>OX439131.1:13367427-13369927 GCA_949318235.1 Ecdyonurus torrentis
ATTTTTATGAATTTATAGCTATGTCGTTACTAAAACAAAACTATATACTTTTAACTTATTTAATAAAAATAATAATATAACTTCATTAAAAGTTAAAATTATATTTTACAATTATAATATTTAATTTAATTATAAAATACAATAGAAATTTAACGATAAAAAAACTATTCTTTTGATTTAAATCATACCTTTACTACTAAAACAGATCATTAAAATAAAATGCAAAGGTAGGCAAAACGTCGTGGGGTTTTTGAGTTTAACACGTTTTTCTTGTGAATGGATAACGGATGTGGTGGTTAGCAATAAAAGCAACCGCGAAGTAAGGGAAAGAAGGGGTTGTAGGAGGTCGGTGTTCAGATAAATGTGCGAATACAAGTATATGGCTTTGTCGTTGAAGAAGAAGAAAAAAAACTAGAGAGAGAGAGAGAGAGAGAGAGAGAGAGAGAGAGAGAGAGAGAGAGAGAGAGAGAGAGAGAGAGAGAGAGAGAGAGAGAGAACTTTATTGATCCACTCTATCGGTTTTTTACCTTTTCTTTGAGTCTTTATTGAGTGACTTAAGTTAATCTAATTGTCAGCATAGTGTCCACAATCTCCCTAAAAAAATGTTAGAATTTTGTTTCTGAAATTGAAATTGTCCTTTGATACTAAAGTTCAAATTTTGATGAACTCACATGATTATCTGCCTGAATAAGTAGCTTTGAAGTAAAAGTCTAGGATAAAAAGAACATAAAGTTGACTTATACTAAAGTTGTATTATTGTGAATGTCTCTAGATACTTTTTTTCAGTCTACTTTTCCTATAGAAAATGCCCTGGGACAAAAGTTTGTCGATTTTTTATATATATATATATATATATATATATATATATATATATAGGAACTTCACAATTGCTAACCCGTAAATTTAAAATGTTTTTTGTACATTTTTTTTCGTGAAGAAGTTTTCGTAATATATATATATATATATATATATATATATATATATATATATATATATATATATATATATATATATATATATATATGTATTCGTATGTTTTTAGTTTACAATCAAAAGAAACAAAATATTTGTTTTACAAAGCCGATCTAATTTTATTGGAAATGAAACGAAAAGAACTCTGGAGCAATAATAACAAAAAGCATTATGAGATTTTTTGAAAATGAATATAAAGTATATTTTTCTCGTTATAACTTCAACTATTTGTGTTCTACAGTTAACTGAATATAACCACGCGTGAATTTTCAAGGTACGCATTTATAATTCAAATATTAAAATTCATTAGATGTAATCAGCGTTATAGACTACCAAATATTTAATTCATTTTTTTTAAGAATAGCAATAATTCAGATTTTTTTTTTATAAAAAAAAATTGAAAACCTATTAAATCTATAATCATATAAATATAATTTTGCAAAGCATTTTTAAAATATATAAATAATTTTACGTCATATTTAATACATTATATAGGCCTTTATATTTTTAATAGTTTTCACAACATCATATATATTTTTTATCTGTATGGATATTATTTTTATTAATTCTACATGATGTATAAGATGTTTGTATTTGGGTTAGTCACGTATATCCCGGAATAGTAAAGCTAGGCAATCATGAATTGATACGAACTTCAAAGCACTTGAATACAAAAAACATTCACAACGTACAACATTTTATGTACTGTATATGTACAGCAAGCTGCTACTGCTGGATATAAGAGATTGATATGCGAGCGCATTTCTGAGTGCTGCTTTTGTGTTCATTGAAAAGAACTCTTGTTACGGATCTACTATAGGAAAAAAAACAATTTCATGGTGCACTATGAGTATGTGTCTCTCTGTCTGTATAGTATACTATACAAAACTGACATATATACCATAATATGATTGTGCAATTCAATACATATGTAAAGCTTAACAGAAAAAAGTTTAATTTTAAACCCTGAAATGCCATAATATGTATATAAGATTTTTTTAAATGTTTATTTGTATAAATTATTTACTTATTATTGCTTTCATTACATTAAATAACGCATAATAGTAATACATTAATAAGATCCTTGTAATTGTAGAATTTATTTTATTGTATCATTATACTATACAAAATGGACACAGATGTGGTTTTAAAATATAATTATTATACATTATTTTAACTTGGATTTTAACTCTCTGTGTAAAATATGATAATAATAAATATACTGATAAATTATTTTTAATTAAGTTGAAATAAAGCGATGTCACAAACAAGCATATAAATACAATAATAATAATTATTATAATATTAAATTTTGTGCGTATGTGATTGAGCCCCGAGCTAAAGAGAGTTAAGCTGCTGTACGTATGGTCCTCAACTCATATAGTTATCCCCGAGGTATACATACATACATACATAACATACGTACATATCAACACTATAAACAGACTCTACAAAACAACTCGTTGTTGTTGTTGTTGTTTACACACAACAAGCAAACCTGGCTAACACTTTGCAAACTCCATTTTAT
>OX439131.1:13372427-13382427 GCA_949318235.1 Ecdyonurus torrentis
TATTAAAAAGAAAAGAAAAAAAGACTAGCTCGTATATAAAAGTTTTATTAACTTTTTAACTTCCTTGATTGCATTTTTTATCAATTTGTTTGTATAATAGCCTATTCACATGGAGATGTATTTACTTTATGCAAAAGAAAAAAAAAATTAACGGCTTTATAAAAGATTGCATGAAAATATTATACCATCTTAGCAGACCTTAAAAATAGCTGTAAATATTTAAAGACACGTTGCTATAAACAATAAAAATAATAATGTATCATTATTTTATAAATTATGTGCGGTATAAGAAAATTAAACATCTTTTATAAAATCTTAATTCAAAAATATTTGACTTGTATAATAACGTGTTATATATTTATTCACCTTAGTTTCCATTCTATATACTGTATAACAGAATTAAAGCAAATTTTAATTGCTATATGCGTATGTATAAATTGATGAACACAGCCTCGTACAAAATATTTAATTTTACTTTTCATTTTAATTAGTATTTCAATATTAAATTCATTTAGAAAATTTGATATCATATATATAAATATTGATTAATAATTTTCAATGATTAAATTGTTTTAATATAAGTGATATTGCTAAACTATATTTTAGAAGAAGATTGTTTCTCTCCTCTTGGTAAAAGTACGGTAAAGAGAAGGAAGAAGAAGAAGAGGAGGAGGAGGATGAGAGTAAAAGTGGGGTCCCTCACAATCTTGTGAAGGGAGACTATAGTGTTATGATCACGCAGCAACGCGGTTATGAGTCGTAAAATGCGGACACACACACACACACATGAGTGAGATAGGGTAGTTGCTGGTGATATCGGTGACAAACGACTTAATCAAACGCCACCAACTCCTACTTTTCTGCTTCTATACTGCAGTTGTGAACCAGCCTGGATATTAAACTCGCCACCACCAACATTCTCTTTTTTATTACACAATGAGAAGCAAAAGAATACAGTATGGCTTTACCTCGCAAAAAAAAAAAAAAAAAAAAAAGAGGAAAAAAGATGACATCAAACTATTTCATATTATAAAGGCTTTAGCTCACAATCTATTATGATAGTTATAAAAAAAACATTGGACATTTTTATTTTTAGAAAAGTTTGTTTTCTTTTTTACCTGCTAGATTTAATTTAATTGAAGAAAATTTAATTAAATTTAATTTTTTAAATAAGTAAAAAATAGTAATTTATACAAAACACTGTATATATATATATATATATATATATATATATATATATATATATATATATATATATATATATATATATATATATATATGTATATATATATATATATATATATATATATATATATATATATATATATATATATATATATATTAATTTGTAAATAATTTTAATATCAAATTTCAGTTACTCTCAGTCTATATCTCTCATTTTTAATTAATATTCTTCCTTACCATAAGTACGCAATTTTAATATTTGAAATAGCAAAATGAATTTTGATATGTTGTTGACAGATCATGGTTACAGTTAATGTAAAAGAAAGGAGAAATAAAAAGATAAGATAATGAAGACGGTATGCACAGATCAGTGGTTCTCGTGTTCTCCGCACATTGATACTCGTGCGTACGTCAGTGTGTCACAGGTTAGAGGTAGGAGAGATGATTAGGCTTAAGGGGGTAGGGGACCGACTGATATCTCGCAAACTAGGACGGTTGCAAATAATAATAAATAACACAAAGTAAAGAAGAAATGTTACTTAAAAATTTAGTTATGTCAAATATGTGAAAACACGATCAAATATTTAAGTTATTGTACTTTAAAGATAACATGTAAATGTGGAAATTCAAATTTGAGCGGGAAATTTTAGTCAAATTAGGAACTTTTGGAACTTATTTACAATTAAAAATACTATTAAAAAAAATTTTGGTATAAAAAAAATATATTTTAAATTTACTTGATTTTATTTGAAAATTATAGTGTTTGTTTTATTGGAATTAAATCATGTACAAAAAATTATTGAGAAAATATAGTTCTTCTTTTAGCGATTTCCGGTCCAAGTCGGTCCCCCACCGCCTTAATAGCAGTTGTATTCATGTCTCCGACCAGTCCGTGGAACACGCCAAGTTAGAGGTATCTTGGGACGGTTCACTAATACCAATACCCACTTTAACTCATTCATTTCTATTGAATCACACGCTGTTGGGTTCATCCTGTTCTGTAGTATAGAATTTTTTTTATTTTTTTATTTAAAGAAAAGCAAAAAAAGAAAAAAAAAAACTAATTGGTAATTAGATAATTAAAACAAAATTATAATAATTTAAAAATAAATACAAGAAGAAAAAGTAGACCTATAGATCAGAAATGTAAAAAAAAATATCAAAATAATTACAAAGCAAGATATTACTTAATATTCAAGGTGGAAAATCAACTACAGCGGGATCTGACTAAAAAGTTGTAAAGAAAGACAAATCTAAAATTTTGCACAGTGATAGATTAGGATAAGTTATTTTCAAAAATGTTAAAAATTTGGGGGGTCACCATGGTAGATTTTGTATTATGATTTTTTGAAGTTTTGGTCCTACAAGAGCCCATGTTAATTTCAATAATTAATTTCTCTCTTATCTAATGGTCATGAGTTCTGAATATTTTATCATTATACAGGTAGCTGTTACTGTTAACTTTCAAATGGCATCATAAAGTTTCAAAGCTTTCTTTTTAGTTTGTGAAAAACAAACCATTTAAATACAACCCTTAAATTCTTATTCATGGATGTTTTTATATTTAAATATACATAACATTTATAAAATATGACTCATGACATAATTATAATAAAATAATCTAAAACAAAATAAGAAAATCAATGTAAAATAACCACGTAACATAATATGATATTGATCGTTTTAGTAAAAAGTTAATTGTTTTCTCGTTTCCAATCACCTGCAATGTTATATATTTGTTAAATTTTGTCACATTAATAATTATCACGTCTTTTTTAACCTTCGGCTGCCGTATGTAAACTTTACAACAATGAAATTACAAATTAATTGTCAAAAGTTGACAGCCGCAAGCTTAAAGCACTCACACACACACTCTCTCTCAGTCTTTTTTGTAATAATAATATAATATTTCAAGATCACAGCTTATATAATATAAGTTCTCTATTATAACTAATTTCATATATCACGTCGTGTTAAATTTTGTTCCAAAAACCAAATTTTATTACTCTTGAGACAGTTTCTTATAGTATATTATAACAAAAAGTTCATTAAAAACTTTTTAAATTTTTTATTATTTACCTTGTTAAATTCATTTAGCCTTTAGGTTATTGGTAAATTTATATATTTTTATAACATAAAATATAAGGTAGTGTAAGTTTTCTTCAAAATAATAAGGAAAAGCTTCTTTTCTTTTCGTGATTTACATACACGTATGTACATACTTATTTTGTTTTACAAAAAGCAGATGCCATCAAATTAGTTTTTTTTTCTTTTCTTTTGAAAGCCATGATATAGCATTTCACTAAAAAAACACATCTATTATATAAAGCCAATATTCAGGTTATAAAAAAGAGAACATATTTCTATATACAATCATTATGTAACATTCTTTCCTATTTTTTCATATTATATATATATATTTTTTTCAAGTTTTTAGTAAAAAATAGATGGATTCTTTGGCTGTGTCTGCTTTCTAACAGATTAAATCTCTCATACCCTCCACTCTCTTGCTTGCTCCCGAGTACGTTCGCTTTCTGCTCTGGCTAAAAAACTCATGGAGAGAGTCTGGATTAAGAGAGAGAGAGAGAGAGAGAGAGAGAGAGAGAGAGAGAGAGAGAGAGAGAGCGCAGATGGGCAAATTGGGATGCCTGCTACACAAGAATCTCCTGTCAATCACTTGCTTGCTTCCCACGTCGCTATAAACTTTGCTTGCTTCAAAACGACGAAGAATTAAAAGCATGCCCACTTTTTTTTTATATACATATATATGTGTTCAACTTTTACAATGATATCCATTGTGATAATGAAACGACACTTTCAATAGAACTAATGACTTTTTGTCAAAAACTATGTGCACAGTATTCATCATAATACAGTCTACAATATATACTTTTTTAATGTTTCAAATACATGAAAGCTTTTGGTAAGTCATGAATGTTATGATTAATTTTTAATGTATATTGAAATCGATTCTAACTGAAATTTCAATGCTTAAATTCTCTGCAATTCATTCTCATTATAATATATATATATATATATATATATATATATATACACAGACATACACACACACACACACATATATATATATATATATATATATATATATGTGCAACATCAAAAGTAATTTTTTTTCTTAAAAGCATTTTAAGTTGTTTTAATGGTAAAACTTTCTTTTGAAGCTTTTATTTCATAAGAAGTACATAAGGAAAATTTTAGGCTATTATATTATAAGATCAGTTATCAAATAAAATTCTTAAATTTCAAGAGACATATTTACTTTCCACAAAATATTTACTAAAGGTATTTGAAC
Organism: Ecdyonurus torrentis; assembly: GCA_949318235.1. NCBI lineage: Eukaryota > Metazoa > Arthropoda > Insecta > Ephemeroptera > Heptageniidae > Ecdyonurus > Ecdyonurus torrentis. The sequence goes on from OX439131.1 coordinate 13,376,926, forward strand.
TAACTCAAGTAGTATTGTAAGGTACAAAAAGAGGAAGAGACGACGGAAATCTCTCTCTCTCTCTCTCTCTCTCTCTCTCTCTTCTTCTTCTTCTTCTTCTTCTTTCTCTTACCCTCTTATACATCTTCTAGAAATGTAGAATGAATTCAGTACGACACCTCTAGTTACACCCTCCCGCGAGCTCATTTATCATTCACACTATGTTGCCGCATTGTTGCCGCGGTGAGCACCACAAAAACCCGAGCCACACCAAAGTCTTTGCTTATGTAGCTTGTTCACGCCAGGCACGACACTTAGCTGCAGGAAAATACAAATTAAATCTACAAATTATCACGAAATAACACTCACTCAATTTTAGACAAGGAAAAAAAATACTTGATAAAATTATAAGACAATGAATAAGTGACCTGTAGAATTAATTTACATTAAAATTGTCGTTGTGAGAAATACCAGCATTTCAGTTCAAAATAGAACAATGATAATATCACTGTTGTTTATAATTTGAAACATGAAATATTTGCTTTGATTTTCAAATTTAATTAAAATGATTCAATTGTTAATATATATAATAGTAAAAGTCAAAGAGCTCAAAGTGTACATACAAATACAATTATTATTAAATGACTAAAGTTATATATTAATTTATTAAATAATTATCATATTTGTTTTTATTATTATACTTAAGGAATAAACATTTAAAACAGGGCAAAATGTTACAAATTTTATTTTTTAAAATTATATTATTATTTAATATAGAGGCTAAGAGCTTTATGTAAATGAGGAAACATTCGTCGGCAGTCGTAGTTGTTGAAGATATGTTAATAACCCTTGGCAAAGCAGCAAAGCACAATGTTCTTGTTAATGTTTTTAACCAGTTATGTACTGCATATCAGAAAGAGAGAGAGAGAGAGAGAGAGAAATTGCCTTTGTCAGTCAGATATAAATTTCAAAAAATAAACTTTCAAGATTTAAAACTTTGTTTTTTAATTAGCGCCATGTAACACGCTTAGGTATTACAATAAAAAAAAACTGACAGATGAGAAAGTTTCGCAAGTAGGCTAATTAATCCCCTTCTGAAACTGAAGATGCAACCTGCTTAACATACAAGCACAAAGAGTTGCCTACATTACAGACACTATATATATAGTATATATATATATATATATATATATATATATATATATATATATATATATTATATATATATATATATATATATATATATATATATATATATAATATATATATATATATATATATATATATATATATATATATATATATATATATATATATATATATATATATATATTTATATATATATATATATATATATATATTTGCGTTTATTTTTTTTTATCAGATGCTTTTTCAAAAATTGAAAAACCTTACTTGAATTTGAATTATTATAATATATCATTATATAATAAATAAATTTTATGACTTAAATATGTAGATCTAATCGATCTTTAGAATTTAATTCTGAGATTGTAAGAGATACGTAGGTGTTCTGCTATAACGAATGATAATATTTCGAGGGGAGCTATAGTTGCTATAAGATAAATGTATGTACACATCATACAAGCAAGAAGGGGGGCCAGGTAAGAAGGAAGACAAGTTCTCCTGAGAGTCGTTATTGTGCAGAGTGTTGTGCTGTATAAGGGAAGTAAGAGGGTGGATGTGCGGGCAAAGTTTAGTATAGTAGTGAAGCAGCAATCACGCAGTAAGTAGATAGTTAGCCGCAGCTGCCGGCGGGCTTTACAAAAGACTTCACCCAATGTTTGGGTAAATTTTACTCAGCAGTTCCCTCACGTCTTGACGATACATGCATGACGTCACAATTTAATAGCCACTTTCAACAACACCAACTTTTTACAATTACTTATTTTTATATATAATATATGAAAATATTACTAATTAAATACATCTTAAAAATATATTTTGCAATATTTACCTGTGCAGTATTGAATGTAATTATGGAAAGTTCTGGATTGATTGAGATTGAGAAATATTTTTATCTTTTTTGCAATAGGTAATCAATTAAACTTAGGTACTATGCATACTCAAGAAAGATGAAGTTAATACTTAAGATACAAAAGTTTTTGATGGATTCAGTACAAGACGAAGAAGAAGAAGAAAAGGTGCACTAGATGTCAAAAAGATAGGTTAAGATGTAATTAGCAATTTTTCCTTAAAAAAAAAAAATAAAAAAATAGAGCTCTTTTATGAACTTCAATCATTAAAAGTAAGCTTGCAAGTTAGAATAAGAAAAAAACAAAAACAAATATTTTGTTGTTAGAGAAAAATATTTTTATTCAACATTATAATGAGAACACTCAGAAAATGAATGTTTATCCTCAACGTACAAATGTTTAATAACAATATATTTACTAAACTAGTAGAAGTTAGTATTGTTACTAGTATGATGAATGCCAACGATTTATTATGAGTACTCCTAAAATATTAGTGTATCCTCTTTTCGTATTTCTTTGGTACACATGCACTGTTAGTAAGTAAAGTAAAATTTTCTTGGTGAAATATATAAATATTACAATTTTTTTAATATCTAGCATTGAATTTTGGGTAATTTTAAAGTATGATATTGTGCACTAAAATAGTATTATGTGACGTCAAAATTTTGATCTAATTTTTTTGCCTCATATATTCTAGATTTTTTTTTTTTGATTTTCTTATGCCTAAAATTAATTGCTTCATGTATAAATACTATATTTGTATAAAGAAACTGCATAAATGTATAATGAGTACCATTTTCAAGCTACTAGTCTCTACAATTTTGTTTTCTCAGTGTTTTAAAATGGTTATATACCAACATACATACACACAATGAATATGATTACGTTTTGTTTAATTATTTGAAGTTACGAATATTAGATTGAACTTAAGTGAGTGCACATGAAATGTTAAGATGATATAACAATGCTATGTAAAGTTTGCAACTATGTGTATAACAATACATTGAAGTATAATATAGTTGAAACAAAGGAGCTTTGTTAACATGCAGGTACGCGCACTAATTAAACTTAATTCCATCCACCAAGTATTTACAAAGTGCAATGAGCGCTAACTTGGTTAACAAAACATACAAGTTAATTTCAATTCTCTTTTATATATAGTTAATACTATCCATGTATTTTAAACTTAAAGATATAGGATTCAAAAAATGTTTAAGTTATAGCGATAATTTTATTGTAAAAACGTGTAACTCTTAATTAGCGTAACGAGAGGCTTGAATGTTTTACCTGCAATTTACCTTATAGCTTTCTGTATCACAGTTGGAGGGAGAGAGAGAGAGAGAGAGAGAGAGAGAGAGAGAGAGAGAGAGAGAGAGAGAGAGAGAGAGAGAGAGAGAGAGAGAGAGAGAGAGAGAGAGGATTAAGTCAGCAAACAAAATTGTACACGAATCATCCTACACAGCTACGACTGTTTACAATAATGAACACTAAAAGTTTTTTTATTTTATGAGAGAAAGAGAGAGAGAGAGAGAGAGGAAAAAAAATGAGAATATTAAATGAAGAAATATAAAAATATGAAACTATTTTGTGTGTAAGTTTTGTTAGGGTTAAAACATTATTCCATAATTTTATGAAGATGGCATATTGCATGTTTGTATGAAAGTGTTACGCATAAAATAGAATGTTCACTCTCATTGGTGAGCGAATATGAGATAGCCAAAGTCCGGGCGGGCATGTAGATAATTGGATTAGCCGCACAATTTACACTTATTGTTATTTCATATCGCAGTTTTGCCTTGCCCGGGTGTTATCTAGCAATACATTTATATATACATACACACACATATATACATATACATACAAGCATATATGAGGATAGAAGCTGGGACAAGAAGTTACCACACACTCAACCACAAGCACTTCACAAGTAACACTCACGACAATTTACTGCGTGAGCATATTTTTATGTCAGTAAACTTTCGAATTTTTGAATTTTAAATAAAATTTATAATACGTTCTGTGAATATTTTTGTAGAATTTATTTCGATACAGTATATTTACATATTTATTTGTTTGTTAATTTTTTGTTATAGATTTTATTTATTTATTTATCTATATATTTATTTATTCATTTATAAATTTTTTTCTTTTCCCCACAAAACGATATGCATTTTTTTTTATTATACTAAGTTTTGTTTTAGTTGCAGAGATCGTGCGGGCATGCAGTAAAGGTGATGGCGCACGTCATTTGTTTTCGTCACTAGTTGGCGTGAACTCAGCATAAATCACACGTGCCTGGGGCGTGCTACTTGCCTCTATGCACCATACACAACAACACTGAAATATCGCTCTTCCATCTGCATCTTTGAATAAGATGAGCTACAAGGAGGGAAACTTTTAAAATAAGAAAATATTATAAGTTTAAGAAAAAAAGAGAGAGAGAGAGAATAAAAAAAGAGAGAAACGATGAAGTAGCTGCTTTTAAAACGAGAAAACTTTATAATGATGTACACTAATTACTAAAACGATGCGTTTTCCTAAACGACTCGTCGTAAAAAATATTGCCATACTAAACTCTAAATTATACTTTTAATACTACTTGTAGTTCTATACAACATTTTTTTTTTCTGCTCTTGTAGTCTTGTATTTAATGATCACAAAGATTAAACAAATGTAATGGTCCAACCTTGTCGCATTTCGTATTAAAATAAAAATAAATAAAGTTAGTGCTTTTACGTAAACGAGATATCTACCATATAACAATTTTTATTGTACACTTAAAAAAAAAAGAAAAAAAAAAGTGAATTTACCAACTCTAAAAAAAAAAAAAAAAAAAAAAAAAAAAGTTATTCACTTTTGAAGACAAATAAATTGTTCCACGTAAATTTCAATATTGTGTATAGTAAGAAGCTTACTTACCCAACTTTAGTCACAACTTCTGTTTTCAATACCTATTGTTTGTCAAGATAGCAGCTTCACTTACCAAAGTAAAAAACAACAACAAATAATGTTATAGTTGTAACTTTATTTAGTTTTACAATAAGCTTCAGTTTATAATAAAATATATTGTAATCTATTTTCACATGCTTACTTTCTTTACAAATGCTGTTGTAATATGAAACAAAAGAAAACAAAAAACTAAATTATATATTATTTTCTTTTATACAATATTATTGTAAGTATAACTATATAAAATAAAAATATATAAAAAAAGTTTTAACATGATACTGCCTAATATAATTGTAGTTACATGATAAATATACAAATATTAGAATTTTAATTAATAAAAATGTTTGCTAAAAAAAATACTATAATAGAAAAATGCTTCACTAATTGGATCCGTGTTAAAAAAAATTGTGCATTCACATAATATAATTAAAAAGTATTTTAACGTTTGTTTTTAATGTCCAAAGACTTTGTAATAATATTCATATATTTTTAGTTGCTGTTAAATTAGCGATTTCAATATATTTTTAGTGAGTATGCAAATTTGTGCGTACTGAAATTGAAAGTCTAACATATAAAAATA
>OX439131.1:13387427-13514927 GCA_949318235.1 Ecdyonurus torrentis
TATATTTATTATTAGCAGTGTATATTATTGTTCGTGCAGAAATAACATGCATGTCTTTTTCTGTCACTACGTGAGAAGTTAGAAGTTTGATTCTTTATACAAACCATTGTAAGCAAAAAAGACCTATATGACATTACATATTACATAGCAGACACCTTTGCAGAAAATGTGAGAAATAATGGCTGCAAAATACAAAAGTTGATGTTTAACAACGCTCGACAATCGTCACAAGAACATTCAGCTATATGTATTTATATACAGGACTTTGGTGCAAATAAGCGGCGGTATATAACATCAAAGAAAATGTTCTTTCTTTTTCTTTTAGACAAAGCGTGGTCTGAACAAACGTTGTGTTATGCAAATCTAGATCTTCACTTTGGCAAGTGATATGTATATCATTAAATATACACAGAAATATTTTATTAAAAAACACGATTTATTTTTACATTTCAAAAGAGTTTTTATACATCAATGTTTTGTTAGCAAATAAAGAACAGAAAGAAGGAAAAGATAATATTACGTATATTAAGAGTTTTTATTTAGTTATTGTTATTATTATTTATAATAACGACTGCAATAGTTAATGTTATTTTTACTATAAGAGAATTTAAATTTGAGACTTAAATTTGAAATAAATATAATTTAAGTTTGTTCTGTAAAGTATAGTGAATCTCATTAACAGTGCTTGGCTGACCAAGAAAATAAGACACATTCATTTGCTGATCTTGTTTTTTGAACCGATAAAAGTTAGTCGCATGTTGAGCATCAAGTCCAAAGTTCTAAACGAAGAAATAACAATGATCCACCATGATATAAACGTAGTAATCAGGTAATGACGTCATGATCAGATGTTTATAACAAAGGAAAAATTTCGAAGCTGGCTCTAGAGTTGTGTGTAGTTTATAGAACGAGCTTTAAATGTTACTAATTTTTTTTAAATTTACGAATATAAAGGAATATATTGTTGAAACATAATGTATCCGCATAGAAAAGATAATAACTAAATTACAAAGGTCATAATATGTCATACTATGACGACACATGCCTCTTCTTTTTTTATAACCATTTTTATTTCACGTTTTTCATCAAGGAAATTTTATTGCTGGTTAAGCCAAGTGCTGAGCGAGGTCAAAGGTCACAGGTGTGGGTACAAAATGGTAGAGTGGGGGTATAGAGAGGATGAGAGCTAGTTTATATTTTTAAATTGTTGTCATCAACAAAATTACAATTTAAGTAAAATAAATGTAGTTATATCATTAGTCCAATGAAACTTTTAAAATAATAATTTAATAATAAAAAATAACAATATCAAATCAATAAAAGAATTGTTTATTAAAAGTGAGAATGAAATAGCAAACAAGTGAAAGCTATGTTCAAGGAAATGCAAATAATGTCATTACTATGTCTATTTATATGTTCATAATATTTTTTAATTTTTCTCTTTCGTCGACAATTGAACTTTTTTATTGCATTGTAAAGAATTTTGATTACTTAAATACAAAACGATAAAAAAAAAGCGTGAAAAAGTTTGTTCACAATTTTGCAATGTTTTAAATATCGTAGAATCAACAATTATGACGTCACGAAAAGTTGAAATTCTAACATTAAACGTTAGGACCTGATTGTAAAAAAAAAAAAAAAAAAAAAAAAAAAAAAATGGTAACGGCTTATTTTGATGTTTACGTCATTGTGATATTAACGCTTGTAACGTCATTTACGTTTTTATCGTTAGATTCTTAACGCTTATTGGCATCATAACCGTTAGCTCTACAAAAGTTAAAACATTGCAAAACTGTGTACAAGCTTTTCAAACCTTATTTCTTTTTACAGTGAACACAAGGAAATGAATATATAATTCAAAATTCAGGACATAGAAATTCAATGATTCAAATAAGTTTTAAACTTTCATTTAAAAGCAAAGAAATAATAATTAACTATAACAGAAAAGCATAAAGTATGACTATATAAATTTTGCTACTTTTACAAGGTTTTTGTCACCAGTCAAGTAAGAGAAACGTGACATCTGCAGCTCACAAGGGTTGCATCATGCAATTTGCAAGCGTTGCAGAGAAAATACGTTTATATCACTTCCCATACCAAGCTATGGGGGAAAAAAATTTGCTAACACACAGTATAACTGTGCTACGAAAAAAAAAATAATAAAAAATAATAAATGAAGAATTATGTGTCTGTAAAATTTTATAATCAAATTTTCGCATATAAAAAAATATTGTTTATCAAATTATAATATTTTTCAGATTGATGATTTGACTAGCAAAAAAAGGTTAAAATTACCCATATATATATTTTTTTTTAAAGTTCAACGCTCATTATGAATTTTATGCTTGGATTATTTGCTTGTATAGAGAGAGATTATAATTATAATAAAATGAGGGAAAGATACGATAAAGAGGGTGAAAAATAGAGAATTATTTATGTATGTATTTACTATTAAAACTTTGGGACATATTTGGGTTAATACCATAAAAAATTATGAGATAAAACTTTCATTATATTTACGATATTTATGATAATGTTGTTATATATATATATATATATATATATATATATATATATATATATATATATATATATATATATATATATATATATATATATATATATATATATATAATATAAAGCAAAACTTGATACATAAAACGACACCTTTTTCTTATATTATTAAAAGAAAAAAATATTTATAGGCAAAACGATAAAAAATTTAATGAAACAAAGTTTTGAGTTGCGTTGGGTCAGGTGGATTTGAGTGATTTGCAGTTAATTGCTGTTGCACAATCGATTTAAGTTGTCGATTATTTTCATGTATTTTACTACATCTGGAGCTTTCCCATGTCACACGCAAAACAAGAACACAACGAATGATACGTTGTTCTTACTGTTAGTTAACGTACAATTATCTCTAATTAATAGAAGGGACGTTGCAATCTATTTTGACAAATTACTTTTTTTTCCCCCAATTTCTTTAGTGATTCAGCAATAAGTAAAATAGATTCAAATAATATTTTCTTCATTGGAAGTTTTTTGTTTTTTTGTCAATCTCTTTTGTCTTGAATAAATATTATTTTAGAATCAGATAATTTACTAATAATATTAGTAATCAATACATATTAAATAATATGTTGATGGTACACTCACGTTAGTATAAAAGTATTACAATAAATAACAAGCACTATAGGGTGTATCCCCATGACGTCATACTGAATGCACTTCGACGCTATACTGGATCAATGAACGAAATTGCTAAGCATAATGACAAACTTCATTTTTGTCTATTTTGTTATGGAAATTGATTATTATTTTTTTTTCACATACTTGAAATACTAACTGAACCTATTAACAACATCTATGCTCTCAAAAATATTGTTAGTATTTTTAAACTACCCAAATACTTCATTTTCCTATACCAGTACATGTTATTGAGTTATCCAAAATGGCGGTGACTTTAATATGAATGCATACACTCAATAAGATGTTTTATTTATGACGCAACAAAAATATTTAAAAATTATTTTTCTTTTCAGTAAAAGAGGCTTTATTAGAAATAAATTTTCACGTTTGGTCAATGAATGTATTATATTTGAAACGGTATATATTACAACATGCTGATCACCAACGAAACATACAGTTTTATGTTCTGTCAAAATAAACTGACTGTGAATTTTATATTTTTAATCAATAAATTTACCAGTAATTCTCATCAAATGTTTTGGGCATAAATTTTTCTCACATTTATAACTACCCCCCTCCTCTGTAAAAAAATATTTTTATTTATTTAATTTTACAATATAATTGGATGAGTTAATCTTTTTTAAAGCTTGCATGATAACATTTTAAAGGTAAATGACAGTTTGGCATTAACGTCAACATAATATATTATTATTATTATTTTTTTTTTATAATAAATGAAGTATTTAGTGATATTTTCTATCAATATATTTAATATCATAATATATTTTTTTTGAGAAAATGTACGCATATTAGAATGAGAAATCGATATATTGGGATCTGATAAACGAGAGAGAGAGAGAGAGAGAGAGAGAGAGAGAGTAAAAATGAGAGCATGTAAAAAACAAAGCAACCGAGAGAAAAAAAGTGTGGGTTGATCATTAAGGTGGTAATTGGAAACTAGTCATAAATCATCTCCACTTTTATGTCACGGTATCCACAACATTACGCTGGCTATATTATAAGTTCAGATATAAACCAATTCTATACATATATTTTTACAGCCTCTATGTTATACAGTATCACCATTGATCTATTTAAATATAAAAATACATAATCGAAAATATAAATAATTTTAATTTATTTTTCATAAAGTATAACAAAAAAATATAATTGTCTCAATTTTATACTTTATTTATATGAAATAATATATATAAAAATTGTACAGATGCTTAAAATATAATATTTATCTTTGACAAAGCCCTCATGATTAGCAGTCCAATATTTGAACAAGTTAATAGAAGTTACATTTAAAAAAAAAAAAAAAAAAAAAGGCGAAGTGGTATTTGCTCGTTGGCTTTGAATGTCCATGTACGCATGTTATAGTCTGATGCTTTTTAGGGTAGTAGTAGTAGTAGTTATTATTTTTTTTAACTTTAATCCTTAGGCTTTTTAATTACTAAACTTTAAGTTGTTGGGAAAGACGTTTACTATAGTGGATCACCAAAAATGAGGTGGCTTTACTTCTTATGAGAGAGTTCAGGAGAGAGAGAGAGAGAGAGAGAGAGAGAGAGAGAGAGAGAGAGAGAGAGACGTCCATCAAACTCAGTATTACTTGAAGGTACTTAAAAAAGTTTTACGTTTTCAACAAGACTTTTTTTTTTTTCAAAAATCTTTTAATATTAAAAAGAAGAGAAGATAAGCGATCATGATTGAGTATTAACTCTGGGGGGGTGTATCGAATAAAAAGTAGAGATGAAAAGTTTTTCAAAAAATAAATAGCAGTTTGTAAAAAGAAGGATTATTTAGAATCTTGGTAAAAACCAACTCATTAAAATCCACTTTGGATATAAACTTTTTTTCCTCCCTATTTTTAAATAGGTTTCTTGTTGAAGGGTTTTCGACTAGCTCTGACTGACTGACTATTGCTTTTGATGTGATTTCCATTGCCTACGTTTTTTTTTTTTTTTTTTTCTTCCCTTCACTACGTAGTAGCTATAAAAGTTGGGTGGGTGCAGGCAGGCAGGCAGACTACGTATGTATGTAGAGATGAAGCAAGAGGTCGCTATAAATCAAGAGTTATTGCTGCACGACTGCTGACGATAGGCTGCTAGTAAAACATGCAGTGCAGATCTAACCTCTCTCTCTTCTTCTTATATATTATATCACAAAAAAAGTACCAAATTAACTGGGCCACATTTCCCCCTACCCTTTCTCTTTATGTAAGCATTATCATAAATTATATTGAGAATGAAGTGAAGATATGTAACTGTGTGTGTGTGTGTTTTCTTCAACTATCTTTGAATTGCAATGTCGTTAGTATGCAAATATACTTTAGCGTAACTTTATAATAGAACAAGCAAGTTCCTTATACGATAATAATAATATTAAAAAGGAGGGTTGAATACTGATATATAATTTTTATACTTTAAGGTAAATTTATATAAAATGTTAACGTAACCATAAATAAAATACAAATTATTTTTATAATAAAAAACTTCACTTTAATAAAAATTACTTGAACCATACAAAATAATAATAATAACAGTTGAATAAAATAATATTTTTCTGCATTTTTTTATTTAACTTAAAAAGTATTAAACATGCAGTCAGTATAGTGCAAAATTATTTCAACAAAAGACATCTTGAAAAGAAAGACATATTTATACATAGTGAACTTCTTTTCTTGCAATTTTATTTCAGTTAAAAAAAAATTGTACTTCATTTCTTAATTTTTTTTTTGTATCTTCCCATGTAACAAAAGAACTGCATCTTCTTAGAGTAATAGCTCCACTATGTTAATGTTTCTGCAGCCATTCACATTATCTAGGTAAGTGCAGTCATGAATCCTCTAGTGAACAAGAAGAGAGTAAGAGAAAAAGAGGGGATGAGGAAAGATTTTTATTTTGTCTCTTTATTTTATATACATATATATATATATATATATATATTTTTTTTTTATTATGCTTCACATCACTTTAGAGCACTGGAGGAAATATATGAACAAATGTAAGTGAAACTAATTACATTTAATCTGCTTTATGTTGATGTTTAATTAATAATTTGCACTCGTGGTAAAGAGTGAGTGAGAGTGTGAGAGAGAGGGAGAGAGAGAGAGAGAGAGAAAGAGAGAGAGAGAGAGAGAGAGAGAGAGAGAGAGAGAGAGAGAGAGAGAGAGAGAGAGAGAGAGAGAGAGAGAGAGAGAAAGCTGATTAGAAAAGCCAGAAGCTCATAATCTTTATATTATACACAGAAACAGTTATAGCCTTAATGTGGTAACTTTGATCCGTATGAGCAAAATTTAATTAACATAATCATTTTTTATTCCATTATATATTATTTTCAAATGGAATCACTTCAATCAAAATTAGCCTCTGTAACCACACAAGAAAGAGAATAAAAATCAAATGCTTTTTTACTTTACTTATAAAACACAATTATTCTTTTTTTATGATAAAATATCGTTACTTTGAATATTAAAAAATTCCAATCTGTCTTCTATTTAAATAAAACTTATAGTTCAAGTTCAACTAAATGATATTTACAACACCTTAGTGCATTGCTAATACATACATTTTAACAATGTTAAAAACATTAACAAATGCAGTTTTAAAAAACAACAACATATAATATTTATAATAATAGTTTTTATTTTACATTAACAATAAAAAAGGAGGAATAAATTAATTAAAAAAAAAATCCACTTATTTTATAATGAACATTTTTAAAGTAAAATTGTAATGGGTTCATTATGTAGAGAAGTTTTAATAGCTCTGTATACTCTGTTGCAATTTAATAATTATAACAGTAAATAAGCATTAACACACAGAAATAATATGATATTTATTTTTATTATTTGTATTTTTTATATAAACAGTATTTTGTTGTTATGTGTTATATTTATGCAAACAATGAAATGTAATCTGTCGTTTTATTTATATGGTTAATCTAAATGTTTGATAATTAAATAAAATACCTTTTTTTTATTTTATTTTAATCTATATTTAGTTTGTATTAAATAATATAATAAATATATAATTCTTTTCAATAATAATAAAAAAAAAAAAATCACGCGTAGGTTGTGAAAAAATATAACATGAAAGCGTAAGCCATTTGTGTGTGTGTGTGTGATTAGTGTTGTTAATATATTTATATAAAGGTTTTTATGCTAATATTATATTTTATAATTTTTAACATTTGACAGCAGGACACAATTTTGGTACACTTTAATTGAAACAACATGATTATTTCAACAACGTCTGATTTAATAGAAATAAATGAGATGAAGTGGATTGGTCCCGAGATACCTCTAACTTAGCGTGGACCACTACTGATGAATTAGTTTTGATAAAAATTAAAATTGAGTATAGTTACTGTTTACTTTTTTTTCCGTAACATAATGAGATATGTAGCATCAATATATATATATATATATATATATATATATATATATATATATATATATATATATATATATATATATATATATATATATATATATATATATTGCAATTCAAAATACATCACTGATATGTAGAATTCAAATATCAATCTGGATTTACTTTGAGATTGTAGAAATTACTTGCATAAGTGTACTTAATTTATTGTAATAATAATTGAGGACCATATAAGTGGATGTTTAACTTTTATGACCTTTAAAACATTTATTATTATTATAATTTAAATTAAAATTGCCAGTTTCAAATATATTTACATAAGAGCAAATATTTTTTATTATAATTACAGCTTAATTTTTATTTAAATACACAACGTTAATAAAATATTAGTTATGAATAATTAATCAGTTCTACATGGCATTTAATTTTTATTTAATATAATAATATACATCATTGCTTGTTATTTCATACAATATTCCTTATTGATTTTTTTTTTAGTTTGTATCTATTTTTTAATAAGATATTGAACCATATCATTACTTATAATGATATTAACAAGCATCCATTTAAATATACCTCTAATTGGCTTGTTATTTTATACTCAAGTTAATTTTAATAATCGTCATGTTATAAATAAAATCTTGATAAAAAAACTAATATTAAAAGTTTTTTATATTTAAATTTACAAACATATAATATTAACTTTAACATTTCAATAATAAAATTTTATTCTTGTTGAAGTTGTACTTTTTAAAAGTTAATTTATTTTGAATGATTTTCTTATGATTTAAATTTCTATGAGGAGATACAATGAATATTTTATAGATGTTACATAATAAGTGGGCTGTACTTTCTCTCTCTCTCTCTCTCTCTCTCACTACTTTATCTATTTTTGCTTTGTTATAATACATGTTTCATGTCCACGTGCGTTATTGTGTATACTCCAACTATTGTAATATCTGAATACAATGAAACTAATACGTACAACTTGATATGGAAATAGGACAAGAAAGTTGAGTAAATATATTTCTTTCACTTGAAGAAAATACCGTAGTGCTTTTGCCAAAGCACCCAAAGTAAAAAAAAAAAAAAAAAAAAAAAAGGAGTGGGAGGTAGGGTGTTATCTTATGTAATTCCTAGGCAAGGTCTCTTTCTTTCTCTCAAGTCGGCAAATTTAATATTTCCAAGTTTTAATAAGAACTAACGTTATACACACAAGAAGGAAAAAGATAATGAAAACAAAAACCATACATATATATATATATTTTTGTATAATATACAGTATAGAAGATGGTTGGTGGTGAAATTTAGAAATACACAATTCTCTCTCTCTCTCTCTCTCTCTCTCTCTCTCTCTCTCTCTCTCTCTCTCTCTCTCTCTCTCTTCACTTTGCACAAGTTTGTTATAAACCTTATACTTATCTGCTTACTCTTCACTATGAGGTCATTGCTCGCTTAAATAATAAGTATTGTATCAACACTGCAACATTTTTTTTTTTAACATTAGCTCGATAATTAAGAAAAAGAAAAAATGGTTACTTTTTTTTTGTGCTTGCTAATCTGCATTCCAAAATTTTGCAGCAACACAAGTTTATCGTAACTAATAACTAGTGGAATTTTGCTTAAAATGATTAAATTAAATAATTAAGAAAAATAAAATTTAAAGTTGTATTATATAAAATATATTTAATATTTGACACGTTTATAATTTAATTCACGTGTTTTAATATTTAAAGTTATAGCAAATCATGAAATCTTTTTGGAAAACTTATTTTAAAAATTAAGATAAAATAAACTGTTTACTTGTTTTAATTTAAAACAATAACGATTTAAATAAATAATAATAATAAAACTAAGGCAAACTAAAAAAAAAAAAAAAAAACTAAGTTTTGATAGAAAAAAGTTTAGAAATTATTTTTACATTTAGAATTAAACATTTCTAAAAAATGTATTTCCTACTTACCTACGTAAAAAAAAAAAAAAAAAAAAAAAGCTTTAAAAGCAGAAATTCTAGTTTCACTTTTTCATTTACTTAAAAACGATCAGCTTTTTTCCCAGGCTAAAAAAAACTGAAATACCATCAAATTAGGTGACTTACTTTCAATTTCCTGACACCGATGCTAGCCAACACCTGCCTCCTTCTATTACACCTGGATCCCCGATGCGTGAAATAAATCATGGGAAAGTCCACTAGGTCCGTACGTGTGTATATGGTCTATGATGAAGAATGTTCAGAACGTCAAACTTTTATTAATGACTCATTAATATTTAACCACGTAATCACCTTAACAACATCATGTGTCTTGGTTCATTGCTCGCAAGGGGATGCTTAATATACTCACCAGTTAAAAGGTTTGTATCTCTATAGGTTTTAATACTTTACTGCATCCTAATTTTGGTGCCTTGTTAAATCGTGTTACAGCAGCTAAATTTAAGATTAATTAAATATGCGAGGGTATCTTTTTTGAAACGTGAGTAATATGTTAAAGTTGAAAAGTATTGAATTTGAGGTATTCTGATATATAAACTATTATAATTATTTTAGTTCCATTCTATATGCAAGCAATTCAAAAGTTATTAAATTAAAAAGTCGTCTTTATTTTAAAATAAATATCTAAAATTAAGCATTTTAGAAAGGGCGAGGTATAGACCTGATAACACACAGAGAGAGAGAGAGAGAGAGAGAGAGAGAGAGAGAGAGAGAGAGAGAGAGAGAGAGAGAGAGAGAGAGAGAGAGAGAGAGAGAGAGAGAGAGAGAAAGAGAGAAAAGAAAAAGTTAAAAGTTATTTCATATAAACAGAGTAAAATAATAATTAATAATAATAATCTCCACGTGGTTATTACTCTCGCCCTCGCTCTTGCCTGTGGTGTTGGTGTTACAGAAAGAATAAAAAGCAAGAACAATAATAAAATCAAGTATAATAATCGCAATAGTAAGCATATCATGCATAAATAGAAGAGAGGTAACTGCAAATAATAGACAAAGAAAAACAAACAAACAGAGGAAATGCTTTTTAATTAGTAACCAAAATGTAAAATATACGGCTGTAACTGCAATAAGTTTAGTTGCAGTGCCAATGAAATAATAATACTTGCAAAGTCCCTACGTTCTATACCGTTGTGATTGCAAAAAGCACCAATTTTTAACATTTTAGTGCATATTTACACAACAAAAATGAGTAGATATACCATCACTGACTTAAATTCTGAGGATTTTGTAGGTCAAATATTCGTGTCAGTATAAAATATTATATATGTTAGTGGCAAGAATCTGTAAAAAAAAAAAAAAAAAAAAAAAAAAGTGAAACAAACAAACAATAATAACACACGTCTTGAAGGAATCATCACTCATTTTTAGTAACACGTGTTTGAGAGAGTTTTGTGAAAGACGCACCTTAACCTAACAGTGAACGATGTTAAGCCATCTTGTAGTAAATTAAACTGATCCTGCTCAAGTGAAATATGACTTGAGATTTGTTATTATTTTTGCTTTTTAGCTTTTTGACTGTACTTAAGAAGCTAATTTGAGTCTGTTTGTCATTTTGAGGTTTTCAAGTGGATATTTGTGAAATTTATCATGAGGTTTTTTATTTACAAAGAATAAAACCAAAGTTTAGTCATGTTTATACATTTTATCTACATGATTTATTATTATTATTATTTTGTTGATCAATTGATATTATTAAATGTTTATTTACCATTTGGTTTCCTGAGATAAACTATATTCAATAATATAATAAAATTTAATATTATATAAGTAAAAATCATAACAATATGTCATCCTTTCTGCATTATGCACCAACCAAGGCAGTAAGCAATATTTGACAATCTGAAGCTGCACAGTATCCCTCACTTTAATAATTACGTTTTTAAATATTTGCAGTCATTAAAACTTCCTTCACATTTTCAAATTGGTCTCACAGTGCAATATAATGTAATTATTTTAAATATAGAAATATGAAATTTTGAGTTTTAATCTTAATATAATATTATTGATTTGTATAATGTACATGGATGGTCTTTTTTTTTAATATATATTATAAAATATAATCAAAAACATAAAAAAATAGCATCGTATTTTGATGAAAAATAAAACAATATATATATTTTTATTATCATGCTAAAATACATTATATGTTTTTTTTATTTGTTTTTAGTGAAATTTGATACTGTTAAAGCTACAAAAAGAAAGTAATAAATTAAATATACACAATAAACTTTTTTTTTTTTTTTTTTTTTACTTTGTTTTATTTTACAGTTAAAATGACATTTTATTTAAAATTCATATGATACATAAAATAGATAAACATGCTATCTATTGAGCTGACAAATCAGGTTAAACGAAGCCATAAGTCCTCCTACTTTCTTCTTTATTTTTTATTTTTTTGAGAAATAAGACTATGTTGGTACGTTCACAAAAAAAAATTGTCATTTTTGTTTTTTATTTCCATTTGTTGGGACTTTGTATATATACGTGATATAAAAAAGTTTGAATGCAATAGATACGGTATCAATAAAGTTTAAATGGTTCGATGTATTTTATTGGCATGCTGAGGCTTAGGGCCTCAATGTCCACTCCAAGCTGGCGTTTCTCTCTTGCTCTACCTTCGCTCTTGCTTCCAAATAAACTTTCCTCCCTCTTTCTGCTGTATCCCTCCCTTGCTTGTATACCCAATTCAAATTCTCTCTAAAAACTCTTTTCTTGTCAAAGCAAAAAATTTCCCTAGCTTCGTATCTCCTTTTACTTGAGTGTAGAGAGAGAGAGAGAGAGAGAGAGAGAGAGAGAGAGAGAGAGAGAGAGAGAGAGAGAGAGAGAGAGAGAAGGGCATACAGATTGAGAGAGGTCTGAGTTATAATAAAAGGTTAGGGGGTGTATTTTTGCGTATTTCCCTACAGTTTATTCTTCAATCATATGCTCTCTTTTTTCATTATATATTATTATCCTGCTATGGTATAATAATAATATATTTTAAATTTACATAAATTTAAATGCGTTTTTAATGTTTAACTTTTTCATTTTCCTCTCATATTGTATTTTTCAAGGTAGAAGAAGAGATCATTCTTTACAACATAACAATATAATATCATACTTTTTACAATTTTTTGAATGTAATAAAAATAACAATGTAATATAACATAATATGGATAAGTAAATAAAATTTTATTTCATACTTTTATGTAACAAATATGAGACTAAAATTCAATTAAATAAATTACTCTAGAACAGATACCACACACGTTACTTGAAATTTGCAGGAAATGTTATATTTGTTTATAAAATTATTTTACGGCTTCATAAAATCAAGAGTAAAGTTTGATTAAACGTTACGAAATGTTCACATGATGAAAACAAAAACTTTTATTTTACAACATTTTCCTGCTCATTTTCAAAGTATTTGCATTCTAACAGAAATATGTTATTATAAAATATGAGCTATTTCCGGAAAGAATTGGTTAATCCAATGCACAGTGCCATTTTAAGAGTAGCTCTTTTGTAGATTTGTTTAAAAACTGCCTAAAATTATAGAATAATTTAATACTTTTGTGTAGTTAAATATGCAAAATACGTTAAAGTATATTTTTAATTTATTTGATTTAGCAAGCCAAATTTAATTTAAACTAAACAACTGATGTGGAAATGAGGATTTTTTTTTTTTCAATAACAAGTGGCCTCTTATAAAAATACTTTTCTCTTTAATTGAATTTTCCACAGAATAAAAGTTAATTTTATTAAAACAAAATAAATAACAATAAATAATTTAAAATAATTCAATTTAAATATGTAAATCTTCTATATAAAAGAAGAGTTTCATGATGTTTGATATATACGTTGTATACAGTATAAAAAGTTAACATTTCAATTTTAATATGGCAACGCAATCTTTGAAATGCAAATAAATCCCTCTCACTTTTTTTTTTATTATACTATAGGAAATTTACATGGTGAAATTGTTGACTCGATTTTGTATGTAAATTTCAATAGAACTTGACTTTTATTATTATTTTTTCAGCCTTTTAATTTGAGAGTGTAAGTTTTCAAGAGAGAGAGAGAGGGAGAGAGAGAGAGAGAGAGAGAGAGAGAATCCTCAAAATATTTAAAAATAACACCTAACCAACTTTGCACTTACTGATAGAGAAAGGATTCAGTATATTTTTTTTCTTACTAAAAGTTAGAAAACTTAAGTTGCACTTAAACAATGATTCAAGAAAATAAAAGTTTTAAACAAATAAAATATTGCATAATAATCAAGTATCACAGAGTTAATACACTTGCCACAGCAAAACTTTTCTTTATCTGAATTAAAAAGTAATTTTTTTAAATATAATTAAGTAGGTTTACATTGATTTGCTTTATGTTTTTCTCCACAAATTTTATGAGTATATTTTACAACGTACGCAATAGTATTGAGTAGTATCCTGAAATATAGGCAAATAGTCGGACACATTTTTTTTTTCATTTTCTGCACAGCTATTCATAGTTCAATATAATTATTTTTTTCTTGATTCCAATAGAAGTATTTTCATAGTAAGAAAGTTTTGTAGGATATGGTTTGGTAGATTTTGAACTTAAATTAAATTTACGTACAATGTACAAATAACAATAATATTCACTTAGTTATTAAAATACAATTATGACAAAATTTTTAAGCATTAATATATATATATATATATATATATATATATATATATATATATATATGTTTGAAAATTTGAATATCAAGCGAGGTGACATGATGATAAAAATTCATTGTAGTCTTACCTTCTATAAGACCCTGGGCTTTCACTCGCTGCTTGTTTTGACGATAAAAAATAACACACAACACCATAAAAAATTGTCACTTATATATAAGTTAATAAAAAGACTCAATTCACAGTTTAAAAAAAAATTATATATACATAGCTATGTTATATTTACACCAATTGTAACGTTTTCGAGTGCGTATGTAGAAACATACAGTGTCTGCACTCTTCTTCTGCTTACTGACTCTTGCTCACGAGGCGCGCCGACCTCCGCAACGGGGGGAGTGGCTCGTCCTCGTCAGGTGTTATTTTATTGTTTACATTTTCACCTGCACGATCACGTGGTACAGTTTTTTTACATGAATCTATAAGTGGAATCCAAATAGGCGGCAAATCAAAACTAGGTTGACTGATTGTTTCATTATTTCTTCTTGACATTTCTATTGCTTCTAATATTTTTCTTTTTTTATAATGACTTTCTCTTCCTATCACTTTTGTTTTAAAAAACTGTGAATTGAGTCTTTTTATTAACTTATATATAAGTGACAATTTTTTATAGTGTTGTGTGTTATTTTTTATCGTCAAAACAAGCAGCGAGTGAAAGCCCAGGGTCTTATAGAAGGTAAGACTACAATGAATTTTTATCATATATATATATATATATATATATATATATATATATATATATAAAGAAAAAGAAGGACAAGAAATTCTACTGCATTTCTAAATGGCTAAAGATCAGAGAGGTAGAAACAAATGCGGGAAAAAAAGGGAAAAGGTTTATTAGTTACAATAACGTTTTGCAAGGTGTAAAGAGAAAAAGCTTTTTTCTCTGAAATCTGTATTCGGATCAAAGTCAAAGGTAGTTGCATTCAACTTGCATTGATATCAAGTCTTAGGCTTCTTGCAAGAAGTGTGCCCTAATGTGTGAGAGTGGGTGTAATGGCCTGGGTGGAGTACAATGGTAGTTTTGGGCAGGCGGTGCTAAAAGTCGTGCCTGCATTGCGCTGCGATCGCTCCCTGCCCGGAGGCAGCCTGCGGCGTGCTATGGCTGGCGGAAAAAAAAAAAAAAAAAAAAAAAAAAGAGTAGGGACCATCAGTCTTGCTCGCCAGAACATTACCAACACTTGCAAGCGAGCAAGCAAGGCGAGAGAGCGGGTGTGCTAGAGAGAGAGAGAGAGAGAGAAGCAAGTAAGTAAGTAAAAGGTACTCTCTCTCTCTCTTGCTTCCTCGGCGATTCTTTCTCATTTACTACTTCAAACCCCAAGAGACATCACACCAAACTTTTCTAAAAAACATTTCTCTTATTTTTTAAAACATAAATTTTCTTATAATTAGAATGTATTATATTTTAAAAATTAACTAAATTTGAATTTTTATATATATAAAAAAGTTGTTTGTGTAAAAATAATTGTTGCTTAGTTAAGTCTATATATTAAAAAATATAAAACTTTATATGTATAATAATCTGAGGGAGGATATTTTATTTTTCGTACAAGCAAAATCTTTTTAAAAATGTGTTGTCTCTACTATATTTTAAAAAGTAAGTACAGAAAATTTAAATATCCTACCCTTGGATAGGACGCTATGAAGTGTTTATAACAAATGCATTATGAATCGAAGATATTTATGTGCAGAGAAGCGTATGTTAGTAGCCTGCAAAATGATATTTCAAAAAAACTCCCAGCAGTATCAAGTGGTCTCTTGCGGGTCTGGATTAGATTGTATGTTGTTTGTTATCGTGAAGTCACACGCGTATGAAGAGGGGGGGAAAAGTGGGTCTCTTTTTATTTGCCCGCGAGCCTATACACACTTAAACACACACATATATACTTTCTTTCTGTCTGTCTTTCTTTCGTGCACCAAACCACCGCATCACTGAGTCACCCACCCCATCCATCTATCCACCCACCATTTTCCGCACTCATGAACCCGGAAACTGAGTAAGTGACGGGGCTACCAACGTAACTTGGGGGTAAATAGAGAGAGAGAGAGAGAGAGAGAGAGAGAGAGAGAGAGAGAGAGAGAGAGAGAGAGAGAGAGAGAGAGAGAGAGAGAGAGAAAGTGTGAGAGACTATTGCAAGGCGCGCAGTAAGCAAGAGAGAGAGAGAGAGAGAGAGAGAGAGAGAGAGAGAGAGAGAGAGAGTAGGGAGGGTGAAGAAGAAACAAAAAAGAGAGCAAAAGGTGCTCGCACGAGTAAACATCACATAAAGCGTGGTTACTTCGCTCTCTTTCTCTGCGGTCTACTAGAAAAGATGCCCTCACCTCACCCACTTCTAATATACACTATGTGATACTTACCACTCGTCTCACGAAGCACAAAACATCACCCGCTCAGATCAAATAATTGAAAAAGTTTTTACATTTATCCTCATTATACATTTAAGTGAATCAAACATATATAATAAAAGCATCATCTGCTATCTTTTAAACACAAATGTTTGCAAAATAATAAATAATAATATAACCAATATATTTTCATATTTTTTTTAACTAGTTTATTTGTGGTTGGCTAAATTCTCAGAGGAATTTTTGAACTGAAATGGAACAAATGATTGACATTTTTTATTTGCAAACGTCAAGATATACAAGAGTAGATAGATTTTAGTTTGTTTTTTCATACATATCAATATAGTATTTTTTTTTTCGATTAGAATAAAGAAGATCAACTTTCAAAAAATTTCATATTTTTACATTACGAAAGAAATTAGTTACAGCATGTTTTCATTGATTGTTAAATGAATAGACTGAGCTTAATAGACGAAAGATTATTTATTGGTTTGAAATAATTGTATTTCCTTTTTGCATACAATTATACAACTTAAAAACCAAAAGAACTGGTATAATTTTTAGGCTTACTAAAAAATAACCTTGTGGTTCGTAAAGAAAATTTTAAAATTTTAATTGAAAAGTAAGAGAAAATGGCTAGTTAAAATAATTGTAAGTTTTACCAAGCTCATGATTCATTTTATAAATATGAAAGCCTATGGGTATCTAAGAAGAGTATGAACCCCAGCTAAAACACCCTATTTTTAAAAAAATGTAAATATTTTTTAAAAGCTAATCCCATGGATAAAAAAATTCCCAAAGGTTTGGAGAGGAAAAAAAAAACATAATTACTTTTAGACCATAATTTTGTATTAAGACCAGTAAAAAGGAAGAAATATTTTCATTACAAGAAGTTTTATTGGAATTGAGATTTTAACGCCTTTGGTTTATAAGCAATGTTTTTTAGTTTTCCAGGTAAAATTTCCCTAGAGAGAATCAGTGTTGAAAATATTTTCAAAAGTTTTAATTTAATTCGTATATGAATGTTGTAACTCATAATATTTTAATGGTCTTTTATTTACACGGTAAAAAAATATATCAAGGGACTTTAAAAAAAAGTAAAATAAAATTTTATGCGTGTCTAGAGTACTTTGATTAATTGATAAATAAAATGTTTAGAATTGTGGCATAAAGATGAAGGAGGGTAGGATAAAAAAAAAAAAAAAAAAGATTGTAAAACTAACAAGTTAATAAAACAATTCACACAAAAGATCTCAGTTTCAGTTTAGTAGTTGAAAACAAACAGCTCTTTCGTGCTAATGAAATGTTCTTTGTGTTTTGCGAGTGAGATTCACCACGGTTCTGTGGCCAGTGCTAAACGTTTCAACCCGTTGTTAACCTGGGGTAGACCAAGTAAGGGGTTCCTCCTGCTTGCCTGCCTGCTTGCCTACCAGCGAGTTTTGCCTACTTGTATTTACCAAAGCAAGCATGGCACGGCACCACGGAACACTAGCTAACGTTGCGGTTCCCCGTGCAAAATCTCATTTCTCAAGACTAAATTTCCCTTGAGACTAAGCAGCAAAATAATAATAAAATTTTTGTAACCTCCCGAAAAAAAAAAAAAAAAAAAAAAAGCTTTAATGCCCTTTTTTTTTTTTTTCATTGTAAATTCGTTGATCTTTTGTAAGTAAATTTAGTTTCAAAATTCCCTGACGTATAAAATGTTCATCTAGTTGAATTTAAAAATATTAAAAATATGCTTTGTGAACGAAAGAGAGAGAGAGAGAGAGAGAGAGAGAGAGAGAGGAGAGAGAGAGAGAGAGAGAGAGAGAGAGAGAGAGAGAGAGGAAATGTTTTGTAATAAAAAAGTGATGAACAAAGCAGTTGTAATTAAGTTTGAAAACGATCGATATCTATCTTCTCTTTCTCTTTCATTCTCTGCATCATGCATTGTTATTGGGACCTACAGACACACTTTATCTACCCTTTATTAACGATTAACTGTATAAAATATTTTTTAAATTTGTTATAAAAAAATTATACTACCCAAAAAAACGTATTTTTTTAATGAATTGCCAACAAAAATAAAATTTTTGTTACACATAGGCTTCTTTATATATTAGGCAGTGAAGTTAGTATATATAAGATAAATATTAGTATTATTATTTGCTATACTTAATGGAATGGAAGTTCACATTTCTCTCTTTCTTCCCCTCTTCTTTATTTTATTCTATTCCATCACATTATCGAAATAAAAGTCGCAATTTTTTCATTCCATTAAACAAATTTAAACGTTTGATATATAAAAAGTCAACAATAATAAAATCGACTTTGAAGCTCATATAAAAACATATTATATATATATATATATATATATATATATATATATATATATATATATATATAATATATAAAATAATTTTTCTGTGTTAAAATCAAATTTGAATTTACACAATTGTGAAATTTGATGTTATCATAATATGAATGTACAAACTGTATAAATGAGGAAATCCAATATTGTTGACAATGTAAAAGCTATTTTATACTTTCGTGAATCATTTTTAAATTAAAATAATAATACTGATTAATCTTATTTGTTAAAATTCGATTTCCTGAATGTAATAAGTTCTACTAACTTTTGTTATTATATTATATTTTATAGTATTATATTTAAACATTAAGGTTTAACTTTATAGAGAATGATATATATAATATGAACCATAAGTAACGACGTTCTTTTTTCTTTTTTTAGTGTTCACTTATCATCACTTTCTTCCTGCTTGCTAGAGAGATTACCCCATGTTTTGTCCAGCTACCGTGCTTGGAATAAGAGAAAAAGAAAGAAAAAGAAGGGAAGAAAAAAAAAAAAAAAAAAGCATCGAAAGAAAGAAGATTTATTGCGGGTGCAAGTGGGAATTCTCTCTCTCTCTCTCTCTCTCTCTCTCTCTCTCTCTCTCTCTCTCTCTCTCTCTCTCTCTCTCTCTCTCTCTCTCTCAACTATTTACCCTCATTCAAACATTGAAGCTTGCATGCAAACAGAAGCACGTCTTAAATTTTTACACCCATTTTTATACCATGTTATATAGCATATATATAGTTCACAAACTATACGTAATAATATAAATGATATTTTTTTTCTCAATGATGTCCATGTGCGGTTAAGATTGAAATTAAGAACAAATGTGTAGTAGATTGGATTTGTAGTAGCACACATGTTACACCATGTTATTTCACACCTCGGTGGATTTGTACCGCAGTCTAACTGATTAAATTGCAGTCACCATGTGCGAAAGTGCATATTATAACTATATCAACTAATATATATGATTATCGTACTTATATCCTATTGCAGATATAATAAATCACATTGAAATATTTTGGTTATTATAGAGTCAGTGTTAACAAATAGGCAGGATTTTGAGAGACAATATAGAGTATATGGATCTTTTACTATATTATATATCAAGCAATATTTCATTTTTCATGTTGTCAAAAAATTTGGAGGAAGAGATTTGATAGAAATAAGATTGCTACTCTATCGAGACAAATAAATATATCATATTTCTTATTCAAATTTATTTTTTTTGTGATTCTATCCAATTGTAAAAGACTCAATATGACAAATAATAATGTTTTCAAGAATACTTCTCCACCTTCATTTTTTTTTTATTTGCTATGACAATATCACAAATTTTATATTCTGGAAAGAATGAATAAGTAATTTGAGTAGATATCTCGTTATTATTTTCCTTTTTTATTATGTTATTTTATAGATGTAAAAAAATTCTGAATAAAACATTTTTAAATATACATATTTGCTATACTTAATATAAAAATATTCCTTTTTAGGACTATATACTTAAAATATAATTGTGCTCGAAAAAATCACTACTAATAACAGGTACATACATTAATCCTGCACGGAAAAAAATAAATACATAATAGTTATGCTATATAGCTCATTTCCAGTGTAATTTGTTCAATACAGCATAATTTATGCTATACTGTGAATTTACTATGTTATAATAGCATAAATATTTTGTCATACAGCATAATTATGTGTTGTTCTTAATTAATATCATTTATGCTATAATAACATAAACGGAGGATAAATTACTTAATTTCTTCTTTCCATGTGTAAATTGCAATAGGTTAAAATTAATCTGAAACAGGTATTAATATACTGTAATGTTACCCAATCTAGGCTGAGAATCTGTGGCGATGTGGGCTATAGAAAGCCCCGCAGCCAAAAATTAATCCTTTGTACACAACCAACCAACTCAATCTACTTGAATTACAACTTTATGACTACTTTTGTATGTTACACCTAAATTAGGTATTTTTATTATAATCCTGTTTATCTATACAACTTACAGGATTTCTGTACCTACAATAAGTATTAATTTGTGTGTGTATGATGTTGTTTACATTATTGCTATAGTAACAAAATTATTAACGTGTTTTTTCAAACTATAAAAAATCTTAACTCTTCATTTTCATAATTTAAATTTTGTAATTAAAAATATGTTTACTGGCAACATTTTAGTAATTTAATAATTTTATTTTGTCCAACTTTCAACACTTCTAAAAATACTGTCAAAAATCTCTTATACTACAAGTTTAATGATAGATTTTTAACTCTTAATAATCTTAAAGTAAAAAGTCAACTTTTAATCCCGAGATTACAAAACTAATTTAATAAACATATTTTTTATAACCAATATTTTATTCGTAAACCTGTTACCTTGCCCCAAAAATGTGCCCAATCATACTTAAAAACCAGAAAGTAATCTTCATTTAAAATAGACAAAGTATACGCACAAGTTTTTATTATTTTTTTTTAAGAATTTTTGGAAAGGCATTGTTGTTATTAATCATCGTTTTTGGGGTTACTGATTATAAAATTATCAGAGTAATTTTCATAATTTTTTTTGGTGTTTTACGTAAGATCATAAATATATAAATAAATATGTAAAAAATAAATAAAAGTCCCTCTGTTCTCGGTTTTACGAAATACCTAAATTAAAATTAGTTAAATATTTGTAAAAGTTTGTTTAACTCAAGACTTCAATTTTATAGTTAAAATTAAAAAATATTATAAAAAAGGGAGTAATGTTTGATAAACTGCATGTCACAAAGAATCGCTAATATTATTTGTTAATGTGTCGTTGTTCAAAAAATACTAAACATATGTAACGTAATTTTTATTATTAATAATATTTTTTTTTGCTGCTTAAAAAAATTAATAGTTCAGCTAAAAAAAAATTCAATTACACTTATTTAAGTTACTTTCAGGCTTGAATGCACAGTGAAAAATGTTACATTTTAATTTTAATATTATAAAGCTAGAAGATTAATCACGAATGATAAAGTTAATGTAATTAAACACCAGAAATGCATTTGAGAGAAGTGAGCGGTCAAATTGAACACAAATTATTCTTTCCTTGGTGAGTAAAAATTATCTTTTCTTCTCTTGCTTGGTAATCATTAACTGCAGCGTCTTAATTAAACGCCACATCTGGAAAAGCGTAAGGCACAGCGTGTAGAAAGTGATCTCAATTATATATATAAAATTTTAAGTTCAAACTTTATGTTGTATAAAGTTTTAATTTAGTTTTCCCAAGATTATATATATTATATACGATGATGATAATAATATATTTTGTAGCTTTATTGTTTTTTTTAACTTTCTCTCTTTTCTCTCTCTCTCTCTCTCTCTCTTTCTCTTTTAAAGAGTAAAACTACCGGATGCTCCTTTTGTCGTAGAGATATGGTCATTAGGAAATGTCGAAGTTGTTAAATGTTATTGAGAGTGTGGTTCAGTTGGAGCAAAGCCAGCGGAGGTCAGCTCTCTATATTTACTCAGCTAATGTCAAGCCAAAAAACGACAAAAATATTGCGAATTATTACCAAGATTCTCCTGTGATTACACCAAATATATTATATATACCAAAACTATATAGTAATAATAATTTTACTTTTATTAAAAGTCTTTATTGTTGTAGACTACGGTTATTGTAATTTATCCTGTGCTATAAACAAATAGTCATTATTTAGTCAGTTTTGTTTTTTCAATATATTTATGAAAGTTTTGTTATCTAATTTATACAAGATTCAAATTTCTAAAGGATTTTATCCTGTAAGTTATGCAGAATATTGGACTTTATATTTGATTTTACTAAGGTAACATTTCAAATTCTAACGCAGATCACAATATAAGAAATGATTTTTGTGTGAACCAACCAAAGAGAAAAATATACCAGCTGTTCGACAATGTGTCATTTTCATTGTCTTTAAGCCCGTAGACAAATTTAGACATCACACAAAACTTTCTTACACGCATAAATTCTTTATTTTACCCTATTTAAACTATAAAAAAATATTCATGTTTGTCACAATACGCAATACATTTAACTAGAATTAAAAAGTTAATTTCAACATTACAAGAATTTCTATACGCTCTTACATTAGAACCATATATATATATATATTTGAGGTGCTTTGTTTCGTTATTATGTATTTTAATTCAATTGACTGTTATCCTGGAGGTTATGCAATTAGTCGGACTTTTTTTTTTTTTTTTTTTTTTTTAAGTAAGTTATATTACGTATCACAATGAATAAATACTAGTTTTGTAATATGAAATGGTTTTCTTTCGATATTTATCGTTTAAACTTCATTTCAATGCTATTTGTTGTTATCCTAAAAGTTATGCAAATAGTTGGACACATTTTAAATTTATTTTATTGCTACAATAAATAACAATGTAGTATATTATTTTATAATCAAAATAACGCTTTAGGTTGGCCTTAAATAAAATATTAACTTTTAAAATAGTATTACTTGTGTTATTTAGTGATGAGAGTTTTCCTGTAGGCAAATAGTTGAGCACAAAAACCAATGAATGTTCTGAAACATCATAGTATGATGTTTTGTATCTAAATGTAATATTATTACTTAAATCAGTTTCAAATTAAACAAATAATAATTTCAACGTATTAGTTTGATATAAATTATAGGATTCTCATATATTTGTTTTTATGAAGTATTTACGATACCAGATACTCTATAACAATTTGGTATACAAAAACTTTTCCTGGTGAATATAATATATATATATATATGTTTGAAAATTTGAATATCGAGCGAGGTGACATGATGATAAAAATTTCATTTTTGTCTTACCTTCTGTAAAACAACTGGGCTTTCACTCGCTGCTTAATTTGATGATAAAAATAACACACAACACCAAAACTTGTCACTATATAAATTAATAAAATACTCAATTCACAGTTTTTAAAAATCTATATACATAGCTATGTTATATTCACACACAATTGTAACGTTTTCGAGGGCGTATATAAAACTATATACTTGTCTGCCTCTCTTCATCAGCTTACTGACTCTTGCTCACGAGGCGAGCCGACCTCCGCAATGGGGGGTGTGGCTCGTTCTCGTCAGGTGGTTTATTATTATTTACATTTTCACCTGTACGGTCACGTGGTACACTTTTCTTAAAAGAATCTATGAGTGGAATCCAAATAGGTGGTAATTCAAAACTGGGCTGACTGATTGTTTCATTTTTTCTTCTTGCCATTTCTATTGATTCTAATATTTTTCTTTTTTTATTTTTTTTTTTTTATAGTGACTCTCTCTTCCTATTACTTTTGTTTTTTCCCATAGAATTTGATGATTACTTTCCAGCGCATGATCTACTAGTTTTGAATATCCTGTATCTCTTTTTTCTATTTTTTGCCTGTGTTCATTCACCCTGATCTCTAATGGTCGACCTGTTTCTCCGATATATTCTTTCTCACAAACACAGGGAATAGAATATACTACATCTTTATTCATATTTTTCTTCATGTCTGGTTTTGTACGTGCTAAACTTGATTTTAATGTTTCTTTTGAAGAACAAACAATACGAAGATTGACTCCTTTACCTATACGTTGTATTTTTTCACTCAAACCTTGTATATAGGGGATGCAGATAGTTGCGTCTGGTTTCTTTTCTTCTGTTTTGTTTTTTTCTGTGCGGTTTTTATTTTTTATTTTAGCAACAACATGTAATGGATAGTCATTTTCTCTTAAAATCTCTTCTATTTTATTAATTTCTTCATTTCTTACGTTGTTATCATTGCAGTGCGTTTTTGCCCTATGTAACAATGTAGCTGCTATACCTGTTTTTGTTGAGTGTGGATGATTTGAGTTAAAATTCAGATATCTTCCACTGTCTGTCACTTTTCTATAGACTGAAGTTGTAATTTTGTTTTCTTTAGATCTTTTTACACGTACATCTAGGAACGGCAATTCACCTTCTTTTTCATACTCAATCGTGAATTTTATTGTCTCTGCCTGATTATTCATATGTTCTAAGAACGATTCAACTGGGGACTCATTTTGTGGCCATACTATGAAAGTATCGTCCACGTATCTTTTATATACCACTGGCTTTGGTGTATAACATTTTATCGCGTTATTTTCCAGTTTTTCAAGGTATATATCACTGAGAGCTGGTGATAATGGACAACCCATAGCTAAACCATTCTTCTGTTTATAAAAAGATCTATTGAATTCAAAGTATGTGTTTTTAATACATAACGATATTAAATTCATAATAGTTGCAACACTATGTTGTGTTCTATTTTTTAATGTTTTGTCAACTTCAAGTTTTTCTCTGGTAGCTAACAAGGCTTCATCTACTGGTACATTAGTAAATAGGCTTGTTACATCAAAACTAACCATAATATGCTTTTCTTCAATATTTCTTCCTTGAATTTCTTTAACAAAACAACTTGAATTTTTTATAAATGATGTACTACTTCCTAACAATGGATTAATAATTTTTACTAAATATTTCGCTAGCACGTGACTAGGCGAACCAATACTGCTAACAATAGGTCTAAGCGGTACTTCTTTTTTATGAATAAAGATGTAGTATATTCTATTCCCTGTGTTTGTGAGAAAGAATATATCGGAGAAACAGGTCGACCATTAGAGATCAGGGTGAATGAACACAGGCAAAAAATAGAAAAAAGAGATACAGGATATTCAAAACTAGTAGATCATGCGCTGGAAAGTAATCATCAAATTCTATGGGAAAAAACAAAAGTAATAGGAAGAGAGAGTCACTATAAAAAAAGAAAAATATTAGAATCAATAGAAATGGCAAGAAGAAAAAATGAAACAATCAGTCAGCCCAGTTTTGAATTACCACCTATTTGGATTCCACTCATAGATTCTTTTAAGAAAAGTGTACCACGTGACCGTACAGGTGAAAATGTAAATAATAATAAACCACCTGACGAGAACGAGCCACACCCCCCATTGCGGAGGTCGGCTCGCCTCGTGAGCAAGAGTCAGTAAGCTGATGAAGAGAGGCAGACAAGTATATAGTTTTATATACGCCCTCGAAAACGTTACAATTGTGTGTGAATATAACATAGCTATGTATATAGATTTTTAAAAACTGTGAATTGAGTATTTTATTAATTTATATAGTGACAAGTTTTGGTGTTGTGTGTTATTTTTATCATCAAATTAAGCAGCGAGTGAAAGCCCAGTTGTTTTACAGAAGGTAAGACAAAAATGAAATTTTTATCATATATATATATATATATATATATATATATATATATATATATATATATATATATATATATATATATATATATATATATATATATATATATATATATAAATATAAACAAATAATATTACAACATTTCCTTATCGTTGCTCATTTGCGCACATTTGTCTGCGTTGTTTATCATCATCATTCGAGTAGGTATACAATAAGTCATAAACATTAAACAATAGCTTACAATGTATATCAAATTTTATGGGAAAATGGTCATAAGAAAAATACATATAAAATATAAATTTGAATACATTGTGTGATTTTGTGAAATAAACTACGCAGCCTTTAATTAAAATCATTACTTTAACCTCCTACATGACTATAATAAAGTTTATTTTTATTATAAAAAATAAATAAATAAAAATAAAAGAGGTTACATTTAAAGATATTTTGTATTCAAATCAAACGAATAATTCATTAGATGGGACCATCATATTATGTACAACTATCAACTATGTCCCTTTGTATCATCAGTAATTAGGGTTAAAAATGTCAAATGGGCAACTTTTCGAATTCATAACGTCACAAAATTCAGGTTTACAATAAATAGAATGGGTGTCAAAACCCACTGAGTATGTTTCTAAAGAGTGCTACAGCATGCAATTTCTGTTCCATCACTTATATCTACATTTTACATATGACTTATATATATATGTCTTATTGATCTCCTTATGTAAATATTGTATGTGGACTAAATAATTAAATAAAAATTAATTAATAGAATTCCGGTAAAGAGGATTGCCCACTTTATACATTTTTTCCCCACTAAATAATTGTTAAGATGTATAATACGTGAATGTATAAAGATCCCATTTTGTGATTTAAATTTTTTTTTTGGGTACAGGATCCCTTTAAAGTAATTTAAAATAAAGTTATTATGAAAAGATAAATGTTTTATAACTTATTCACAAACTGGCCAATAACTTTAATTAATTACCAACAGTGCAAGTTTATGGTTTCATTAAAGAATTTATATGCACTTTACCTTTTTTTTATATACAGTATAATATAAAATGTCTGATGCACTACAGTCATGGTATATGGTTTGCAGTTTAAATTATATATGTATTAAATTTAATTACAATCGATCTCTGGGAATACAAATACCATGCATTGATTATCTCATGAATAAATAATTTAATATAAACAATGCATCATATAACCGTGAGAAATTATACCAGAAACTGAGTATCGTTACAACATGTAACGTAAAATATTTTTATTTTTATTTGCTGTAAACATCTCTTCGACTCTAATATCAGAATTAATATTATATAAATTAAAATGCAAAATTTAATTAATAAAATTAATAAACTTTTAATTTAAATAAATTTAATTATAAAATGCAATAGTTTAAAGTTATATTGAAATTTTAATTAAAAAGTGCATTTTTAAATTATAATGGAAATGGACTAATTTTTTTTAATTTTTTTAATTTTATTTTAATAAAATCAGTATATATCTACCTTTAAAAAAAATAATTTGTTAATTTAAAATGTTGGATTGCTGTAATTAATTGTGAAGTTTCATATCCTCACGTTTCGTATTACATTTAGTTCTACTTACTTGATTGATTTTGAAATGCATTTTTTTTTTTGTTCTTGCAGTATCGCTGCAACTTAAGCAGTTACAACCACTGCACTTTAACATGTTAGTATAAATAATGTAATTTGTCTGCAAATATACTTCATCATTAAAACGAAAACTGAAAAGCTTTCTTCGTAATAAAAAAACAATTTGATTTATTGTGTGTTGAAAAGAAAGATTTTTACTAACTAAATTTGTCTACTTTCTAGCTTTTTTGTTTTGTAGAAAAAGAAAAAAAAAATGATAGAAATTTCATGGTTTGATTATTAATTAATTAATCAAACATACACTAAATATTTACTTAATTTTTAATATTTATGTTGATTATTTCCATTTTTATGATTAAATTCCAAGAAATTCAGATATTCATGAGGAAAGAAAATTTTATCCATCCAGGCTTTTTTAATATACACATTTTACTTTTTTTTATATAGTATATTGATGAAAGTTGAAATTTTAATACCAATTCTATGAATGCGATACTACATCTCATTATTTATTTTAATAAATTATCATACATCTATTTGTACGCAATATGAGTAACCGTATCTATTCAAATTTTCATTATAAAGTTTTGACTACTATATTATTTACTCTCTATTATTGTAAAATAAACAATATCGATGTCAATATTGATCATAATTTAAAATTCTATTTTAAAACGTCATTACTTCCAATTTACCTCATAATTTTGACCTCACTAATCATTATAAAACATTATGAAGGAATTTTATCTAAAAATGAGATGAGAGGGTATTGTTATTGGAAATTTAATTATTTTATAATTGTTTTTGTTATTGTGATTTAAATTTATTATAGTTAATAAAATTTAACAATAATGTCAAGTATGGGATTAAATATAAACATATGAAAATAGATTTTATATTTTGTGAAAATTGAATTCAATAAAAATGCAATAAATATATAAAATGTGGAATGCAGAGTACTACTTGCTAAATAATTATAATATGATGAATGTAAATTTTTAATTTACGTATATTTTATATGAGTTTATTCTGCATTGTTGATTTACAGTATAGTTATGTGAAGTGAATGTTAATTAAAAAAAATGTAACAATCATGAAATTACTAAAATTAGTATTATTATTTTGTGATGAGATGTAATTAAGAATTTGAATAAATTATATAATACTTTTTTTTTTTTTACCTTTATACTAGATTACAATTACGTTCCAGCAATAAAAGAACAGTAAAAATGCATATTGTTAAATAGCTTTCTAAACATTTCCTCATTCTCATTGAAATATTCATGTCTTATTTGTTTTATTTTTAAGGGTGTTTCTATGTAATTTACTTTCATTCTCAGAGGTTAAAATTTATTTTTATTTGTCTTAACCATTATGCTATATCTCTGTATATGTGACTATGGAATATAAATAAAGAAATGAATTTGAAAGTAAAATGTGCAAGTTAATTTTAGTTGAGCAAAAGCAAAATGGAATTTACATATAACATTGCCCATTGACTTATAAATTTCGCTTTCGTGCACCCAAATTGACTTGCATAGTTTGCTTTCATGGAAATAATGTAATTTGTTTAATTTTCACAACACAGTAACGAAATATTGCTATTGTTGTTTTGTTTATTATAACCAACCATTAAATATGAATCATGTTCAACAGATAATAATAATAAAGATTCATTATAAAAATAAAGCATAATTATATGATAACAATTAAAGACACTGAATATAACTAGAAAAAATAGCTACATAAAATTGGTTTACTCTCAAAATTTCTTAAAACTATGATTTATATACGTACGTACACATATATCAATTACTGTGAAAATTGTTCAGATTTTCAGATTTTAACTGCCAAATTTTGATTATCTACAATCGTTTAATAAAAAGATCTTTATTTAAAATAATTTACTAGTTTAATTGCAATAATTGGGTTTCAAAAAAGTAGTAGAAAAACACGTATAACGTTAACAAAAATTTCACAAAAGTCAATTTATATTTGATATGACACAACGCCACTTGAATTCAATAAAATGTATATATAAATGTAGTTGTATCCACCATATTGTATACAAAATGACAACATAATCAGATGGTGTCATTGAGTCGTAAACATCATGAATATTGTGTTTTAATATACATCATCGTCATGAGCGAATAATTGCTCTCTCTCTCTCTCTCTCTCTCTCTCTCTCTCTCTCTCCCTGTCTACATGGTATTTGTGTGCGCTCCAGATGATCCAAGCATGAAAATTATGCTCACCAGAGCATACACAATACTGCAATATGTTGTATCATAATGTACTGTAACAAAAAAACAAAACACCAAAATAATTTACTAATAAAGTATTTTCCTCATATATATATATATATATATATATATATATATATATATATATATATATATATATATATATATATATATATATATAATAAAATATGTAAAAGCAAGATATGAATAAAAATAATTAAAAATTCTAGTTAAACATTCCAGAAAACTGAATTAACTTACAAACATACGAGATAGGTTACATGCTAATGAAAGTCATGTAATTAGGGACCCTCTCTTTCTCTTTACTTGCATCTTGCTTGTTTAGTTAGCTAAAAGTGACCAGCAACAAGGGAACACTTGACTATTAACATAATTTAACTCAGGTATAAAATATAAATTTTACAAAGTATTTAAATACTGTATAATACGTGTATGTGTAAAAAAAAAGTTTTTTTTTTTTTTTTTTTTTTTTTTTTTTGTAATATGAAAAAATTGAGGTTATAATAGCTTCGAGATGATGTATAAAATATTTTCTTCTACAATTAAGTTTCGCTACAATTATTAACTATGTTGGTGGCTTATAAAGCCTTAACAAGGAGAAAGAGCTTGCTTTGAGGTTTCTTTTGTGTATACGTGGATCTCTATTATTTGGTAATTTGACAATAGAAAAGTAGACTTGCGAAGTTACTGAGAGCTTAGAATGCAGTGTGGTAAAGGAAGTTGACTTTCTCTCTTTCTCTCCCTCGAGCTGTCAGCCCAATATGATGCACCTCCCCCGTATCATAGAGAATCAAAGCGTTCATCCATTATCCTTCCTCAAACCCCCCCCCCCTATATATTCGCCTCCAAAAACTGATGAGTACACCTCAACTTTATTAGTAAAATATTTCACTGTAAGGGGAATTTTATACTCTATCATATCACTTCCTTTATTATAAATGTTAACTCTTTGCCAAATACTGATTTTTTTGTTTACTTGTTTTTATATTAAAAATATATACACAAAATGATCATAAATGTATTTATATTTCAATTGTAATTTAATAAAGAAGAGAAGAAAAGAAAAGATTTTACTTGATGTTTTACTATAAAGTAAAATAAAATGGTATACAATTTACCTTAAAAAATCTTTTAAATAAAGTTTTCATTCTCTTGAGAATTGTCATGTATTGGAATTTGCGTATTGAGTCAAGCAAAGCAAAGAGAATCTTTGGGAGCATTGGGAATTTACAATTCTAAACAAAAATGAGACGTTTTGCAAGTGCAATGATCCCAAGGGGGGTCACAAGAAAATCTACTTTATATATATAGATCAACTTCTTTGGCTACTATAAATTGCAAAAGTACTGAATTATATGATTTTATAATATATTGACTCTGATCTTTATAAAGACTTTTTACTTTATAACATGTAATTAAATTATAATACTAGATATTCTAGCTACCTTTACTTTCTGCATGTAGAATTTAGTTTGCGCAGTAGAAAACTACTAGTAATATTTTATTACTTCTATACTTTAGAGAAGAAAATGCAATTACAGTTTCATTGCATAAGACTTTTTTATTTATATAAAGTTAAAATTATTTTAAATATTTGATTCTTCAATAGAAATTAAAAAAGATAATTTGATTTTACTGCTAAGGTATTCTATTGTTAAATTATATAAAGAAAATTACATTTTTTTTAAAATTTATACTCGTTTTATTTAATTATTAAATGAATGCATAATTTAATTTCATTATTTTCAGTGTACTATTAAAATCAAGTAATAAAGAATTTCTTTTATTATTGTCTATTTTATGGAACATCAGTGTTATGGATTGACTGCGTGCAAAAATTATTTTAATTGTTCTATAGTTCTAATTGAATTTGTGAACTTTTTTTTTATCACAGAGTTAAACTAATATACGTTTAATTTAAAATATTTTCCATGCCGGTGATACTAAAAGAAAAAAAAATAATGGTAATAAATTTAAAATTTTCTGCGTCAATATAATATACGTCTTTTTTTATGTATTCACATGACTTAGTAAATGAACGTAAAGTAAAAGTTAAACATTACTCTATACTGTTCTGTTCATACAACACACGTCATTTTAGTTTAAATATTATAGTACATTTCTCTCAAATATATAGAATTAAATTAAAATATAAAACTACGTAGAGTATACTAGATTATATAATAAAGAAGAAGTGTTAAAAAGTATTATACAAAGAATTGTTTTTTTACTATTATTTGCCTATTTTATACACATGTTATAGTATTTCTCTACACCTTCAAAGTTTTTATATTTGTTATAAACAATTTAATTCTAGCAAAGAAGCTCGTTTCTTTCTTTGTTTACCTGGTATTATAGGAATGAGAGAGAGAGAGAGAGAGAGAGAGAGAGAGAATGCTGGCTGGAACTCATTTCATTTTTGTGCACAGCCACACAAAAATTTCATTTCAATTTTTATGTCTGCTAAATTTATATCTAATGAGTTTGCCGGTAGAAAATGTCAGCTTGCCTTTCACGTTCAAACAAAACTCGCTGTTTGATCTTCTCTCAAGAACTTTTTTTTTTTTTTTTTTTTTTTTTTTTTGCCATCACAAATTTTAGAAACTTATATTTTTTTTGTAGCGTTTTTTTCCCTATCTTACCATGAAAGTTTTTTTTTCTATTGCAGTCAACTTCACTCACATATTAAATGTTTTTTCTTTATTTTTTATAGTTTAAAAGGAAATTGTACATTTCTTTACTTCTTTATTATTATTATTTTTTGTTACAACGAGAATAATTTAATTATGTTTCAATTTCAAATTGGTTGAGATAAAAATTTAATTTACTATACTTTCTATAAACAATAGAATAATTTTCAAAAATAAATAAATTATAACTCGTCAACATAAGATGATTCTTTTATATACATATATGTGTGTGTGTATATATATTCTTATATATTCTTATATATTCTTATATATATAGCTTACCAATTCCATGAATCCATCACTGCACTTTCCTGTGATATAATTATCTTAATAGAAAAAGAGTTGGAATAGTAAATAAATATTAAAGCAAAATAAGTTTAAAAGTAAGTATTTTTTAATATTTTAGCACGATAAATGTTTTTAATATTATAAAAAAATGCCTCGAAACAATAGAAAATTGTTCCGGTAAAAATTTAATTTTCTTCTCTAAAAGAAATTTATTATAGTTTTTTTTATATAATATAAACGAACACACAAAAATTAATTGTTGTTAATAATTTTTAATATTATATGTAACAAAAAAGTTACAAAGTAATTTAATAATTTAGTTTTTAATTTCTTTCATGTTTACTTCAAATTAATAAAAACTTTTTTTTTTAGTCGTTGTAACAATTTTTATCATAAAATATTTTAAATAAACTTTTTAAAGGTATTATATTTTTCAAGTGGTATAAGAAACTTTTTCAAGGTAAATTTACGATTATATTTATTTATTTAAAAAAATTTACTGGAGAGTTTTTGAGTGATATAAGTTTGCTTAAAAATAAAATTGTTAATAATAATAAAAAAAAAACGTGAAAACTTTTTTTTTTTTTTTTGGTAATTACTCAAATACATATTTTTTAAATTGTGATGACTATGAAGTTCCAAAAATGTGCAGTAATTGGAAATTAGCTTTGTGTTGATGTTGTTGATGAATTGACTGGTTAATCAGCGTTGCTGTGAAGGTAATTAGACACTGAAACACTGTGTTGGCTCTCGTGTTTGTACGCTGCCCACTATTCTCTCTCCTCTCTCTGTCTCTCTCTCTCTCACACACACTCTCTCTCATTCACTCTCTATTTCACTCCCTCCCTGTAAAACTTCATCATTTGCAACCTCATCGCATTACGTTCAACAAGAGAAAGAGAGAGGAAAAAAAAACTTCGACAAAAAAATTTTCTAAGTTTTTTCTTGCGTAAAAAATTGCGTTTTTTTTCTTGGTTCCTCTTTTTTTTTTTTTTTTTTTTTTTTCCTCCTCTTTCTTTTTCTTTTTGTGTGACGGTGAATTAGCCGGGTAAGAACGTGCGTGCCACACAAAGTACCATGTACTGTTCGCAACTTTCTTCGCACGAACACTCATGCAAATTTGTGTGCAAGACGCTGCTAGCTCGTGCAAGAGGCCCGCAATTTTACTCTCGCCTTTCTCACTGAACTTCTACATAAAATTTTCCTTGAAATATAATCAGATATGAATTTAAATTATCTTCAAGAAAAAGGATAAAGGATTAAAAAAAAAAATCCTTTTTTATATAAACAATTGAATAATAATTATGATTCTATGGTTAGTGGTCTCATTATTTTAAATGATTTGAAATTAAGAGACAGCTTGACATTTAAAAAAAAAAAAAAAAAATAGAGAGAAAAGACATTCGGACCACTTATAATGATTAACGTAAACAGCTTACGAATACGAGACTTGGAGAGAGAAAGAGAGAGAGAGAGAGAGAGAAGAATTCGTAGTGTGTACACAATTACAATAATATGATAAGAGAGAGTGTGTGTGTGAGAGAGAGAGAGAGAGAGAGAGAAGTAGCGACAAAAGCGCGAGCTAGGCTTTGAGGGGGCGGCAGGCAGTCTCCGGCTTTACATACGCGTCTGCGCCCTGATGCCTCTTTCATAACGCCGCGCTCTCGCTCTATCTCTGTCTCTCTCTCTCGCTCTTAAGTTTGTTTCAGTCAGTCCTCGTCTCCCCCTCGGCCAGGTGTCTCTCTATCTTTCCCTCTCTCTATCGTCTATCTCTGTGTGCTCATCTCGGACGAGCATACATGTGAGTTTTGTTATTGGTGGTCCCGCAATGTGTGTTCAGATCTGTCCAGCATGATGAGATTGCCTTTGTTCACATTGTTCATGGTGGAGCATGTGGTGCACCTCCTCGCCGCTTTGCAAGGTAAGTCGGTCATCAAAGTCCCAATCCCATACAATTGAACTTCAAACTAGATTTTTTTTTCTATTGAAATTTGACAGCTTAAGAAAAATTTATTAATTCAACCAGTATAATTAATTTCTGATTTATTTAATTAAAACTTTATTCAACTTTCATACAAACTTTATACTAAAGAGAAAAAAATATGAATTTCAGTTCATTTGTCAAGATTTGCAAAGATTGTAGACACTTTGAGAGAACGTGAACAGAATTTGCTAAGTTTTTGGAAAAGATCTGTTGGGACTTAGTGGTATATGGAGGGGAATATTTCGTGATCGTGCTTTTGAGACTTGTGGAAGGTTGTCTACCTTCTTTGGATAACATTGAAATTCTGATAATCATAATAAAAACATGTGAAGGGGAAAAAAAAAAAAAAAGAAAAGAAAAAAGAAAAGAAAAGAAATAACTTTTAAATTTTGAGACAGTTTTTAATATTTTTTGTTTAAATGACATACTATTTTATACACGCAATCTAAAATTAGATAAATTTGATGAGGAAAAAAAATCAAGATTAAATTTAATTAAAATTTTTAATTTATTTTCTTAAGACAAATAAGGTAATTTTTAATCCTTTAAAAATTCCGTCATCTTTAATCTTTTAATACAATACTCATTAAACATTGCTAGTAAAGCAGGATTTTTAAAAAAAAAAATTTGTAAAAATAAATGATATTACATCACATCAGGTATAAGTAATAATAAAATTAAAAATAGCTACGGTAAAAAAATATATAATATATATATTCATGATAACGTATATTAAAAAGCTCATAATGATAAACTAAAAATATTCCAAAAATATATTTTTTTTTCTATGCTCTTTCAACACTTCATTATAAAAAAAAAATTAACTAACATCTTCTCCAGTTTATTTAGTAACACCAAATAAAAATTATTTTTAGCATAATATAATATTATATAAAAATTTCCAGTGTTAGTTGAGCCAATTATATACTAAATGTGACCACATTAATGTAATTAACTCCCTTGAGATGAGGCGTCAGTTACAACAAGGTCAGACATAAAATGTCAGTTGTTTCTCAAAGTGTTAGTTATCTAGCTAGCTAGAGGTGTGGGAGTTGTCGGTAACCAGGTGTTAGCTAGTAGCTATGTAAAAGTAAAGTGGCTCTTGGCCAGCGACAGGAGAGAAGACACACTTACTTGCTGCTACACTTCCAGTAGTATGTTTGCTTGGCAATGAACCAGTATCCAGCATCAATTCTAAAAAGATGTTAGCCAACCTATAATATTAGTGTTGGCATTCAAAGACTATACCCTTCAACTCTAGTGCTGAATAATCATATGTTATTACAACACACAAATATCGTTTAACTCAAGCCAATAAAATTTTATGGTTAAGTTTATTGAGAAAAAAAATTTATATAATTAATTTTTTTATTCTTTCTTATATGGTTTTGATTTATATAAGTTTAAAGATTTGAATACGGAAATATAATTTTAAAAAATAATGAGACTTTTTAAGAAAAGTAATTTTAAAAGTTTTGTGAAGTTTCAAATTAATTTCTTATGATGAAAAGAGATTAATACTATTTTAAAATCGATGTTGTATTCCCCGTGTGTATTTATACAATAAAAATCTTTACAGGAAGAGGGACACAATTTTTTTTTCTCTATACCAATCTTGAGTTAAATTGTGAACACGGCGTGGATTTAGTGCGCAATGTATTTGTTCAGTCGCAATGGCATTAAATCTTATTAACACGGAGACAACCACGTAATTTATAGCTCTTGTTAAATAATTTATCTTCAGTCAACACAAAGAAAAAAATGTAATTAAGACAAATGTAAAATTAATTGGAGGGTATTACAATTATTTCTAGGTTCCCAAAACAATCAATTATTAATTTTTTCTTGTAAGTTGTAATTTTGTTTTTCATGCTGCCATTAAGAATTAATAGAAATTATTTTCTAACAACATTATATAACCTTATTTTGCTTTTATTTTTCATTTGCTCTTTTAGAGCAGGGTTGCTTTTTTTATATCTCAGTTTATACATTTCTTCATGTTTTTCATGCAACTTTAGCATCACTTAATGCATTCAGTGCGCTCTCTAAATCCATTATAATATTCGCGAGCTACCTAAATGCGTATATATATCTCAAAAAATAAAAAGTAAGGAGTGAGGGTGGGTGCTTTTTTTTTTTCTTTTTGGGGTGACGTGTGTGCTGTTGAGAGTCTGACATTTGAATACGAGAGAGAGAGAGAGAGAGAGAGAGAGAGAGAGAGAGAGAGAGAGAGAGAGAGAGAGAGAGAGAGAGAGAGAGAGAGAGAGAGAGAGAAAGTTGCGGTGTCCCACGCCTCACCGATTACCCCGTTTACTCGTCGCTTGCTTTCAGTCAGAGTCTCTGCATTGTTTTAATACTACAAACAGCATTTTTATGTTCTTGTTTTTAAATACATCGTTTTTTTTTTCTCTGTTTGTTCTTCTTATGCAAATAAAAAATAAATGATATGTTAACTAAAATACATTTTTTTCTCTTATATATAGAACAGTGCTTCTTTATTAAGCACCTACACAATTTTCATACTATATGTTAAAAAAATCTGACAAGATCAAAATTTGAATTTTAAATATTTTCACATAAGTTTCACATGCATCACAAAAAAAAAAAAAAAAAAAAAAAAATAGCGTTTGACTAAAAAACTTTATCTCTGAGTCATCTTCTTTTCAAACAGCTTTTAAACATTTTGAAAAAATAAAATAAATGGAGCTTTATAAAAACCATACGGTATATTATATTTTATATTAAAAAAAAAGGGTTGAAAATTTCAATATGAATATTATATTTAACTATTCATTTTGAGTTAACGTAAATATGTACTATTTTATTTATTGTTAGCCAAAAACAGGCTTACGCTCAATACATTGATCAATGCAGGCTACACTTCTCCTTACCTCTTAAGTAAAATCGCTCACCGGACATGATGCATGCTGTTAATAAAAATTATATTATATATTATGCAAGTTACTTGATATTTTTAGTTGCGTTCAGTATTTTTTTCTAACAAATTTCGTATATAACCTTGCTATACTCGACTCAAAAAACCTCAGTCAATTTAAATCGGGCATGCCTACACTAGAAATCACGTAAGGATGTGGGCGATTTATCGATTCCCCCTGGGCAGCCAATAGACGCTCTAGC
Source organism: Ecdyonurus torrentis (assembly GCA_949318235.1). NCBI lineage: Eukaryota > Metazoa > Arthropoda > Insecta > Ephemeroptera > Heptageniidae > Ecdyonurus > Ecdyonurus torrentis. The sequence goes on from OX439131.1 coordinate 13,425,601, forward strand.
TTTCAAGGACACTAGGAGGTGGGGTAATGTTAACTAAATGGAGAGCTTTTAGGCGTTCTCTTATTGGTCGCATCCTTACGTAGCGCGGACTGTAAAGTATCGCCCATTGTCACATTTGAGGAGAAAGGGGGCGGCTGGGCGATACCGTAAAAGGTCGAACGGCAGGTAACTCAGGTTTTTTGAGTCGAGTATAGATGATGAGAAGCAAGACTTCCCGATGTTATAACATCAGTATGTTGAAAAAAAATTGTAACATCAGTAAATATGTATGTATTAGAGAAGAGAACAAGTTTTTAGTTGTTAATTGAACGTGGTGAGCGTCAACTTGATCAAGAAATATAACACAAGATATCAGGATATCAAAGATAACAGGTATGAGGTGAACAAAGCGCTGAAATACCAGACAGGAGAATGGGCATACAGTGTTGCTTTTCTTTCTATTGTTGTGCAACTTTATGAATTCATATCGGTACATAAAATCATACATAATTATAAAAAAGTACATATAGAATCAAAATTTCCAATCATAAACGAATTTTAATGTGGTATTATATAATATTATGATTGTGTCAAATAATGGTATTTAGTTATAACTTTTTACAACGGTAAGAAAAGTAAAGTTATATTATACAATATTTATGAGTAAAAAATATCGCAGCCAAAAAAAAAAAAAAGCTTTTATACACATATAATATATTTCTTTATCAGAGAGGAGAGAGAGAGAGAGAGAGAGAGAGAGAGAGAGAGCTTGTTTTCATCAAGTACAGACTATAAAACACAAGTAAAATTATCCAATTCACACTCGCAAAAACATGAATACCTATACAAAAAAAAAAAATATAAATAAACATACAAAGAGAATTTTATAGAATTTGTTCCCCCACCCCTAACTGTTATATTTTAATATTTCTGGTAAGCCGTAATTGGCATAAAATTGCAATTTTATGTTATAGTAAGCAAGGCAGTTTGTTAAGCTAAAGATATCAAGTTTATTACTTCATTTTACGTACAAAACGTAGATCTAATGTTCGTCTTTTAAGATTGTAAACTTACGCTATTTCGTTCTTCTTTTTTTTTTTTTTACGTATTTAATGTCACGTTAAACCTGCGGGCAACACTTGGTGAGCAAAACACCGAATATTAATTTCATTTTTTTTTATTGCTTTTGCATCCGTCAAAAGTAACATAATATAATTTATATATAAAAAAAACTATGCTGTCAAGTGCTCGTAAATAATATTTTTACTAAAAGTATATACAACTTTTTATCAAAGACAAGACTATGTATGAATATTTTGCAAGGAGAGTTTTAGTTTGCTTTTTACATCGAGGTGATTAAGGTTGGTATATCAAGTATACATTCCTCGGAAATATATACGTTTTATATCATAACTCAAAATTAAATGTAATTTATATCTAAAAGTCTTTGAAAGGCTATTTATTGCGTAAATACAAAATATAAATAAACATACAAGTCAATTTAATTTATATTTAATTAGAATTATTAATATTTTAACTTATTCAAACTAATAAAAATTATATAATATTAATTAAAGAAAAAATGAACTTATTATTCTTATAATTTTTTTTTAATAATACACAATACAATTTTTGTGTTTTATTTTTAATTATTTAAAAAAATAAAATACAATCAAAACTTTGTGATTATTTAGAAAGAAATCATTAAGTTTAAAACGATTCTCTTTCTATGGTATATAGAAGATTTTTATCATATAATTTTTATTCACCTTGTCATCAACAAAGAATGCCAACAAAGTTTGATTAAGTATCGTGATTGGTAAGAGAATTATATCATTCAAAGTAAAACCTGATCGTTATAATATATTAAACTTTCTCTATGTATATGTAGATATATATATAGATATACTCACGTATATATATATATATATATATATATATATATATATATGCTTTTGTATTGAAGTACCACCGCGAAACATGATGACAAAACATATAGAGACATATATAGAGGTGTATAGTATAGAACATTGTATGTGTGATCGTTATCGTTATTGCAAGCAATATTTATTAATGACATCAAACTAACGTATAACGTCGTCACCCAACCACCACCATCACTTTACAATGCAATACAAACAATAAATTTCAAAATTACTCATGATGCTCGTAAATTTGCTATTCACTTTCAATAAAGTTTAGTTTTCAGCTTAATGAGCAATGAAAATGAAACATAAAATATGCCGACGTTATATTATAGAGTATGGTAAGGTTTACGCATAAATATATACTTTGTTTTAATATTATATATACGTACAAGCCTGATGGTGTTAAATATTAATAAAACACATATATACTGCCGAGTTTAAGAAGAACAAAACATTGAGTTGTAGTATAATATGTATAATGTGTATAGCTGTATGTTATGGAAATACAGTAATAATTATTATGTCAGATACGGCATCAAAAGGATTTATTAAAAACTTATTAGATATATTTTTAATATTTCAAAAAAAAGGGGGAAAATTTTAGAACATCAACCTTGACTGAAATTAGAAATTAATTCAACAGAAAATTTTTGCTGCATAATAAAATTTAAATTTAATATGAAAAAGTAGCTTTTACTGCATTATAAACATATAAAAAAAGCACTTTTTTAAACTATGCAATGTGCATGTAGCCAATAAGCACGTCAAATGAGCGTCTCTTGAAATCCTTTAAATATGAAAACTTAAATTCACACCTTTAAATCTTGGCCAAATATATATATTTTTTAAACTTATAATAAGGATTCATTTGTAGGCTTAATTAAGTTTTATTTAATGCAAATTGTATACACAGCAATTACATCTAATTTAGTAAATAAGAGAAGAGCAAAGTTGTAAGACTAATTAGTTGTATCGATGAGCTCTTCATTACGAACTGACATGCTAATATACTAGATAGCTGAGTAAACTCATCTCTATTCAACCGGCTTAAAATTAACTAATTAGTAAGAGAAAGACGATTATATAGTAGATGCAATCATGGTAATGTACAGTTGTAATAAGATCATACTCAGATTTACTTCATGAAAAACAAATACTTTTTTTTTTGTCTTTGGTGAATGTAATTATAAAAAATATTAGAAATTTGGTTACAAAAAAAGTAAAAATAAAAAGTAGAGAATTATTAAGTTGCTGATGGCAGGGGGAGAGAGAGAGAAAAACAGAGAGAGAGAGAATTAATTTTTCTTCATATTCCGGTTGGGTGGTCTCAAGTTCTAATTCTCATTGATACCAATCTTCTCTCTCTCTCTCTCTCTCTCTCTCTCTCTCTCTCTCTTCCCTCATCTTTCTCAATTTCATGCAGCTGCATATCCTTAGAGGATTTCTATCAAAAAAAAAAAAATAATATAAAATTTCAAAAAACCACTACTTTTACTCTCATTTACATCCTTTAAAAATAAAATCTTTTATTTCCTGATATTAAATGCAAAGTAAATATAAATGATTTATTTTACTTTGATATGTAGCCACACAAAGTTTTTACATAAATGTATAACAAATTTTAATTAGTGTATTTTTATTAAAAATTAATGGTGAAACAATTTTATTTTTTTATTAATAACATTTGAAATAAAAACAAAAAAGATTTAATAAAATATTTATTACAATTTATCACACGCAAGTAAAAAAAAAAAAGAAAAAAGAAAAAAAATGTTATCAGTATAACTGATGAAAAATAATATAACAGATTTTTGTCGAAAGTAATTTAAAAGTTAAAAATAATAAAATATGCTAATTAAAATATATGCACTATCCAGTGATATTTAATAACTCTGTTAGTTTGTAAATATATTATTACTAGTATTGACTCTATTGACATGGTATTAATTACTTGCGTTATTCATTGGATCTAGAAAAAAAAATTGTGTTGACATTTCACATTTCTATTGATCTTCTTTATTTACTCACCAGTAAAAGGATGGATTTCAGAAAAATAAAATATAAAAATATTAAATTTAAAAATATTTTTTTCATGGCAAAATTTACTTATAGCTTCAGAATTACAATGAAGAAATTGTTTTGATATATATGTTCTCTATACTTTTAACTATAAATTTTTTATATTACTAAAATTAACAGCTAAAAATTAAAATTTCATTGCAATTCATTAAAAATTTATTATCACTTCCTATTAATCTTTCTCCCTAAATTCATTCATTATTTGTTAATAATTTTACGTTGGTTCTAAAAGTTATTTTGTTCTTGCTGCATATGTGTTGACAGAAGGGAATGAAGTGTCAACGCACAAACTAATGTCCCAAGATACTTTAACTTTGATCCCCAAGTGAGCCCTATATCAGATGCCCACAAATCGCAATTTATTTCACTCACAAATTTACTTACGTGACTCAAATTGTATAGCTCTTTTTTATGCATGACTATAAAATGTAACATTAGATAAGATATAAAAAAGGGGGAAAAGAAAGAAAGAGAAAGAGAGAAAAAAAATCTTATGTACCTGTAAGTAAATTATAAAATCCTAACCTAAAAATCCGTCTGGCAAAGTTAGCATATAACTTTTCTCTCTCTCTCTCTCTCACTCTCTCTCTCTCTCTCTCTCTCTCTCTCTCTGTTACATCCCCTCTTTTTTTCTTTCCATCTTCTTTTTTCTGCTGCCTAATCTAATCTAAGTTGGAAAAAGTTGGTACTTATTAAAGTTGGCTTGGCGCTTTTGGTGTCTGGGGAACAAGCCATGAAATACGACTCGCATTTGCATTTCTGCAGCCAAACTAATATTATTTTATATAATAATACGAGAAAATCGTCTACTTCTCTTGCTTCTCTGTGTATAAGTTTGTTATGTGCTTACATTATAACAAATCCTAGTGGCATAATTTTCTTTAAACCACAGTGCAATTAAAACTTGTAACAATAAAATACTTATGTGACAAAACATTGATATCGTTTTGGTGGCATGTTTTTCAAGCCTCAAAAATCTTAAATTCTCTTATGTATTGTAAAACTATTTTACGCACTTAATATGCTATTCGTATACATACTATGTCTTTTAACTTTAAACTAATTTATTATATTATAATATAAAGTTACATAGTAAATTTATTTTAACATATTATTTTTTATTTTAATATAAAAATTATTCTACGTAAAAAAAAAAAAACATAATAAAACTTTGATTTTAATTGCTTTAAAATTGTAATTCTAGTTAAAATAAATTTTAATTTAAAAAGGTAGGAATTAAAAAAAAACTATATTAATTAATTGTATTTATATTAATTACATTAAATACATTTGAATAAAAAAATACATGACAGTGAAAATAATTTAACAATTTAGCACTGCACTAAAATGTAATTTGCGTCACTTTTAATTACACATAAAATTTGTGTCCACTTTTAAATACGTATAATGTATATATATTTTTTATATATCTGTGTATCTACAATGATACAATTAGAGTTTTTGGAAGTTTATACGTATATTTTTATAGCAAGTAAAAAGTAATTGTAGTATGTAGATAATGTACTATATAAAAACAAAACAATGGACATAACATTATTTATCAGCACGTATGTATATGATTCTCTGATAATGTTTTAATTCTGCAACAATTTTGTTATTAAAACCACATCAACCCTTAAGGTCGTAAATCCTTAGAGTATGACATACACGCATGTAATTTTTTACTCAGTACAAAATTTAAATTCATTTATTAAAATAAACAAGGAAAATTTTATAACCACATGATAATAAATTTTAAGAAGTGATATTTTATATAATATACAGAATTTTTTAAAACTGTGTGAACTTTTTTTTTTTTTTTTTAAAGATGTTAAATTAAATTGGTCAACTAAATTTTTCTAGTTTTGAAAATTTAAATTTTAGTCGTGTGTGAAAAAAAATTGTGTGGAATTTTTTTTTTTTTGTAAATCGCTATAGCTTTAGAGAGAGAGAGAGAGAGAGAGAGAGAATCATTCTTCATAGCAAAAGCAAAAAGAGAGAATAAAAAAAAAAAAAGCAATGAATTTAATTATATAATTTTAGAATTATAGTTAAAAGAGGCCACTTATTAAATTAATTCTACATTTTTGTTAACAAGTGTAATCTATTTTTATTAATATTTGGAAAAAGAAATTAATTTTATCAGTGTGAAATAAATGTAATTCAACTATCGTTCAAATAAAAGTATGTAAGTTTGTTTTCACAATTATCACTAAACATATTTTTACATCAAAGGAAAGTTTTGTTTTAAGTTTAATTTTACAATTAATTTTAATATTAAATTCACTTAAAAACTCTAAAATTTTGGTGTAATAATAACGCAGAATATTTTAAAGAAACATTTTTAAATAAGTATTTTCTTAAACTTGTTTCTCAAGTGTTTCACTTGTGTGTGTTGTGGGTGGATATATATATATATATATATATATATATATATATATATATATATATATATATATATATATATATATATATATATATATATATATATATATATATATATATATTTACACCCATACACACACGCGTACACACTACACACTTTATATTTTACGTATACATACTATACATAATACTAACTTGAAGAAAAGTTTGTACCCATAGTTTTACATTTTCATGTTGTTTTTCTTGCATTAATTCTATAGTGTACAAAAACATAACATAGTCTCTCTCTCTCTCTCTCTCTCTCTCTCTCTCTCTCTCTCTCTCTCTCTCTCTCTCTCTCTCTCTCTCTCTCTCTCTCCCACACACAAACACTATATGAAATACAAGTTATCTCACAGTGGGACGCTTAGTGATGAGTTAGTTATACTGCAGTTAGGGTAGGTACTTAACCAGTATGGCTCTAGAAGCGACAATTAGTGGCCATTCTAAGCACTATCGTAAATAATAAAGACTTAAGGTGATGATAATTATGGTTTATATAATCATTTTAATAATAATAAAAAAAAATCTATATGAATATTGCCCAAAATATTATATATTTTTCCCATGCTTATTGCTACAGGTGGGCATATATAAAATTTATATACCCACTAGTGAATACATTATATAGTTAGATTATCTTTAGAATGAAGTTGTGTTATTATCATCATTTATATGCAGAAAATAATGAAAATATGATACAAGAAAAAAAATTGAAAGTTTTTTTTTTGTCAACGGGATAAATAAATAGAAAATATATTAAAAATTGGTAATATTTATGTAAATTACATATCTTACATAAAATTTTGCTTCTATTCTATTATATTGTATATATTCTTATCATTTCCTGTTCGATAATCATAATAAAAAAAATAAAGAACAATTTGTCACTTTGATGTTTTTCTTTTTCTTTCTTCTTCTTCCTTTTCTCTATCAATGTAAGTGGCTGGTTCAGTTGATAAAACCTTTGTTCCTGAATGCGTCTTTTATCAAATGTTTTTTTTTTCTTTTGACAATAATAATGACCACTATTTCTTTACTTTTATTTGACTTCTTTTGACTGTAATGCAAACTCATTTATGATATGTATCGGCAATTTTAAGCGTCAATATTTTGATGCTTATATAGTAAACCAATACATTAAAGATTTTGCTGATTATTTTCTTCTGCATGTTAAATTTTAATAATAAATATAATATATATATTTTTTTTACCTTATATTAAATTAAGTTTACCGCAATATTAAAAAAATATGTATACTGTATAATAATATATGTATATATGAAAATTTTCTTTTGATCTTATCTAAAAGGTTGATCTTTTTAATGCTTTGAAAATGACTATTTTAAGATGAGCTATCAAGTAAAAAGTAAAAGAGAAATAAGGTTGAAGTTTAAATTAAGTAGCATCAAAATGAGGAAATTTCTATGAGACTATTTAAAATGTTTACATAAACTTTCAAAAGAAGTTTAATTAGGTAAACGGAAATAATAAGACACTTTTTTTTTAGTGATAAGTGATAAGATATTTTTTAATTTATTTTTTTGTGTGTTTATTTTTAACTTAAAAGAAAAATTGATAATGTGAATGTTGTAAAATGTAAAAAAAAAAAAATAATAATAATAATAATAAAACAGGATAAAATAAGTGTAGGATTATCGTCAGTGTTGATCTTTCGGCTCATTAAGTAGGCGCGACTTTGAAGTCTACAAATAGAAATAAATCTTTTGTCTTGCATTGTTACATATAAAGTGTGTGTGAGTGTGTAGAGAGAAATAGAGAGAGAGAGAGAGAGAGAGAGAATCGTCGTTTCATTTGTTTTTGTTTTGTTAAGCATTAAAATACAATACCGGGGTTAGCATTGTATAACCCAACAGCCGGAACTTTGTTCCAGTCATTTATTTTTTAAAGTCATTTGTGTGGCAATTAAAGCTGCACCGCATCGCAACTTTATCGATTTATTTTCAAACTATAATAGGAATAATAATAATAAATAATAATAATGTAAATACATACATGTATGTAATATTAGAGAAATCTATAACAATATACATCAAAGGTGAAATTTTATATTCTTTTCTTTATTAATTATTTGTAATAGTAATTTATTTAATTAAATAGCACACTTTGTTAAAATTAAATATTTACATTTATATATATATTTTTAATATGAATTTCTTTTGTAGTTTTATGTAAAAAAAAGAAGAGATAAAGCAACAAAGAAAAAAAAAAGAGTGCACTGATGGTTTTTAATACTTGTGTTTGTCCAATTATATCTGGTGATTACTGGTACAAAGTGCTGCGATGTTTTGTCGTTATTTATTGTGTTGTAAGGGAGGCTGGCTGGCAGGCAGGCAGCAGTCATTACTGGGAGCAAGCACGATCATTTCAGTCCAGGAATGCTCTCTCTCTCTCTCTCTCTCTCTCTAGTTTTCTTGCTACCGCAGTACTAAAGCTTAGCTGATGCTGCTATTATTATCCGCCACCCTCACACTCTCTCTCACTCACTCACTCTCACGCCTAGGAAAAAGGTCCACATAGAAGGAATACATGTATGAGAACAGATAAGCTTAAAGCCAAGTGGTCACCTATTACTAGGCAAAAGTAACTTTTTTAAATTTAAATTTTTGTAAAAGTGTCATCAAAGTTAATCCTTTAGAGTATTATGCTTGTAATTCTCCATTATGACAAGAGACTTAAGTCTTTTGCTCTAATGGGAGAAAGAGAGAAAGAGAGAGAGAGAGAGAGAGAGAGAGAGAGAGAGAGAGAGAGAGAGAGAGACAAATCTCATTAATGCTTCAACACATTACAAAATCTAATACTATATGTAGATGAAAACATTGTGCATATAATATGTTTTTTAAAATTTAAAATCATACTAAACATATTTTACAAATGAGACATTATAATGAAAGTAAATAATTTCTAATATAAAGTAATTTAATAAAATGAGGCATTCTATGATGTTTAAATTATTATGTTGAAAATAGAATGAAGTTTTGAACTTTGTGTGCACGTTGCGTACCTCAAATATTTGTCCAACGGTCTGTGCTTGAATCGTGTGGATATTTTGTCTCTACTAAATAAAACAAACATAGCAAACAAACCCTGCATAGAATATTAATAATCTACTCTTTCAACAAACTACATCAAATCACATCACAAAATGCATTCGTTCATAATTCAACTTTGTATAAAAATGTTGACGTCAGAAAATTTAAGGAAATTTACATTTTATAACACACACATACTGTGTATATATATATATATATATATATATATATATATATATATATATATATATATATATATATATATATATATATATATATATATATATATATATATATATATATATATATATATATCATACATTGTGTAAAATGAAATTGATTGAAATTTATTTTCAATATAAAAATCTATAAAAAAGCATAAACAAAATGCTTTTAGATAAAACTACTGTACATTATTATTATTATTTGCATTTCAATAACATAACAAAGTAGTATGTAATTATATAGTTAATAGAAAAGTACTAACAAAATATTCAATCAAAAGTACGTAAAACATTTTTATATCTAAGAGGAAATAAAAAAAAGGGGCCATAATGCGTTATCGTCGTTTTAGATGCTAAACGAGAAGGTTAACGCATCATCTTGGCTTTCTTTTTACAGGTTTATTTTCCAGCTTAGTCTTCTTGTTTTTTTTATCCAATTGACAGCAAGAAAAAAAAAAAAACAGATATAAAAAACATCACAAAAATTGCCTTAACTCAATCCTTATATAATATATAATAAAAATATCACCATAAATGCTATAAATTATTTAATATTTTTCATTTAAAAATTATTACCAATAAATCTGTAAAATAAAAATCTCGCACTGTGCAATCAAAATTTTATGTCATGTTTTTGTAATAGTTTTATTTTATTACCCCTTCCCTTTACTCTGCGTGTATGTATGCATATATATATATATATATATATATATATATATATATATATATATATATATATATATATATATATATATATATACATATATATATATATATATATATATATATATATATATATATATATATATATATATATATAATATTATATTATATAATATACTACTTTTTTTTTTAATAAATCCTTTGTATAAAAAAAGCAATAAAAAAGGTGTTTGAACTGATCAAGTCTTGAAATAAAAAAAAAAATTAAAAATGAATAGATTATCTATATATATATAAAAAAAAGACATTTCAAGATATAAAAAGACATTTTCAGCAATAAACTGGAGTTCAATATTGCTGATAAAGAAGTTTTTCTTCCTTTTGGAATTCTTTGCAGCATATCGCAATATATATAAATATTATGATTCATGCATTTCGTATTGAATGAAAATAAAATTTAATATGAAAAGAGGATTAATTTATCTTTATACAATCCCTTGAAAAACAAATTGTTTCTACTAGACATAAAAAAATAGCAAGAATTAATTTCACTCAATGAACAATTTACTTTCATTTGAATCAGTTTGAATAATAATAATAATAATAAAAAACTACAGTCTAACTTCTTATATAGAATGTTATTATTATTATTTTAGTTTAAAAAAAATAAATATATTATATACTTAAATATTTCTTATAAAGGTTACATCAGATATCAAGCTTTTGATTTAAATCGGTTACATTGATCTATATTGTTACATATAGAAGAATAACTACTCATTTTTTGAACAATGAAAAAGGCTATGAATATGGAGCATCTGCAGGTTCAACCAGCGCGGCTCGTAGAGCATGTGCAAATTTTTTTATTGCAGGTGAATTGAATATCTACACTTTTCACGGATTAGCCTGCAGTTTTATGGATAATAAATTTCCTTCTTTGTTGGCGTTATTTTACTTTTAATTGAGGACACGCAATTGATTTTTAATTTTTATATTATTAATAAAATTTATAAAAAAAAATTCTTTGCTTTGGTAGCTTATAAATGTATTTAAAAAGTTGCAATACATTAAGTTTCTGTTCATTACTATCCATTTTTTTTTCTTTGCTAGAGATTAGAAACGGTAAGAAAATTCCAAGAGCTTCAATATTAACTTCATTAATAGTTCAAAGTCCAATTCGGTCTTCTGTACTTTATCACATTTCTGCCCAATATATTTAACTAAATTTCAATGTTTGACCAAAAGAGCTCAGTTGTCATGGAGACTGTGTGAGTAGAGTGCAGTTTTATACTCAATTATCTTTTCTATGTGGCGTTAATAATGTGAAAGAATGGTAATAAATTTATTTATTCTTTGAGATTGTGAAGTAAATCAGTGCATTTGTTTAAATCAACAAATTTCTTTCCAAACTTACAATATTAAAAAAAAAAACTTTTATCTTTAAGTTTGTGAAGTGAGTACAGTGCAGTAGTTATTAAACTTTTTTTTTTTTGAATTATTTCTAGCAAGTGATACTAGTGGTAATTTAAAATATTTCAGCTTATTACAATAGATATATAAAGCTATATATATATATATATATATATATATATATATATATATATATATATATATATATATATATATATATATATATATATATATATATATATATATATATATATATATATATATATTATACAAAATACATACTATGTATACATAAGTTATAAATATAAAATATAGCTTTTTTTGAAATAAATGTAATTTAAACCCTGTTTAAATAAAAAAGTGTTAACAATTTGAAATATTAAATAACGACAAGTAAATTTGGTGATCTCTGGAGATATTATACAAATTATTGGATTAGTTTATTTGTTTATAAGGTAAGACATTTTTTAAATATTATTTAATTAAATAACGCTGCAAAAATTTAAAATAATTTTATTTTAAAGCTCGTCGAAGAACTGAAGATAATCCACTTGTCAAATGCACATCATGCGCTCTTCGTTAGAAATAAAAAATTGCACTTGCTCTGCAGGCCGTGCTGGTAGAACTTGCAGATGCTCCACTTGTGGAAAGAGTGGAATTTGCAGATACTTTGTTCATGGAGTCTGTGAAATTTGCAGATAATCGTTTGTGACGCGGAAGCATCGATATATATATATATATATATATATATATATATATATATATATATATATATATATATATATATATATATATATATATATATATATATATATATATATATATATATATAATGAGCTTCTATGTTATTGAAAAATAACGTAACGATGCACGAAAACCATCTCATCAGTTTGAAACAACATACAAAAAAATGTCATATTACCTCAATATTTTATGTTACATACATATAAAATTTTATGACTGCGTCAAAATTGTATTACTAACATACATACGCGTACTATGTATATAACAATGCATGCTATATTTTTTAATATTTATTTTGTTTCTCATAAGCAGCAATATACTGTGTATATATATATATATATATATATATATATATGGTCCAATAAATAAGATATATAAAAAATACTATATATTATTACATAAAGAGTAAGTTTGATGAGTATATTAAAATACGAATCACGAGGCAGACTATATTGTAATTTAGCTTGATAAAGAGATGGAGAGAGAGAGAGAGAGAAAGAGAGATAGTATAGGAAAGTTTGAAATTACTCCCATATTTTATTATATAGAACTGCACAAACTTATGTTTTCATTTTGCTAGTAACCATGCTTGCTCAATAAATTTACATATTTCATTAAGTCGTTGAGAATTGAATTAACATTATTATCTCTCTCTCTCTCTCTCTCTCTCTCTCTCTCTCTCTATATATATATATATATATATATATATATATATATATATATATATATATATATATATATATATATATATATATATATATATATATATATATATATATATATATATATATATATACGACTAACCTCTGCAACCTTTCAGTGCTTATTCCCTGCAAGCAAATTTAATATATATATTTTTTTATAACAAGACTTTCAATTTACTTTTTAGTTAATGATAATATGGTTGTTTTTATTTTTTTTAACAAATAAGTAGCGTTTTTCTGTGTTTATTATTATTTTTAATTAATTACAATTACTTTCTCTACCAGCCGTCCCTCAAATCAATATGATGACATGAATTATCTTAAGGTTTGTTAACATGCTTGTTTATGGAGATTGTGCACGCAATTCAATCACTGTGTGAGTTTAAATAATAAAAATATCCAAAAATTTCTTAAATTTAAGAAAATTTAAAATCATTTTCAATTTCAGTATTTGCCCCCCCCCTCCCCTTTATCCTTATTGATAAAAATAATAAAATTTTGTCCTAGATATTGCACTATAAGAAATGAACATTTTTAATATAAAGCCTAAACTTCTAAGGTAGTATTTCTATTGAGAAGAATTGTGTGTAGTTTGTGATACGTGGATGTCATTAAAATCTTTCTAACCACGAAATGGTTCTACAATTATAATAGTCTTTAGATAAAAAAAAGCCTGAACTGAATAACGTGCGTGATACACACAAAAGATAAAAAAGAAGAAAATGAAATATTTGTTTGTATTGTTGAGTCTGGGTTTTGAGTTGAGCCGTGTTTATTGATTTGACGATATTGGTATGTATCGCGGCGGCAATATAAGATATCAAGATTGATTCCACAAGCTTCACCTCTTAAATCGAATCTGCCGCTTCGAAGCTTTTCTGTCAGTTCAATAGATAAAAACGACGAGAACGTGAAATCATATTTTTTAGGACTTACTTTAAAAGTTTGACGTTTAATTGGTATATTTTATTTAAATTATACTGAAATGATGTAGAAACAGTATGAGCAAAGATTATGAAACATCTTACAAAGTTGCAATAATTATTATAATGTTGTTAGAACATGTATTGATTGGTCTTGTCAATATCAGATATAAATTAAAGTAACAAAGATGAAAGATTACTTAAAGACTTATTTACGTTGAACCTATTTTTATATTCGGTAATTATTTTTTTATTTCATCACGGGAAAAAAGGTACGTGATTTATGCTGCATTTATGTAATTATAGCAGAAATGTTTCTAAATTAGAGAAGCATAAATAATAATGTTATGAGCAGCAATATTTATGCTACAAAACAAAGTTATTATGCAATATAGCATAAATTATGTTGTAATGCACAAATGTTGCTAAAAATGATGTATCATAATCATTACGTATTTATTTTAGTCAATGATCACAAGAAAATATAAAATGAATTCATCTTTCTGCAATTATATTTTTATGTATATTTTTTAGGCCTGTTGACACAAGGAACTGGATAAAGTTTGCGTCTTTTTAAGGCTGCAAATGAGATAGTATGGTGATTAAAATAAGATTTGTATAGAGACTGAAACATTTTTAATTTTTATGTAGATCGAGTGATGACAAAAGAAATACAAAATCTATGAATTTTTGTTACAACTTTTTAAAATTTTACTTAAATAAAGATGTTGAACACCTTGAACAAAAAACATGCTTAATATCCTAGCATACCTAAATATCAACATTTATTTTGCCGGAGTCATTGATATTTAATTTATTTTCCATTTACAAAGTGGCAACTGCGGGTTTATGACGTCACAGCTTGCCTGTTTCCGCGCGCGTGGACCAGTGATCTGTGATGTCATAAACCCGCATCTGCCACTTTGTGAATGTAAAATAAATTAGAAATCAATGACTCCGGCCAAATCAACGTTGATATTTCGGTATGTAAGGATATTAAACATGTTTTTTGGTCAAGGTGTTCTACGCCTTTAAGGCACCATATCATTTTCAATAATTTTTCTTTCTTATTTGATGATCATGGTTACTGAAATTTTTATCATAGGTTACTACTGAAGTTAAAATTACATATAAATGTAAGTGGGCCGAAGCTTGATTTTTAAGGGTATGAGGTTTTTAATTGCAATCCTTCATTCAAATTTATTGAACATAGAAAATATTACACTCGATGAAATGTGATTCATTGGTATTGACACAATATTTGGATAATTTAAACCCTGAACAAATAGGTATGCTTACAATGGACGTGAGATTCTTTATAACTCGACGTATATTTATTGTTGTGGCAATTAAAATACGTCAATTAATGCACCATCTTACGGTAATTGTAGTATCAGCTTTTAATCTAATTAATAGAAATTGAATCTATACGTATTTTATATGTATAGAAAACTGATGAACCAAAATAGATCAGTTAACATAATTTCATGATGTCGTGAGTTTAATTTGTATGCATTTTTATTATTAATTATTAAGTTAAAAGCCACGTAATATTTTGCATAATTATACTTGTTATGAAATAAAATTTCATGCGTAGTCCACGCTTTGTTTCTTAATATAAAATATTTCGTTTTCTCATGTGTTTTGTCATTATATCAATAAAATATTCAGAAATTCCCAAGTAAAAAATAAAATTGAAGTTATTTCTATAATGCTTTCAACAATCATTGAAATGAAACTTTTAAAAGTTGGAAAAATATTTCTAAATAACATTGATAAAAAATATTAAATTATTATACATTTTACACCGATTTAACATGCTCTTCGTTTTGTTAAAAATTCTTTTGTTTTTACGCACACGAAGGAAAAAAAAACTCTCTAATTCGAATGGAAGGATCAAATACATGCCTGTAGGAGTTTTAGGTAAAATATTTTCAATCATTAAAATTATCTCTCTCGTTTTCTTTGCCTTCTAGAAAGAATGTTGATAATTTTAAACACTGGAATTGTAAGATTTCACTTTTCTTTGCAAAATGTGAAGTAAGAATTTCAACGAAGAAACAAAAAGCTATTTTTCCGAGCATCTCACAAAATAAAAGTATAAAAATATAATTAATGGAACAAAAAGATACAACTTTGGTATTTTTAATAATAATAATAAAAAACAAAAACATTTTTAATATGTCATTATTATATTAAATAAATTTTAGAAATGTTGTTGTCTTTTGTGGTGAATGTGAACAATGAAATACAGAAAGTATAATACGAATTTTTGCACACTTCAAACAAAATAAAATAAACTTGCTGAGAAATATTTTTTTTAAAAATAAGAGAGAGAGAGAGAGAGAGAGAGAGAGAGAGAGAGAGAGAGAGAGAGAGAGAGAGAGAGAGAGAGAGAGAGAGAGACAGACAGACAGAGGGACTTTTCAGAGCAAATGTAAAGAGCGAGAGAACAAAAAAAAAGCTTTGATTTTGTGGAGATGAACGAGAACAAAAGACTCCGTTGTAAATTTTGTTGTATTTGAGTATATGTTCGAGTCTCGTTGTGAGCAAAATTAAATTGTTTATTGGAATCATTATTAGCCGTACACAAAGCTTCTATTCATATTGTATGCCACTAAAAATGAATCTTCAGTACGTTATTTTATTATAATTATTTTTACATAAATTATAACACTGAAAACTTTTAAATCAAATTACATATTCTTTTTGCAGTGAAATTATTCAGGTGTATATATTTTCTCTCTCCCATTCATGCATTTAAATAAAAAAAAAAAGCTAAACTGTAAGTAACCTGACTTCTCATTATGCTGAATTTTTAAACGTTTGAGCATTTAGATCAATCATTTAGAGTATCATAAAATGAATGAAGTAAAATAATAATAATAATAAGAAAAGAAAATTCAATTAATAAATGGATTAAACAACTGCATTAGTTATTGCAATTAACGCGTGTTGTGAGATAACTACTTTGGTGCACCACACAACATTGCAGTTGTATTTACTTGCACTCTAAATCTCTTAGTTTGCGGTTAGCAATAGTTTCAACTTATATATAGCATCATTTTACTTCGCATTGCAGTTCCATGCATTACTTTGTATATATTTTATGCTTTTTTATATCTTCACTTACAACATCAAAAGAATTTAAAAAATATATAGGTATAAAATATAGAAGATAAACGAGATTTTTATATAGAACTAGAAAAGGAGATCATATTAGCATCATTCAGAGTACCAAAGGCCAAAGGTATATAGTATACAGAACAAAATATTTTTATGCATTTATTTTTTATTATAATTTTGTAAGATATATTATTATATACATATATTATATATGTAGTAAAGAAATGCATTTTTTTAAAGTGCTTCACTAGAATTTAAAATATACTTTATAAAATTATATTTGTATAGAAATCGATCATGTAAATAATCGGAATAGCTTAGAGTATTGAAATATTTTTTTAACACCTCATAAATAACCGTAAGAATATTTTATGTGAACATGAGGTTAGTATACAAACACGTTTATAATATAGTATTGTATACGAACCATTTGTCTGGCCAAAATATGGTTAATATAGAGAACAAAATAAACATATATGCAAAAAACATATTTGTATTTTACCGCGAATAAATATGTGTATTAACACACAAAAAGTTTTAATAATGTAACGCTACATGTTTGTATTATTATTATAATGTCCATTTAGGAATAATAAGTGATTTTTTTTAATATACTAAATTTTTTATATATTCTACAAACAATTTTATATATCGTTTAATGTGAAGTCAAAATGTATGTTTTTAAAAAAACAAAACTTAAATATCAAGTGCAAAATTTACTTTTACTTTTAATAATCTGTGATTATTATTATGCCATTAGTATAACAAAATAGTTCTATTAGCAACAGTAAGTATTAATGAGCTCAATTTTTCTTCTGTGTACGCTTTATTACTATTGTAAATTTATTAATGTAATCATATACTGTACAGTACATGCGACTTCATGTCCAGCTTATTAAAAATGATATAAAGCTTTAAAATTGTTCTCATAACGAGTTAAATTTGCTAAAAAGTAATAATTGAATTTTAATACATTTTCAAATTTATTAAAAAATATATCTATATAATGACTGGCACAAAAATATTAATGAAATGATAAGCAATAAAAATGAATGACAAATTGTAAATATTAAAAAAAAAAGAAGGAAAGATATTTAATAAATTTTTTTCATTTTGATGATAATATTAATTACTGTAAAATCTTTAAAGAACTTTATTAAAAAAAGTTCTCTTTCAATTTAAAATCGTGGTTACAATTTAAATGATTTTGTAGTGAATATTTATATAGCATGTTAATTAGAAAAAAAAATACTAAAGAAAGAGAGATAGAGGGTACTCATTACTGAAGTTCGTGTTTTGCTTCATAAGTTGAATTTGGTGCCTGTTGCTTACATAACACGTAATTTCATATAGAACGATTAAAAAAAAAAAAAAAAAAAAACTTGCATCATGTTTGAGTGCACTTCATTACTGTACAAAGAATGTATTCAAGTTTCAAACTCTTTGCCAGCGGCATTTTTTATATATATATATATATATATAATGTAGTTGTTGTATGTGCTTAAATACTTGAAGTTACTTTACAATGAACACGTAAACAAAAGTATGAACGTGTAAATATCTTATATAACACTTCTATTTATGTATATGAAAGTTATACAGTATTATTAAGTAATATAATATTATCTTGTGTTTTTCAATAGAAGGAATTTTTTACTGTAATTAATTATTTAAAAAAAAAAATTATTCTAGAGTACAATATCTCTTAGGCAAGAATATGGTGTAAGAGCAAACAAAAGGGGTGAAAAAAAACTAAAAAAAAACTGTGTAATCGTATATACTTATATATACTGTATATATATATATATATGATATATTATATATTATATCTACATAAACACATAATACATACACGATATACAATATTACATAAGTAAGGAGATATAGTAACAGCAAACAATGTAAAAAAAACTAGCAAAAACTGCAAAATATATATATATATATATATATATATATATATATATATATATATATATATATAAAGTTTCGAGAACAAAAAAAGTTTACCAAGAACTCTTTTTTTGTGCAAAAAAATAATAGCATATTACTTGTAAAGAAGTCCATAATGTTAGTAGCAATCAATAATTTCAATCAGATAAATCAATTTAGAAATTGCAACTGAACTGCAGTTAAAAAAAATTCCATTACTATCGCATTAGTATAATAATAGATGGAAGAAGTAGTGCACTCCTGCAATCTAGGTACCTGGAAGCTACGAAGATTATACATTGCTATTTTATTCAAATATAAGTAAAACAAACTTTAAAATAGCTGGAATTAAAAAAAAAAAAAAAAAAAAAAAAAATTGAATCATAACTGATACATATTTTTTTTAAAAGTATAATTAAACTATATCTATAAAGAAAGTAATAATTTAATAATTAAGTCAATAAGTATGTAAATTATTATAAATAGCTGTGTTGAAACAAGGTAGTAATGATATTCTCTATAGAGCGATACCAAATTACTTTCAACTCTACCTTGGTTCAAGCAGAGCCCGGTGTTAGTGTTTTAAACGATAAAAAAAAAAAAAAAAAAAAAAAAAAAACTTTTGAACTTCTCTAAAGCTAGTAAAGCTACAAAATTATATTTCAAACTTATTTCATTTATAATAGAAATTATTTTATAATGATATTAAAATAAACAACTATTTATTATTAGAAAAGTTTTTAATTTTATTATTAATATAAAAATCAAAATAGCTAGTGTACACAACTATTAAAATATGCAACTCTTTAAGTTTATACAATACTTAAAATAATAATTTTAGATTTATAAGGCATACTTTTAATTTTAAATGTTCACATATATATCCCAAACTGTATGCTAAATTCACTGGGATTTAAACGACCGGTTTTACACGTAAGAAAGACTTTTCCTCTTCTCTGCTACAGCGACGAGTTATTCAACATATCCGTAGTTGAAACTTGTGCAAACACAAACAAAGAAATGTCTTTATAGCTGCAGTACTTTGATTGAAGACTTAAGTTATATAACGTGCACTGATTGCAGTGAACTTTAATGTAACATTACAAATCATGAATAACAATGAGTTTATTTACTCACTACATTCATAACATATCAATTGAAAATCAACTATTGAGAGTAAAACTTATCTTTAGAATTTTCACTGTTAATTGTAAATATTATAGATAGATAATTAAGATGAAAGTTAGAAAAGTATTTGTGTTACCATAATTTTTTTTTATTGTTTATCATTCATATACACAGAAATCCAACCAAGGCCTAGGCCTTATTGGTTAATTGGTTTTAATTATTTAATATATAATCTTAACACATTAAATCATCTATTTAGATGAAAAAAAACAACTTCTTACTTACTAGATAAAATGTAAAAATAGTTTGCATTTTCTGGGTAATTTTTGTCTGTAAAATAAAATAAAAACAATAAAGAACCAGTGTTATGCAAATTAATTCTTTAATCATTACTTAATCATTACTTAAGAGAATAAGAGAATATATTCCTAATAAATTGTATTATGACTGAAATTGTTATGAAATATATTGTATTCCTGTATTTTTTTGTAATCAACATGTACCAATTGGTATTTTGATCAATAAATAAACTGAACTGAAACTGAACTGAAACTGAAACACGTTTATATTATCTGATTACGTGTCTAGTTACCTATTTAGTACAATTTTATTTATCCGTGTTAAAAAGCGCAATGTATCCTGCAAGGTAGGCAATTTGTTGATCATAAGTAACACTCTGGTTGCATATGTATTAGGATAACATGATGTAATTATTGTAAAATATCTGATTTATCTATATATAATTATTTATCTAGTTTTTGTTTTGTTTTTTCAATTGTTTATTTACTAAAAGCAGACAATTATAAATTATCACTTATCATAAATTATACATGCAAATTGTTTGGGTTTGGTAGAATATGAAAATTATTACACTCGAGATTTACCATACGTTTCATGTCAGTTGACCATTAATAAATAATAATGATTAATGCATTTAAAGCAATTGAATTATGAGTCTGTAGGTTGTTGAAACAATACTATTTGTTGGCAAAATTGAAGGAAATGAGTGCAGTTTATCTTGCTACGTCGCGATGTGGTTGCATTCTGTGGTTATAAACTAACTATTGAATGCAATGACATATAGGTATAATGTGTCTGCAGTTACTTCTGTGAGTCATCTCCTACCAATCTTCCTATATCATTATTTTACTTCCCCTATATATACCTTGTGTATACCGGGAATATAAATGTTATAGTGATAGTACCCCCTAGCTAGTTGTATATATACTATGAATGTCCTCACGGAGAAAATTTACTACTATGGATGGGCAAAAGTTTCTATTGTATGCTACCCCTCTTCAAATTAGTAACATCGTAAATTTGCAGTTTGTTTCCTTTTTCAGCGAGAGAATTTGTGTGTGTTTAGTTCTCATGTGTGTATGTATTGGCTACGTCAACATAACACGTAACAAGTCAGCAACTACGCTCTGAGAAAATTAACATTCAAATTATCTATTTATACAACTATAACTAATACTAAATACAATAAACTTAATAACTTTTATATAATAAAAAGCGATGGTAGTTTTCTTTTTAAATATATACTTTAAGCCTAATAAAATTTTCTTTTAAAAAGTTAAACACAAAATGAGACCTCCAAAAGTGATTCTATTTTTATTAAATGAAAGAGAGCGCTAAATATCTGCACAGAACAAATAAATACATAATGCTAATTCTAGCTCATATTCAGCACAATTTGTTCAATATAGCATAATTTATGCTCTACTGCATAATAACTATGTTACTTAGCATAAATATAATGGTGTATAGCATAATTATGTATGTTGTTCAAATTTAGCATCATTTATGCTATAAGAACATAAATGCAGCATAAATAACGTAATTGATTCTTTCCGTGTGTAAAGTATACAATCCGTGAGATTTTGTTCTCGACATGACGTCATTCTGAGATGATTGATATTCAATAGAAATGTTGTACTAGTTGCGTATGTTAAATTTTTCTATAACTTCTACGGCAAAAGTCATATTATTTTTGCAATTACAACCTCTTGATTTATAAAATAAAAAGCAATCTTGTCAAACATAAAAAATATATTTGAATAAGAATAAAATATGAACATATTACTATTTAATATTCATATTTTTGAAAGGATTTTAAAAAGGAAGAAATTGAGGCAACAAAATTTTAATACGCAACCTACAAATTCAATTGAGAAAATGACGCATTTATTACGATTTTATTTGCCAATATAAAATAGTAAAAAGTAAACTACCACCAAATGTGATACCAATAAAATAGTATCATAAAATTGAATCATGTATAAATATACTGAAATTTATATTTCAATTGTAAACATTAAAATTTGTCTTGAAAAAAATGAAGAAATTAAGAATAAAATATTTAATAATAAAATTTGTCTTTTTAGTACCTTAAAACTACTACTTTAAAACTTATGAATATAGAAATATGTTATTTGCATTAAGAAGCAATTGTTATAAAATTATCAATGGAATTTAAATTAAAAAAAGAAAGAATATTACTCTCTCATTGATGAAAAAATTCATAGTATTAAAATATATTAGAAATTTACCTATTGTTAATACCAATACTCTAAAGTTTATTGAACTGTAATATACATTACGAATCTTTGTAACTATCATTTTACTCCACTGATGTATACAAAACTTTCCACTAAAGTATAGAAAAGGTTAATGTAAAAGCAATGTCAACATTATCAAAATGTCTTCTTCGATCAGCTTACCTTACGTTTGAGTAAATAAATAAAATAAAATTCCATTGACAATATACTGAATTTCAATTAATTTCAAATTCAACGTATGAACAACATTATATAATATAAAAGCAGTTAGTGAAGTGAGGTACACAACCTGCATGTTTAAACATATATTGTATAGTTAGTAAAGTCACCCAGAGCAGTAATAATTACCTGCCTGCTCCCATGCCATTAACATACATCATTGACGTTATTAATGCCGCAATAATAGTTTATCTATCATCTCATTTGCGATTAACAACACTGCATCAATATTTGTTTATTATTATTATTATGTTTTAAAATTTTGTGTATTATAATAATAATTATTGTTGTTCATAATCATACAATATTGATTTCAAATTTAGTTTTTATTTAAAAAAATATACATGAAAATAAAGTTAATTATTTGACAATAATTTTATAATATATACAATAATATATTACATAAGGGAGGTCTATCATTTATAATTGTTACATGATTATATTTGTAATATATTATAATAATAATAATAACAATAATAATAAAAAGTTAAATTTTCATTATGAACAATGATATTGTGAAAATTTAAATAGTTAAAAATAAAATTTTAACAATGTAAATTTTTAGAAAAATAAAACCATAAAATGACAATTACTAATATGAATTTGATACTTTAATACCGTTGACCACTGAAATGGTAGGTTTTAATCAATATAATGTCACATTTACATGCTCTTGCAATGGTGCCTAGAATATTTTTGTTTTTACGTTATTTATATATATTGGAAAATTGATGTTGAAATAAAAAAAAAAAAATCCTGTTGTTTTTAAGGGTTGTATCCAGATAGCTTCTATCTCAAAATCTAAAAAGAAAACTTGCAAACTTTATGATGTGATTTGAAAGTTAATAGTAACAGCTACCTAGGATAACAATTTTACAACCCGTGACCAGCAGAAAATAATTATTGAAATTAACTATGGGACTAAAACGTCTAAATATCATAATTTAAAATCTAGGATGGTAACGCCCCAAATTTTTTACATTTTTGAAGATACTTTATCTTAATGTATCACTGTACTTTTTTTTTCTGTCTTTATAACTTTTTAGTCTAATCCCGCAGTAGCTGATTTCCCGCCTAAAACAAAAAAAATATTGTAGTAGTTTTTATTCTACTAAAACCAGACTTAAAAATCAAATGTAATATAATATATATTATATGAGACAAGACTTTAGAGGTTCAAATCAAACCAGATTTTTATCCTTTATTACCGTCAAATTTGCTATCATTCTAAAGATTATTGTGTCACCTGATAAAAAATTTCGGGGTAGACCATGATAGCAAAGAAAAAAAATAATAATATGAAGCTGCGTGGGTCTAATTTCAAACAACCGCAATTCCAACTTTTCCATAGGATTTCAAAAATGCCAAAAATGTTAAAAATTTATCATATTGTGGATTTTTTTAGAAGATAATGATTTTTTTGAACAGCTGATTGTCATCCATTGTCCTAAATCCAAAACATAACAATTCAGCACACAAATTTCTAACTATCAAAATCACGATACAAAATTATGATAAAACTTAGCACTAAAAAAGCCACTTTAAATAATAATTTTTAGCATTAACCTTATTGTTATTTACACTTTTCATTAAAAAATTAATATAAATAAAATTAAACAAATTTAAAAGTACAGAAAAAAATTATAATTTAAAAAATAAAAATAAGTAAACAAATATTGAGATATCATTATAATAGCTTATATTATATTTGAATATATTATATATATACGAGTAAAGATGTAAGTGGTAACTAATATTTGAATAATTAATCTGAGCATACATTGAGAAGTCCCCCGGAGACACTTCTATGTATATTATACCAAGTTAATATTATACTCCTCTCTGACTGCTTCTCCATTCTGTCGTACGTATGTTCAGCCAAGCGATTAATAAGTTGGTTACGGTGGAGACGCTAATTAATCACACAACGGTCAAACTCATCACACTTAATTGCATACCTGACTACCTCGGCTTTATTACCAAATTATATATTTTACATTTAAACATTTCAAAACGTTGTCTTTATATTAATGTAAGGTTTAAAAAGAATATATAAATAAATCTTTAACTGTGCTTTGAGAGAAACGGGTTTTTATATATATGAAAATTTACATACCATTTTCAACTGTATATTGAATTATTTAACGTACTTTTTATTTTGAATAAAATACGTAATGTCCAGTAGCTATCCAAACTTTAATACGAATTTTAAATTAAAATACATCAATCTAATAGTAGACAAAAAAAAAAAAAAAAAAAAAAAAGTCGTTTTCTTACCACGTTTGTTAAATTTATATCTCTATAAATCTTTTTTAATCTTTTTTTATTGTTATTTTGTATATATTTACACCCTCTAGCAAAAACATACTTTATTTCACTTTCAATAGTGAAATATTTTCTCTATACTATGTGACATCTAAAATGTACATTTTTCAAGTTTTATAACGATACACTCGTGTTAAATTGCGTTTCATTTAGAGAAAAATAAAATGTTACAAGTTTCCCTTGAGGCCCATGTGTCTCTAAAACTCTCTTATTTTGTTGTCTGTATGTTTCCCGCATGCAAAAAGATTTAATCTCAATTGTTTTTGTGGTTCTCTGTTTATGACGTCATAAGTGGTCATTCTTTTGGGGTCCATCACCTTTCTAAGATTTAAAGCTACGGGCAGTTACATACATAGTAATATAATTAATCCTAATCTTTAGATTTATATATGTATTATTAAGTTTGTAATCAAATTGGAAAGCTTTCAACGACCTAAGCTGTAATATAAAGGAAAATGTAAAGTAGTAAACACATATAAATTTTTAATACAGGTGAGCCTTCAATATATTGAGAAAATTAAACATATCCTTTTTAGAACATCTCTATAGTCCATGTGATATCTAATATAAAAAATTATACATTTCTCACAAATACTTCATTATTTTGCAAAGAATTTCATTACTTGTAGAATTCGTTTGATTTGCAGTGGCGCTGAGTTCAAAACTTTTCGATTGAATTCGCATCACACTTTCATATTATAAAAGCCATTTATATAAAGACATTGTTTCTAACTGTACAAAATCAGTTTATATGGGTTTGATTGGTCTATCAATGAAGAACACAAAACAGAATTTAAATTAAGAGTAGAAAAATTGACCTTAAAATTTGTTAACAATTTGAAAAGCACTAATTCCATTGCAATTTTTGTCTTCATTTTTTTCGGGTGAAAAAAAAAAAAAAAAAAAAAAAACGAGAGTTTTTTATACGAATAAAACTATCAAACTTTGAGGTTAAAACCGCGAGATACAAGATGGTGCTTTGCTGTATAAGCAGCATTTTTCTTTTGCTTGCATTATTCAAGAGTGGCAGTGGGAAAGAGAGTTATGTAGTATGTCAGGTGAAAAAAACAAGCAAGAAAAAGTAGAAGAAGAAGAGGAAAAGAGAGAGAGAGAGAGAGAGAGAGAGAGAGAGAGAAGTGTGTGTGTGTGCGAGAAAAAAAATTACCTTACATAAAACTAATCTTCTCTACCAATCATGTTGAAGAAAATGAAACAACAAAATATATTGCATACTTATTTGAAATATTCATGTGACATGTTTTGCAATCTTGTGTATATAATGTTTTTGTATGTCATCGTAGTCGAATTTGATCAGGAGGCATAGCAGAAGATGTCACATACGTTGACGTTTTCCTGATTGCTACATCTCACATATATATCTATATAAATACCTATTTTTTATCTTATATTTTCTTATCTAGAGTTTCACAGCTGAGTGAAGGATAAACTAATTGATCTTGTTATTTTTTTCATATATAAATATTGACAAGCCATCTGATGTATGATGTGTATAATATTAATACATTAAAAATATGATTTTGCAAGATGAAGCACATAATATATTGAGAAATAATTTAAAAATAGCAGTCTCTTATATATAACTAAGATGTATTATCGTGATCGTGATGCACCTTAACCTTATAGTTTTATCCAGACCAGTCGTTTAGACAGTTCCTATGGAGTCGAACACACGGACTGCTATTCAAAGACCCAGCATTCATCATACCCAGAGAAACCGTAAATACAAAATTAAGGATTTAACTTTTCATCTACATGCAATTTATGGCTGCGGATGGAATACGCTTACAGCTTCTGTGACAAGTATAAAGGCATCTCAATACAATAGAGACGTACGATTAAATAGTAATAAGCTAATGGAGGGTATCGGCGATGAAAAATTCTTAAAAATTTCTATTAGCATAAAACACGTAAAAGTGTGTCTATTATCTCTCATTTAAATATTTCCAACCTCGGTGAAGGAGTTTTCACAAAAAATAAATTGAATAATAATAACAATTAAACCTAGTACCTCAATGCTAAAATATAGGAAATTAAGAGACTTTTTCCCACTTGCCTCACCGTTTATCTTCATTAGAATTCAACCATAAAATAAGGTCTTAATATGTAAACATGTAATAACACATTTACAAAAAAAAAAAAAAAAAAAAAAAAAAAATCATGGTTGAATTATTTTATTTTATTTTGTATTATTATTTCAGCTATTAACAGATTTAAAATTTTATGCTATTTTTTTTGTGTGGGTGAATATTTTTGAATATAGATATAAAAATGAAAAGTTTAAACAAAAAAAATTTAAATGTAGAAGACAGAGAGAAATTCACAAGCAAAAATATTCATTCGAGTAAATTTTATTTTTTTGAATTGATTAAGTCTTTTAAAGAGCGTGAGAAATTTGCCTTCAGTGTATAAAATTTCATGCATGTTTATACAAAATTATATTAAAATTTTGAGAATAAGTAGAGAGGAAAAAAAAAGCAAGAAAGAGAGAGACAGAGAGAAAAAAAAGCAAGAGAGAGGGAAGCTGCAAAAGAGGTAAACATGTCACAATGATAAGCAGTGGCACATAAATTAAATTATCAACATGCACGCGTTGAGCGCGGCAGTGGGTGTTGAATGTTTATGTGTAAAAGTGTTGAATAAAATTAAAACATAAAAGCTAATTTAAGGTTCCTTTTTCAGATTTAACACTTAAAATTTTATGTATAGTATGTTAATAAGAGAACATATCATACGTATAAACATTTTTAAGCTATCTAAACTCTAAAAATTTAATTATTTATTCATATTTTAGTGAGAGTTAGAGAAAAATAAAATGAGATACGAAAGGGATTTTTGTGTCATGTATGAAGGGGTTGAGGAATATTAAAATTCCAAGTTAAATTCCATTATAACATAGACATTTTTTGTCACCCCCCCCCCCCTTTCTCTCTCTTTCAGAGTTGAGATATCATAACAAGTGCTTAAAGATATCAATAAATTAATTTTCATACTGGTATAGGTATATATTTTTTTTCACTTTGACAGGTAAAAAACTTATAGATATAAACGTTATCTCCAATGTCCATGCATGCCAATGTGTAGAATAAAAAAAAATACATGGTTATAAATTGAGTTCTGTATAAACTGTATAACTAACACAGTTACGTGAAAATGCACGGTACCTTAAGGCTTTGGCAATATAACCTTTTTGGCACTATGTCAAATCACATTGCAAAAATAAAATAAATAATAATAATAATAAAAAAAATGCTACATTTTATATAACACTGAAATAAACTGTTAAATAAATTATATTCAAATAAAATCACATACACAAAAACAAATTGTATTCTATTTATTTTAAAATGTTTAAAATAATATTATACAATAACAAAAAAAGTGGATGTGGGATTACAGAAAGCAGGGGCAAAATTTTGTTGTTATTTTTTTTCCTTCTATAAAGTAAGCAGAGAAAAGAGGGTGAAAAAAAATTAAAGTAAAATGAAATGTTTTTATTTTACATTTATTATATGTTGGCTTTTTTTTTTTTTAATACAAAAACCCATTGAAAGTTGGTTTTTATTTGGTGTAGTTGTCTCGCCTAAGGCTTATTTCTCTGCGCAAGTAAATGCAAATATCAGGTAAAAATGCAACGGCACGCGTCATTTGTAAGTGTTAGTGAGAGAGAGAGAGAGAGAGAGAGAGAGAGAGAGAGAAAGAGAGTCAGCAAGCAATCGCTCACACAAACTTATTGTTCCGAAATCGATGTGGGGTATGAGGCGAGAAAATGTTCACCCGAGGAATATATCGGGGAAAAACATTTGACGAGAACAATAAAAGATGCTCCAATAAAACGCAATATTGCTACCCTTTTGTCAAAGAATAAATAAAAAAATAAAATAAAAAAAAGCTATACAGAAACAAAAAGAGGGAGGGAGAAAATGTCGTTGTTATGTATGTATATATTTTTCTGCTAAAGAATATTACGTATTCACATACACAACTTGTGCCACACGTTCTTCCTCCTATCAGTTTTTTAATATTAAATTTTCACAAACAAACATAAATATTATACAAAAAATTTCAAATAAAATCATTTTAATATAAAGTTTACATTCTTTACTTTCTTTCTTTCTTTCTTTCTTTTCTTTTTTTTTTTTTTTTTATTTAATATTATATAAATATTTTTATACATTGTTTTATTATTTTTTTAAAACAATAATTTTCCCAATATTTTAGTCGTATCTTCTTGACAGCTGACTGGTCCAGTTGAAGCAGGTGTTGTTGATATAATATTCGTGAGTGTATGTGTGTGTATTTTCATTACAAACATCATACATAATTAAAATTTTCGTAGCTATAGCATCCTTTAGTTAATTATAAAACCTGAGAGAAGAAGGAGGTTGTGAGGAGGGAAAACGGCTTCATTGAAGATGTTTGCAGTAGACGTAGTAATTTAGAGGGGGTGGTTGAAGGGGGTGACAGCTGCTCACATCTGACACGCTTTCTCTCTCTCTCTCTCTCTCTCTCTCTCTCTCTCTCTCTCTCTCTGTGTTCGACTGCTGTAAGTGAAGGTAGGCAGCCAGCACGCCACCACCACAACAATTCAATAACATTCTCTCGTTTTGTTTTTGTTCAAGCCGTAAAATTGCTATAAAATTGTATTTTTTTTTTACCGTTAGAAGAAAAAAAAATAGATATATCAAGAAATATGACACAAAGTGAACATT
Organism: Ecdyonurus torrentis; assembly: GCA_949318235.1. Classification (NCBI taxonomy): domain Eukaryota; kingdom Metazoa; phylum Arthropoda; class Insecta; order Ephemeroptera; family Heptageniidae; genus Ecdyonurus; species Ecdyonurus torrentis. The sequence goes on from OX439131.1 coordinate 13,455,750, forward strand.
TTGGTGAATTCTTGTCAATTACGTTGCGGTTCTGTGAACACAGGAGACAAGGCGTGTCAAATAGAATTATGATGCAGTCAATATAATCGTACGCACCGAAGAATTTAACTGTGTGATTATACTTCAATATTAATATTAAATTTATGTAACATTTCTTTGGAAGAAAAACAGCTTTGTTCCTTGTGATAAGATAAATTTCAATTCAATTATTTGAAACTTTGAATATTTATAATATATAGAGTTAAATGACAACCTAAAGTATTGTTCACATTATCGGCAGATGCATCCACATTTTTTAAAATTATTTGTTATAACTTTGCACAGCAAACTATAAAATAGAATTGTTTTAAATGAGAAAAATTATTTGACTGCGCAAAGATATAACAAATTTAAGAATATGTGAATGTACCTTTCTCGTGTGAATAAAATAGTATGAATAAAGCCTGATATTTTCATTCTTGAAATCCAGTTTTGATTGTTGTAAAGAACTCTCTCTCTCTCTCTCTCTCTCTCTCTCTCTCTCTCTCTCTCTCTCTCTCTCTCTCTCTCTCTCTCTCTCTCTCTCTCTCTAATATGACAGTGCATTCACATATACATACATAATATTTGTTGTAACTTTGCGCGGTAAAATAATTATTTCCATTAAAATGATTTTATTTCACACTTAACCGTGTTAAGTTTTGACAAATAAATAAATAAATGCAATTAAATATTAAATGATTTTTTTTATTATATATAACCTTTTACAATGGTCCTCCAACGTACATAATTAAGCTGCAAACTGTTTAATAAAAAATTAATACTTCATATTAATATGACTGTTAATTAAGTTAAAATATTATAACGATTTACATTTAAAATCGTTCTAATTGCGATATTATTGTTAAAAGAAATATTTCTAACTAATTTACATAATTAATAATTAAATTATTTCTTTTACTCTGTTTGTTGTTGTAGGTATTTTATTTTATGTTCAAAAATATAATTTACATTGTTTCAAGTACATTTAAAAACATTAATTATTTTCTCTTTGAATGTTTGTTTTGTTTTCATTTCATATTTAATATAATCAAATCAAAGCAGTATAATATTATATGAATATAAACTTTCTTTTAAGCAGTTAAATGTTAAAAAGTTCACATAAAGAACTGGGTTTTTGTATATATACTCAAGATTTTGCAAAATGTTATTCCACATTTATAATACAGTTCCATAAATGTCAACGTTTTTCAAGCAATCTAATTTTACATTTTTGCCTCAAATCTAAGTAGTTTGGGTAAAAGGCAAGAGAAATAGAGAGAGAGAGAGAGAGAGAGAGAGAGAGAGAGAGAGAGAGAGAGAGAAACAGAGAGAGGCTTATAAAAACCTAAAAAATACATTAAAATTGAAAACTAAAGGTTGCAGCATGCAAATTCAATCATCACAATAAAAAATCCTATTCGTTCTATAATATACGTTCTGGGGAAAAAAAAAGTTTAAAAAATTCTTTTTATTTCATTTCCTGTTCATAACGCTGTTTACAATGTAACATTTATTAAAAAAACTTTGAGATACGAAAGTAACAAAACAAAGGAGAGAGAGAGAGAGAGAGAGAGAGATTTAATGATAACACTTTTTTTTAACACACACAATGGAAAATATATCAATTTAAATCTAAAAATATATATCTTATGATTATTATTATTTTAATAATTTTTAAGACGATTTTTTATAGTATCATTACACAAAGACAAAACAAAGAACATAAAGCATTTTGATATTCATTTAAATTATATTATTTAAGAAGATAAAGAGAGTTGCAATATTAATGTTTAGTATACAGTTTCCTCATCTTGTCTGTTTTATATTTATTATTATTTTCAAGTACTCAACGAAGCACATAAATACCGTATTTTAATAACTCGTAAATTACATCAACTCTTTTTCAGTAAAAAAAAATATATATATATATATTATATATCTTTTGCTTAGTATGGTGGATCTTTCTCTTTTTCTCTCAAAGCAGACAAGGCTTTCGTTTGTGACTGAAAAACATGATATGCCAAAAGCGTTTTTCTTTGCTTTTATATACGAGCAGACCAATTTAGCTGCTTTTATATCCTACTTATTTTCAACTTTATTTTTTCAACAGAATATATTTTATGTATATTGAACATTATGCCACTGGACTTATGAGAAATTTATATTATTATTGAATGAGCGGAATATTAAAAGAAAAGAAACAAATTAGCCATAAAAATAAGATTATGATGATTGGGTCACTTATTAAAATACGACTGATTTCTTTTTTTGTGAGAGAATTTATTTTTAATATAAAAGAAAAAAAGAAGAAAGAAAAAAGTTAAAAATAAACTTTTTATGTTAACCTAATCATTACTAGTTTATCTCTTTTTTCCGGTTTAAGATTCAATTAGGAATTCTGCTATAGCCAACGAGATCATTTTATTTCATATCGACCTTGTATAAAAAAAAATAACCTGACACGGTCAATTTATGAGTTTAATATTGTAGGTAATTTTACTTGAAATAAAACAAAGCAGTACTAATTAAAATTGGTGAATATATATATATATATAGAATGAGAATGTGAGAGAGAAGAAGCGAAGAGAATTGAACAGCTCTTTTGGGTCAGCATAATTATTCTAAAATTTTCAAAGCTTAGCAAAAATTTCAATTACCGTGAGTGCTATACTAGTTTAATATACAGAGAGAAAAACTACTTTATATTAAAATTTAATGACAAACAATTTTAAAACTAACGATTAATTTTATTTTTATTTAAGTGTACTCAATTTGTTAATTAATATGATATGTAAAAATTAATTGTGTATTTTTTTTTTAGTGTATTGTATAATATGAATTGTATTTTTAACGTTTTTCATTTGTCATAATATTAAAACATATTATATTGTATTGCAATGTGTTTAGCATGTTCTATCTTATTTATATTACAATTATACAGCAACAATAAACCACTCATGAAGAACGTGTAGAATATTTTTACCACTATTGCGTATATTTGATGTAATGATAAAATTTATTTCACTAAAAACATTCGTAATTTTGTTTTTGCTACAAAAACTTATAAAATATTTTTCTGCCTTATAACGTTTTTTTTTTTTTTTTACTATGAACTTCAAGTGTAAAAATTATTGCTTGAAAGAAATGAATCAAAGTATCAAAGTATTATATATATATATATATATATATATATATATATATATATATATATATATATATATATATATATATATATATATATATATATATATATATATATATATATATAAAGAAAAGTTTTCATACAAGAAACAAATATAGAAACACTTGGTAAATTTCTAATGGGAAAATCAGCAGCTTGTATATATGTTATATTCTTAAGGAATAGTGACCAAAACTCGATTATATATATATATATATATATATATATATATATATATATATAACAATACAATAGAACAACATTGAACTGTTGTAAATTTATTTTGTACTCCAAAAGACATTAAAAAAAAAGTAAGTCTGTAAAACGTATATTTTTCACAAGAGTATAAAAGCTGGTCACTCCTATACATACATGTGTAGTTTACTTATGTCTATGTGCTTACTCACTCACTCACTCACTATACTATACACACACACACACACACACACACACACACACACACACACACACACACACACACACACACACACATAAATAGAGAGAAGAGTGAATGGTTGTCTCATCCATCACCTTTTGCTATATATAGAGAAAGAGAGTAAATGTCGTTCTCGCACGGAGCATGGGAACTTGCAGATGTCCTAATTGCTCCGTACTTACTCTATACGCAACGTTAACAAAGAAACGATTTACAAAAGCACGAGGGAAGCTGCTATAGATAAAATTTTGAATTAGCGTTTTTTTTTTTTTTTTTTTTTTTTTTAAATAAAGGAAATATTTTGAGATGATTTTCAAATCTATTAGAAAATTATTCATTATTCAAACAAAAAGTGCTATTAAATGTATAGACCGATTGTACTCATATTTAAGATCCGTCATTTTCTTGGTCAGGAATACATAGGCCAGCATAGGAAGAAATTCATTTTTTTAATAGCAAAAAAAGCTTTAAACCTCAATCAAAGCCTTATTTCTAGCTCCTAATAAGCTCTAAGAATATGAGAAAAATTCTTTCAGATTAAAATAAACTCTTTTTGTGTGAAAAATTAGGAGAAATGATGTTTCCCCTATACCGGACAATGCATTAGGCACCACAAACATGACGACAAAGCGCAAGGATGTGCAAGGGCTCTGTATTAAATAATAGGTCTATTGCATAGTCTCTTCTAGAAATTTCTGTCCTGAAATATAATTTTCAGTGCAAAAATTAATGACTTCAAAAATATAAGAATCTTAATATTTGTGCAAGTATGTAATTAACATTAAAATTGTGGAAAATTAAGCTTGGAAAACTTTGGATCACAATCAAAGACTCACGACTCATAGAGTTTTATTTCTCGTTTATTTGTAAGGAAGAATGCATTTATGTGCAGCAACAGTTGTAAATTGGGTATCGAAAAGCGTTTATTGAGTATTATTCGTACAGTTTTTTTTTTAAGAAATATAAATATAAAAGTTAAAAAAAAAATGTGTTAATAGTATTAGCTATTATTATTAATCATTCCAACGATACATTATTAGAATGTAAGATAACTTTATATTTTTACAAAATATTAAAGTCAAAAGCATGAGATACACGATGCTGATTAGCTAATTGTAAAAAAAGCAGGTTATTGTTATTTATTTTTGTGGCATTGCCACTTTATATTACAAAGATGAGGTTATAAATATAAAAGGAAAACATAAACTATTTAAAGGCAAAAACTTGTGCTATATTGGCACATAAACAACTCAGCTTTGAACAATTGAAAAGTTTTACATAATATTAAATTATAACAATATTATGCATTGATGGTAATGATGATAGAATATAACAGCACAAGTTAATTACTCTTTTAGTTTTGTTTTATGTTTCTCCTATACTTTCTTCTCAAGTACACATATAATACTGTATATATATATTTTTTATTATTAATGCTTTATAGTCATAAAGTTGAGACTTGATAACCAGAATATAAAGTTATTAATTATTCATGAAACTAAACGTCAGATAATTTGCTTTATACAAGTAGTATTAAAATTTTAATAACAAAAAAACTTATAGTATACAATTTTATCCAGAATATTTTACTACTATAATAAACTTGAAATTAAATTATTTTAAAAACTAAATATTCTTATTGAAAGAAAAGGGGAAAAAAAGGAAGTTTAATGATTAGTATTTTTTTGAAGGAACGAGCCCATTTTGACTTTCTCCTGTATTTTCCTCTCTTTTTATTTTTATTTTGTCAGTATTGATCTTGTTCAAATTGCTTGTCACGTTGGCACCTCTCCATATTCATTAAATACTCACAGATAAACTCTACAGTTCTTTCTTTTATTTGGCTGCATTTGCATGAAAACGTAATCGACGTTGGTATAACATTTTGCATATGTATGACATCATGCAGATATCCGTACCGTTTTCTTCTCCTTTTTCCTTTTTCCTTTTTTTTTTTTTTTTTTTTTTTTTTTTTCACTTGAATAGTTCATCACAATATCAAGGTATTGGTGTGAACTTTAATGTTTTTTATTATTATTTTCTTGCCATTAAATTTATATGATTAGGTCAGCTTAAAAATTACGGGAAAAGAAGGAGTTATGATAAGGGTTTCTATTGATAAATTTGAAGCCTAAAGAACAAAAAATTATTACATTCAATTCAATTTATAATAAATAAGAAAATATACTGTAAAGAAAGGGATAGTTTTGTTACGATTTCCTTCAAAAACCTACTACAAACTTTGCTGACACTTTTCCTCTCTCTCTCTCTCATTCTCTCTCTCTCTTTCTCTCTACCTTTCTTTTTATTTAATATGAGAAATGTTCTATGAACAAAAATTTTCATTTTGCTAGTGTTAAACGCGTAAAAAAAATGGAATCACAACTTTTTTCATTACACTCAAGTTTGAATCATTAAAATGAGAAGTGACGTTTTCATGAACGACATTTTTTTTTCTGCTTACTAGTAAGTTTTATATAGTTAGTATGTATATATATGTATAATATATATTATATATTACGTTGCTTTTCCATCAAAAGACGAACTCAATTTGACTAATTTAATCTCGACAACGAACGTCTTTGACAAACGATGAAGAAATCGTGGTGGTATTACTGATGACTAGCAGTGAAAATTTTATTTCATTTTCTCTTGATACTTTTGCAGACATTATTTAGAATAGACATGAAACGTCAAATGTCATCAAAACGTTAACAAATTCTCCCCATTTTTTTCTTCTTCTTCTTCTTCTTTTTTTAAATAATTTAATGCCAATATTGTATTTACTATATAGGTATTATAATATTAAAAAAAAAAAAAAAAAAAAAAAAAGTTTTTGTATAATATTAAATTCACACATTTTTTTTACAATAAAAAATACACAGCACGTAAAATAATATTATTAAAATATATATAAAAAATTACCAATATATATACGCTACCCACTAATATGAAATTTCAGTTCTCTCGTTCTATTTAGTAATTCATTTTTTTTTGTAACATATTGATCAGCTATATCAACGTGATGTACAAAAAAAAAAAGTAATTCAAATAAGCTGATGTGTTTTTGTTATTAGAAATGAACGTTTATAATCATATTTTTTAAAATTTTCATTATATTGAACATGTAATACTTATTACTCTATGTTTGTTATATAATTTGAACAAATAGTAAAATAGCAAAGGGATATAGGGAGTTAAAAACAAATAATATTACGTTTGTTTTAGTAAATTGACTGAACTAATCCTCAAATAAATAAAGTTTAAATTTGGATATTAATATTTTCTTTATGCAGTATTAAATGCTGTTATATAATATCAATATGATATACATTAGAGAACAATACATCAAAATTCATGAAATTACAATTTGATAAATAAAATAAATTTGCATATTTTTTTATAGCGTGCGTAATTTCAATATAAAATCAATATGAATACTGGCATTTTATTTATTATTTTTTTTTTTTTACATATTGGCTTTTATAACTACTATAACGGTTTTTTTATTGGTTCTCGTTTCAGTTATATATTTCTAAAAAGTGATGAATAATTTTAGTGATTTGTTTCCTTATTGCTCATATTAAAATTATTTCAATGATTTCTACAATATTTTCAAGTTTTTATTCTTCTACTAGATAAATTAGGCCTAGAACTAACTAAAAATTTATTTATATTACGGACACTTGACCTTAAAAACAGTCATTAATTAACGTGAAGTCTTACACATTAAGCCTTTATTACGCATTCATTCATAGAATCTTACCTAATATTGTCTTTGGCCTAAGATTTAAAGTAACGTTTGTTAAGCTCTATATAGAAGAGTTTAGGTTCAAAATCACATCAAATTTTTTTTTGTACATACAACACTTGAAATTTCAGCAGATGATAGATAAAAGATACACAATTTTAATTAAAAGATCATGCATTGTTATATACAATTACAAAATATTGCTTTTAAAAAGCATACTATTAACTTTAATAGTTGTTTATGAGTTGAAATAAACAGCTTTTTGTTGTTTCTATATAAGCTTGAAACACAAAGTTAAATAGTAATAGAAGTTGTGTAAAGAAAAAAAAAAGTATATACTTAACAACTTCTGCTCATTTGAAACCCTTATTAAATGAATTTAATATTAAGAAATACAATGAACATTTTAACTTATTAAAAATAACAACAAAATAATAATATCGATATTTATTTTATTTATTTATATCGATATTTATTTAAATCGATTTCATTAATAAAATTAAAAACTAAAAATAACATGTCTATAGGGAAATGTAAATTAAATGCGCTTTACCTCAAAATAAACTTTAATTAAACAAAACAATAAAAATACACAAGAAGGAAGAAGAAAGAGAGAGAGAGAGAGAGAGAGAGAGAAAGAGAGTGAAAAAATTATATAAGTAATTGTGTTTGTAAATTTCCCTAGAGAAATTTTGTCTAGTGAAAAAGTCGTTTGGTGGTGGTAAAGAACGAGGTAGTAGTGAGTGAAAGGTAAATACTGGCATGTTTGTTGATTAAGACGAATTGCGAGCGAGGCAAGTAAGGACGGAGTACGAAGGTGAGTTGTAGAATGAAGATAAACTGTTGGTGCACCACGCGAACTGAACTGAACTGCTTCAACTCTCCCTCCATGTCAGGAAATTGCCAGCTCTCACTCTTAATTACATCTCCTTTTATACTTATAGGATAAAAAAAAGTCATAAAAATCTAAGAATTAAGTAATAAATTTTTCTGCAATGAATGTAGTTTTTTTTTTTTTTTTTTTTTTTTTTTTTTATTAAAAATTTTAACTACTCGTATTAAATTTTTTTTAAATGGAATTTAAAAAAACTTAAAAGATACTGGAATAAGGATAAAAACTTGAATATTTAAAATAATATTTAAGAACTGTTAAGGTCTGTGGGTTTATTCACTTAAAACTGACAATTTCCATCGTATTCATTTTTTTCCTCTCTAAATTTAAAGACAAATTACGTGAATATGATGATCTTATACCATTATAGTTTTTTTCCTCTAATAAGTGATTTATGAAAAATGCATAGAAAATTGAAAGGCATAAAAAATGTCATTTTCTGGTCCTACTTATTTGATTTGTATTAGAAAATGGCTCGTTTTTTAATACTCAATACAAAACTTCATGCAAAGAGACATTTAATGCAACTGGTCGCAGCTAAATCACGCGAAATCAAATATGTTTGTCGTGTAGTTCCCATTTACTTGTCATGCACTCGAGTGCTTTCTTGGCTCGGAGTTGAGTGTAAGCAACACGTTCTTGCTTCCTTGACTCGATCTCCAGCAGTAGCAGCAGCAGCAGCAGTAACATCCTATTGCTTCAGCTTGCCCTATAGCTCCTATAGCTTGACTTGGTTTGGCTAGCGATATGCTGTGGTGAGCCAACAACAAGATTCTCGTCTCTAAGCTGAGCCTCTCTCGCGCGTGCCGACATTGGACACCACCACGTGACTAGATTATACTTCACCAATACACGGTGAAAAAACAACAACAAAAGATAATAAAATATATTAAGCACAGAAAAAGTAAACCACAATTTTAACACCAAGATCTAAGAAAAAAAAAAGTTAAAATATTTATTAATTTACATTAATATGATACAAGTTTAACACATTCACTACTGATTCTAAAATTCACTTTTATAAATTTGATTTACCAGTGTAAAAATCATGTTTTTTCTGAAAGAAAACTTCAATAGTGAAGAAGGATTTATGATATAAAATGGTATTGCACAAACATCTATCTATAAAACCAAATATTTTACAGATATTGACAAAAAAATAAATGTTTTTAACAAAGAGGAAAAAAAACAAACATAATATTATTATTAATAGTAAAAAATTACTTTAAACGAGTATCAGCTCATTTTTACATTATTAAAGAGATCCTTTTAAACACCACAAATCCATTAAGAAGAAAAAGATAGAGAGAAAAAAAAAAGACAAAAAAAGACAAATAACAAAAAGATTAGGTTGCGTGATGATAATACTCAATTTCTATAACTTATTTTAATTTTAAGCCGTATGCTGTAAAATTGATGTATTAAAGCACTTTAGTGTTAGAGTATTGGCATGATAAAATAAAGAGTAAATTCGAGGAATTTTAACACAAAATTTTCAAAAAGAAAATGGGGGAAAAAAAGCTTTGAGCCATATAAAAGATTCTCAGAACCTTCAAAAGTTTAGTTGATTAAGAAAATTTTTCCATCGTTTGTTGTATTATATCTCTCTTTGGCTGTCGAATATTTAAATTAATTGCTCCCTCAATAGCAAACAAGATTTTGCATTTTATTAACAATGTGGTACTCGTTTTATCTTTCGTTTATGGTTAAATCCACAATTATATAAAATTATATATAAATACTATATTTTAATAATAATAATAATTAAGAAAAAAACAACAACGTTAAATTTACATTTAAAATTATAAAATAAATATTAATTTGATAAAAATTAATTAACGAGCTTGTCGTTAAATTAAATTATAATATTCTTATTTTACAATATGAAAAAAGCGGGTGCACAAATGTAAATGCGTTGCAAAAGCTCTCGCAAGTTGTATTTAGCTCCACGGCGTCTCGTTTTCATTATATCACTTGGCTACCGTTCTTAATTGCTTTTACTTTGTGGAATTTTTCACAAGTATGAAATTTTATAATAATAAAAAACTTTTTTTTTCTTTTTACCTGAAGAAATATTCATTTTATAACTAAAAAGTAATTTGAACTTTTTCTCCTTATATATATATATATATATATATATATATATATATATATACATATATATAATATAAGATTGTTTAAATTTAAAAAAAAAAAGAAAAGAATTAAAAAGTTAGTTATATATAATGATAAAGAAAAAGTGTTTTTACTTTAAATCATAAAGTATAATCAATTTTAAATTTCTTTTTATATATACATATATATTATAATACATAAATAAATAATAGGTATTTTTGATAATGTGGATTTGATTTTAAATTGATGATACAATTGTTTATAGATTAGTGATATATTTTTCTTCCTTCTTGGACTTTATTTTATATAATATGCGTACAAAATCTGCCACGCCCATACTAAAGTCTTACTTAATGTTATTTCAATTTATTGCAGAATTTTATATATAAAATAACATATTATTATATAACACAAATACAATAGTATAATGTAATTACATATTAGGGTAATATAAAGAGGATATTATTTTGAAAGCCATTGCTTACAAATTTGTTCAATAAAGCTCAATTAAATTTACAAAACATAATCCAAATTATATACAAAATACTAACATATTATAATATTTAATGAAGACATGGGTTATCTCTCTCTCTCTCTCTCTCTCTCTCTCTCTCTCTCTCTCTCTCTCTCTCTCTCTCTCTCTCTCTCTCTTGCTTTCACTTTTATTAGATAATATTTATAATGATACAAAAACAAAAGTATTTTATTGTTAGCAATAGGATTAAAATGATAGAGGATTATAATATACAACATATAAAGTGAGTATGGCACGCAACCAACCATTCATTATTTCTCCATTGCAATAAATCTCACATTTGCAAAATTTGCGTGTGTGTATTTCACTGATATAAACAAGGTTAGCGAAATTGCACCATTAAATGCTCATTGTTTAACAACACTATATATATAATATATAAAGTGAAGGGGAAACGTACGACACATTGCTATAATGGCTTATAATATTGTATGTATATTTTGTATGTATATAAATATGTATGGTGTACACATACTTAAAATTTATTATGAATATTATATTCTAAAATTATTATATTTAATTTACTATAATAACATTTCTGTTTAATTTTAACATTTTGATATTTTTTTCAGTACAAAATACATACTTAGTTTAACTTTATATATATATATGAAATTTTTTTATTTAAAATTTTTTTTCGAGTAAGATAAAAGAAATGTGAGGCTGTTAAGATAACTCACCTTAGTTCCTATAACGTAAAGAACAAAAGGCTGCTTTATAACGTTTATAATAACTTTTTATTTTTCCCCTGCCATGTAAAAAAAAAGTGAGCTATAAAGACGTTTCGTTCGCCTTGCTACTTTCTTATAGATCCTAATCTTTTATCTAAAAGCAATACACTCTCTTTATATAATGTTTTTATCTTTCTTGCATTAAACTAGCTTTATCATTAACTACTGTAGTACCTTTCTTTATTTTTCATACTCGTAATAATAATAATAATAGTATATAACAATATATTGATACTTGTACAAATATATCAAACCATAGACCACATATGAAACATCATATGTGCTGTTTAATGATTAAACACAAAATGGGATCTCCAAAACTGATAACAATTTTTACCAGAATGTAAATGTGGCCCCACAAGAGAGCGTGAAGAAACTATAGCGTATGCTATTTCCGCGACAATTCCAGTTTCTGACGTCAGAAACAGGCAAAAATGAGTATGAAAATGTTGTGTGGGTTGCATAAATCGAAATTTTCTTATCACTGCTACGGCGCTATACAGTTGAATTTTGAATGTCCCATGAAGTGTTTTGTGATGTAATTGCTCATTTTTTTATAATGGTCTATGCCTTTAAGTATATTTTGTGTGTGTGTGTGTGTGTCTGTGTGTGTGTGTGTGTGTATATATATATATATATATATATATATATATATATATATATATATATATATATATATATATATATATATCGCTGGCCGCGCGTCTAAATGGTATAAAAGCAATTTGCGAGTGGTCTATAGCATATGTCATAACATATGACATAGACCACTAGCGACGGCGTGAAAGGTGCTTATTTACCACTCGCGCGCTTCATGAAAATTGCTTTTATACCATTTAGACGCGTGGCCAGCGATATATAATATACAAATTAAGGTGTGGAATATTAAATAAAAAGCAACATAAAATGATATAATAGAGAGACTATTGAAAATTAATAATACGTAAACACATACATTTGTAGATGAATAGTGTGTTTATTGGATCATCGTCATATAGTATAATATACCTATTCGTTGCCAAGTATATTGAATTATTTTAATTCTCAGTGCTTAAATATGTTCATCAATCATAGCTGAGATAATAGTGAATGTCATTTTATAAACAAAATTCAAATATCATATTTATATGATCAAATAAATACAAAATTAGTATCATTATTTCATAATCAAGTTATATATAAAATAAAATGTTCATTATTTTGTGTTTTGTACTATCTCATTTAATATAAACAATAGTTTCATCATTTTAAGTTTAAGAAACTTTAAGATTAATTTTGTTTGAATTATCTACAATGTTATTATAGTGCAATGTAAACAACGTTTGTATATACGTACGTGTTGACTCATTCTCTTTTAAGGAGAATTTACATGATAGTTAATTTGAATAGTAATTAGCTCATAAATAAATAAGAAAAATGTTTATCTTAATACTAAAGATGTACACCTCTGTAATTAGCGTTCTTCATGAAATAATATAGTATATTTATGGTACTTAATATTTTAACTAAATTTCTATGCAGTGACTTTATTAGATAGTGTGTAAATGCAACTATATTTATTTTACATTCCTATGTATGTATGTATGTATAGTAGTGAATAACAAGCCTAAGGCTTCGTAAATCTGTGTGTGTGTGTGTGTGTGTGTGTGTGTGTGTGTGTGTGTGTGTGTGTGTGTGTGTGTGTGTGTGTGTGTGTGTGTGTGTGTGTGTGTGTGTGTGTGTCTATGTAAGTGTGTGTGTGTATATATAAGTGTTAGAGAGACAGAGATAGAGAGAAAGTGATGAGAGTGAGAAATAAATAATGATGTTATGAGGAAGTGAGTAAAATGAAAGAGAGGGAAATTGAGTGTAAGTGAGACGAAAGAGAGAGAGAGAGAGAGAAGAAAAAGAAAATTAACACGACAACAACCACCCACTTATGACCCAACGAGGTAAACATAACAAACTAAAATGAATTCAACACTTCACAGATTTTTGAAAGAAAATGAAATCTTATAATTAGAGTTAAAACTTTTATGACATTTACACTTCACTCTCTTTAAGATTATATTAAAAATTAAATACTGTGTAAAAAGCAATTTCATTACAATTGCAATTAAGAATGAAAGTAAAACTCAGGTAAAGAATGTAAAATAAGAAGAATAATAATAAGAAAAAAAAATAAATGAATTGGAGTGGAAAAAAATAAGATTCTTTCAGTAAGATCACGTATAAGAATTAAACTTATAAAAACAACAAAAACAAAAGTAATTTTATGCCTGACTGCAAACAAATTTTCTCTAAACAAAAGCTGCCTAGCATAACGAAAATTTTCCAGTATATACGACAGGGGAAAAACCAAAAAGTAGATTATTCCAAATGTTTTATGCTTTTAATATTATAAAATAAATTATTAATAATTACATTTAACAGCCAAAAATTTAATAAACCTTATGTAATTTACAAAATATGTAAATTTAATGAATATTTAAATATTTTCTTTTTATTCATTTTATTAAATTTTATGTAATGTTATAAATTGTTAAAATGTCATACAAAAGTAGATTTTAAAAACTTATTTTTAGAAAAAAATAACTGCCAAAAAAAAAAAAAAAAAAAAAAAAAGATAAAAAAGAATAAAAAAAAATTGTTTTTGCAACTAATAATATAAAATATGAACTGTTCAAACGTTTATCTGTACTTGTTCGATACAACACAAAATACTAATTGGAAATTAATATTGCATAGCTTTATTACGTTGTATAATATTTATCATTAGGACAATAGACTGTTAAGCTCTTTCCAAGCCAATATTTATTATATCATACTTTTATATTTTTTTTTATTATCAAAACTTTATAGATTATGATCGTAAAAGATAAATGTAAACATTTAAGTTATTAGACTTTGCCATAATTTAAACATCATTTACATAAGGATTAAAATTTTCAGAGCTATAAAATTTCAACGATGACAGCGTGTAAATTAGCTTCTAAATTTTTATTGGTTATTTTTCTTTTAGAAAAATTTATGGACTTTTTAAAAAGAAAAACACGATATATTCAAGATGATACACTTTTAAGAAGGAAAAATATTTATCCTGAAATAATTATTTGTTGAAAACATTTATCAATCTATTTGTTCGTTCAAATCGGACGTTTTCCTTTTTATCTTTGCCTACGAAATTTTTTAACCACTTTGATATGAAAGTACACTTTTAAAAACGTTTGAAATTTTATATATTTATTTATATAAATAGACGCCATGTAGAAATATCTTATTAAAAAAAAAAAAAAAAAAAAAAAAAATGAATACAGTATAAGAAAAGTTAGATAGACACTATATAAATATACACCATGTGCGTGAAGCATTGTTGTTATATAACGTGCTATTGTTATGTATGTTATAGAACCATTGTTGGGAGGAGGGTTAGCAAAAGTAACCCCAGCACCACCACCACCACCACCCATCATACCAGGAGGTGAAGATCCGGATTTCCGTCAGCCCATCAAGAATGTTACTGTACCGGTTGGTAGAGAAGCAATTCTTGCGTGTTCTGTCACAGAGTTAGGTCACTTTAAGGTAAGCTTATACAATGCAACGTAAAAAAAAATATATTGTAGACATACGTGAACTTATTGTTCACCGTGCTTACTCGTGTGAAAAAGATATTACTCTCCACACACAAAAATATATACTTAAAAAAAAAAGAAGTAACAATGAAAAAAAAATTGCATGACAAAAAATTTAATTTGAAAAATTTGAACATTATATTAGTTCATTTTACATAACGTATAAACCTTAATCTTTAATAATAATCTAAAATAATATAAAATGTATAGTGGTAGTATAATAATTCAAATGAAATAAATGTGGTCTCTGAACAAAAATAAATTGTATGTTATCTCATATGAATATAACACCGCAGTTCAAATTATGTTGCTCTCTCTCTCTCTCTCTCTATTGTTATTTATATACATGGAAAAAGGTTATAATACGATGTGCTTGCTTTTCTAAATGTTAATTTACATAAGATTTTATCAATTTTTAACTACAGTGATAAACTACTATAGAGCAAATAAACAATAAAAGTAGTTATAAATAATTTGTCACTATTTAAAAAGAAATTTTTATTTTTATGACAATTTTATATTTATTTTTAGTTTGATATCAAAATAATATTATCAATGATTAAATCAGTAGTCATCCATCAACTAGAGAGTTAGTTTCGAAATTTATCACTCTAGTTTTTGTAATCAAAATGATCGATACTGTAATTGTAATACTACGTTGAAAAATGTTAAACTGAAAAAAAAAAAAAAAAAAAAGTGAAAAAAAAAGTACTGGATTTGGCTTTATTATATATATCTTTTTTTTAGAATTAGAAAGGAAGTTTGTTAGCAATGGATTTCAAAAGCGCTTGCCATAAGCTATTTTTAAATGAAGTATATTTCATACAATACATATAATACAAAATATAATAAATAAAAGCTGTTTTATCGTAAGGTTTTTATATCGTAAGTAACAATTGATTAAGAAACTATAATACAATTGTCTTTCTTTTAAAAAAATATACAAAGTTTGCAATTTTTTTTTATTATTAACACTCATTAGGTTTTTATTTATTCATTCTTTCTTTCTTTTTTAATTCATAATGATTTTAAAAGTATCCTTCTTTTATAACCAAAACGTAAGTGTCTAGGTTGTTCTCTGAAAGTAAGACAGTATGGAAAACAATAGAAAAAAAATAAAAGTTACAAGTACATTACTGACATACAAAATAAAATTATATTAAAAATATATTGTTTAAAAAAAGTCAGAGTATCATGTAAATGGGTTTGTATACCTTTTGTGGCCTCTAAATAAAAACCATTTAATATTATTATACATATATGTAAATTAAAATAAAATTATTAATCATTTAAAAATTAACATAACGTAATGAAAATATCGATTTCAATTTCCATTCACGCGTAAAGTTAACCTTTGAACAAGCTCATGTATTTATACAAACACTTAATCTAAATCAATGCAATAATATAGAAAACATTCAAGCATTATTATTATATTTTTTTTGGTAGAAAGAAAAAAAAATACTAGGACAATTAACTGAGAAAATATTAGCATCGTTATCATGACTTGAGTTTAAAAAATCTCTTGATTACAAGAAAAACATTTGGTATAAAAAATATGAGAATATTTTTACGTGATTACATCTTCCGCGTTCGTATCATTATTTTCTAAGCGAGTTTTTTTTTCTCTTCTCTTCTCGTTTTTTTTTTTATTTTTTATTATTACTTCAAATAAAAAGTTGTCGCATCACATACTTTTGTTCTTGCCTTTGTGTTTGTGATTTTACATGAGAATTTTGCTCTACTTCTAAATGTTTGCAATTTATCTCTTCTTCAACAACTTGTCTTAATCTTAAATGTCTCTAAAAAAAAAAAAAAAAAAAAAAAAAAAAAGAGTCCAGTGTATCTCTAATCCAGATAGAAATCACGTCCAACTTAGAGATATATCAACTTGACGTGGCCATCTTCAGTGTTAATTGTCATTAAATACCACTCATTTTTCTTTACACTAGTTTATATATTATAATAGTTTTTGTAGTAGTTTTATTGCTGATTTTTTATCATGGAGAACTCGACTATTTTAGTGTCTTATTACTTATTATTAGTATTTAATTTTGACACTGAAATTTTTGTATTCTTTATACAATTACAAAATACACTGAAACAAAGAAGTAAATTATGAATCATGAATATTTTACATGGTATTTTTGCTACTTAAAATATTTTTATAAAAATTTAATTTAGTACCACATAGATTGTTACAATTAAAAAAAAACTCATTTTTTTATCCTTTAAACTACCCCAGACAGCTAAAATTTCAGTCCAAAGCAATATCCATATAATCTAGTAATATAAAGCAAACTGATATACATTTTTATTTTAGTATTGACAACTTTACGTGAGATACACGATTTTTGTAAAATTTCACAGACGTGCCAAAATATAGCATGATATAGTTTCTGCATATCAAAAGACTACTTGAGTGTTTTTAAGAAAGGAAAAGAAAAATAAAGAAAAAGTATAAAATGATATGTATAGTATACATATATATAAAAATGTTTTGCAAAGATTCCATAAAAACTTTCTCCCTTTTTTTACATTTTTGAGTACGTAAAAAAAAAAAAAAAAAAAAAAAAAAAAAAGTACTTGAAAGCAACATACGAAAGAGTACGTTGTGTTATTTTTGACTTCAAGTGCTGTGTTTTGTTATACATGTGAGATATATCATGTCAATATACGTTTTCTAAATACAATTAAAACTATATCTGAACTAGGTTTTTGTAATTATTTTTTGTTTGCAAAATTATAAAATGAAATTAGATTTAAAAATTATTACACTTTTTCTACTTTTATTTTTTATTTGAACACACACACGCAAACTTTATTTACATTGTATTTTAGAATGACTTTAGTGAGATTATGAAAATCATGACTTTTTTTTTGTTTATATACGAAACGTTTTTTTTATATTTTTCATTATAATTATTATTTTACACTTATTCATGAGCTGAGTATAACATATTATAATATTTTTGTTGGAAATGTATTTTCGTATTTTTTTAATCTTTAATCCAAACATATTTTATATAACAGGGAATTATAAACTCTGCTATTTCTTTTAATTTTGTTTAATACTTTATTTTACTTCTAATTTATTGCATTTTTATTAAATATGACAAATATGTATTTTTTTATAAAAAATATAATATTATATCACATTTAATGAAAATGCAATAAAATAGTAGTATACGTATACACAAAATATAATTTACATATCATTAGTAGTGTTTTATTTAAATTCTATTTAAACAAAAAATTGTTTTTATGGATCAAAATTTTGCTTATTATTGACTGGTTCTAATTAATCGTACAAATATTTTTTAATGAAGCAAATATAATATATGAACACAATGTCAATCAATTTTTTAATCCCCCTGATTTCAATTCTCATTTTATTACAGTTAAAAATAATTTTATATCATATTTTATTTTTATATAAAATGAAATATTAATATCGATTTGCAACAAAATAAAAATTACATCAAAATTATCAAAGTGTTATAAGATATTAAAACTGAAAAGACAGTTTTTAGAAAAAGAGATGAAGCGTTTCGTAGATTTTTCAAGCAGTTTTCTAGAGTCATTAATCATTTTCTATTTCTACGTATTTTCACGAGTACTTATTTTAAAATTTGCTTTCAGTGATTATTTTTATAGAAGCAAAAAAAGAGCAAACGGGACTGACATAAAAACTTCCCCTTCTTTTGTCTTTGACACGCCTAGCTGCAAAAATAAGCATACTTAATTTATTACTTTATAAGATAAATAAAATTAAAGATTGTTCAAAATTTCCTCATTTAATTGTAAAAACGTTGCATTCTGTCAGCAAAATATAATCCTCATTTAAAATAATAGTAATTTTAAAAAATCAGAACTTAAAGTCTTGAGTTTGATGGTTGATTTTAAATAAGAAAATTGTTACATTAATTATTATTATTATTATTATTTTTTATTTTGCAATTATATTTGTTTTTTTATTTCTGTTGATTGCAAGATGCAATTATCTCTTGAAATAAAAAGTTGGATGCATTTTTTTTTTGCATTAGTCTAATTGTATGCTTAATTTATACTCAATTTCTAAGCGTACTTATTATTTTTACGTATAGTATACCAAATTAAGGAAAGTTCTAAAAGTATATTAAATTTTGTTTATTATTAAACGGTGAATGGTACTCTAATCATAATGCTACTTGGGATTAAAATTTTATAATATGCACTCCCTAAAGCTTAAACCAAAGTACATGTAATCTTAAATATTTTTAATTAATAAAACAATAACTTTAATTTTTAATGTTGTATGGTATACAATTTAGAATGTTCCAAATGTTTTGATTTATGTCAAAGGTTAAGGCAGTACTATTTTTTTCTATCCTTTATAACTAAAAATTGCACGCAGAAGTTTTATAAAGTTAATGCTAGGCAAAATATATTTTATAGTAATATTATTTATATTAAATTTTGTATTGCATATATATACATTATTAGTATGATATAAAATATTGGTTTATAGTGCATTAGAATTAATATAATTTTCTAAAATATTTTAGTGCTAATGTATTGTTTACTTTTTTACTAATGGGAGCACAAAAGACCTTGTAGAAGATAAAGTTTGCCTAAGTCATCAAATACACATTTTTAAAATGATTTTTTAAACAATTATTTAACAAATTCAACTTTTTAACTACAATTATAATTTAGTTTCTCATAAATCAAGCTTTTTTATTCTTATAATTACAAGAAAAAAGAAAATAAAAAAGCACACACTATTTATTTGTAGCTCATTAATTCACCTTTATTCATTGGTTAAATCTGATAATGTAAAAGTTCAGTTTTGAGTGTTTGGATAATATTACTGTATTGAAATTATTTCTACAAATAAATCCAACTTTCCAAGTATACTCACTGTAACATAGAAGCTAAGGACTGAAAATTTATGTTGCTTTTACAATTGTAATAAAAACATAGATAATCAATGTTAATATAATCGTAAAATTGAATTGTATGAAAAAAAAAATGCAATTTGATTTAATTAAATAACTGAATCGCAATCAAACAAACATTGGAAACAATTTCAACACACAGATAAATTAACATATATGAAACAATATTACATGCAAACGTTATAAAAGTTTTTTTTTTTTAATTTTTTTTACTTAAGTGATTACATTTTATAATCAACTCGTAACTTTATAGAAGCTTTCATTTCAGATTCTACTTAAATGATTTGAAATTTCAGGTAGTCACATGGTTTTTGACATGAACAAATAATCACAATCATATGACGCAATCAAATAACAATAAAAAAAATATATTTTTTTTAAAATAACAAATGATTTTGATTAGCATTTGTTTGATTGAACGATAGACATGTGGTGTTGATTGCGGAGCAATTGCACTAAATTTGTACGTTATTTCGATTCCATATTTCACTATTATTTATTGCTAATCACTCTCGTATTTGTCTTGTCATTCACACATGTAAATGAAACATTTTGTTGATGCAAAAGATTAGTGTTGCAAATCCATATATATGTATGTATTGTATGTTATATATTTATATATATTTAACCGTTATAAAATATATATAGAAAGGTTTATAGTTGATATCACGGGAATTGGCAGTTCTCTTTCAACTATATTGACCGTCACGAAATTCAATATAAAAAACCTTTTATAAACTGTTTTGTTACTTTGTTCCTTTTTCTTGTTTTATGCCAAAGTCTTTGAATTTTTTTTATCGTTATTCTTTTTCAACACATCAGTTTTAAATGAACTTATTCAATAAATGTAATTTTATCTCTATATTCTTTTGATTTTTTTTTTTCATGTTTTATTCATTAAAATAAAATAATCACTCGACTAATAAAAGCACATCACTGTAAAATTATGAACTGTAAATATTTTTTAAAAATATAATTATATTTATGGTAAAAAAAAAGAAGTTATTTTTCACGTTAGAGTATTTAAAATAAATATTATTTATGTAATAATTTTTTTTTTTCAAGTGATTCATTTTGTTGCATGAATAAAGGTAAAATTTGTACAAATAAAAATGAAAAATTTTGTCATATTTTAAATTCATTGAGTTATAAAAAAATAATTTAATTTGTAGTTTGGTGGGAGATAATCACACGCTCTAGCATGTTCGCTCGGAGGGTTAAAAATTTATTGTAATTTATTCACGTCGTTCGCGTTGCTAAGCCCTGGATGTCAACAAGCCACGCGCGCCTTGCCACCTTTGCATTCACGCGCGGAGGGAGAAAAAAAATGCAATTAATCAAAATCATCTCATTGTATATGTCCGAGTAACATTTATTTTATTGTGTCATTTTTGACTGTAAAAATTATATAAAAATGTTGTGATTGTTTTAGTGTATTACAACAAATGATTTTTTTTTTTTATTAGGACAAACGAGTGATTTTTTTTTGTATCCGTCATCAGTTTGCTTGAACGTAAATAATTAAAGCCTGGTTTTAAATTACTGTGTTTTATATTATATTAATATTGAAATGGGTAATAAATAAAATTATTGTTTTTAAACATGTTAAACTATCATTTATTTATTTTTTATTATTTTTTTTTATTTTGAGTGTTTTTGTGACTCCAATATTATAAACTTCTTACTTAACGTACTTTTTTTTATCGTGTTTTATTTTCTAAAGTTTTTGAACACTTTCAAATAATTTTGTTGAACATGTATAGCACATAAATAATGAATTGGTTTACTTACTTTTATTTTAGGTGGGTTGGATGCGAGCAGAAGATCAAACCATTCTAACACTTCACACCAAAGTCGTGACTCACAACGCAAGAATCAGCGTGACCCATGACAATCAACGTACCTGGAATCTTCACATTCGTCAAGTTAAAGAGGCAGATCGTGGGTGTTACATGTGCCAAATTAATACAAATGTCATGAAGAAACAGATTGGTTGCGTGGACGTGCACGGTGAGTTTACTAAAATTACTTCTATATCTATTATATACACAAAGAAAAAAAATATAAAGCTTAATTGTATAGACATAAAAAAACACGTTGTATTTGCGTGTTTTTTTCACCCTCCTAGTTAGTATTATAGAGATGTGATTGGTCTAAAAATTACATTTTGCGCAATAATATGAGTACCAGACAATATGAAAGAAAGCATCTGTGGCAATGAAATTAAAATTGGAAGAAAAAAACCTTTTTCCAGCTGCTAGTACGTGACGTAACACATATATATTGCTCTCTCTCTCTCTCTCTCTCTCTCTCTCTCTCTCTCTCTCTCTCTCTCTCTCTCTCTCTCTCTCTCTCTCTACAATATCGTCATCTGAAAAGTTAATGCACTTACGCTATTAATGTTACCAAAAAATATATATAATCAACTTAACTTAAACTTAAGATCGGTCATTTATTATTTACTCATACTAATGCGTTGAAAGCAAGTCACAAAAACATACACTTACATACATATATATACCCAAAGCTTTTACGTTACAAATACAAAAATACACGGTATAGACATTCCATTGTACTTTTTGTCTTCGTGTAATATAAACTTGTCTACTTCTTTTCACTTCACTTCCTACATGACAAACGTTAAATTTAAAATGAATCATGCACTTAATTTAAACGGCATGTTTCTAAATTACTGTTACTTTACGTACACAAATAGAAAAAAAAGTGCCAAATACTAGAAACTTGAAATTTGTAAAAAGAGAAATAATATCCTAGAAATGATTTCTTGACCCCGATTGGCTGCAAAGTAAAAGATTGTATATAAGTAGCAAACTGTCTAGATTTGTGAAATATTGCGTCTCTTTAAACATGCTTCTTCAAAGTTATTTCAAATCTATTACAAATCCCTAAATTAATTTTATAGTATTAGTAGAAATGGGATTTAAAAAATGTATTTAAACTGCTCTCACTTATTTAATCTTAATATTTATTTAATGCTTAATCTTTATTTCCGGTATTTATATTATTTCAAGTCTTATTTAAACAACGTCAATATGTAAGAATCAAACTCTTTAAATAAATAAATATTTACCAACATAAAAGTTATTATTAACCAAAATTATTCATTTAAAATCTTCTTTAAAATTCTGTATTTTTTTTTACAAATATAAAATAATACTATATGAAGAATTTTTTTTATAATCATAAAAACTTCAATACAAAACTCAATGTATTTCTTCCTTTTTTTTTTTTTTTTTTTTTTTTAGTATATTACATTGTTCTCGAGTTTTTTTTATTTACTTTTTTTTATAGTAAACATGGCAAGTTTCCATTGATTTATTATTCTATTAAGTTTGTTATCAAAAGAAGATATATCTTTTATATTTTGATCTTGTTATTGCAAGAGGATTCGATACCCTATGTATTTTTTATAATAGTGAATACTCTTTTTTTTTTCATTCTTTCCCTGAGTCCCCTGATATAGAAATATATTGTGATACTGTATAGCAAACAACGTCAAGTCATCAATATAAATATCTTTTCTCTCTCTCTCTCTCTCTCTCTCTCTCTCTCTCTCTCTCTCTCTCTCTCTCTCTCTCTCTCTCTCTCTCTCTCTCACTCTCTCTCTCTCTCTCTCTCTCACACTCTCTCTTCGAACATGGAAATTACAAACGTTAATCTTCTCATACGCTTTTGCTATCTATGAATAACACATTTTAGATCGTGCGTATGTAATGTAGTATGTACTGTACTATACATACATATAATGTAAAACTAGAAAAAAGTAAGTAAAAATTTATTTTTCTTTTCAGTAAATAGAGTAATTTTTCACATATACATACACATCATAAATATTAGTTATTTCGGTATCTTATATAGAATCTGATTTGAGTACAAGGAAATATGAAATAATTATTATACTGAAATAAAAACCATTACATTTGATGTAGAGAGATATTATATTTAAAATAAAGTTTTACTTTTGCTACTAAAACAAACGGAAATTTAGATTTATAATCCAACATAACATGTTTAAATATAGAAACTTTAATTGTAGAATTTTGTTAAATGAAAAGGTATTTATTTTATATAACCACTTATACATTGGTATAACAAATAACATACATTATTATAGTCTTTATTTTATTATCATTGAGAAATATGAGTAAGGACGAAGAACAGTATTAATTAAAATATACAGATACATGTTATTTCCATTTGACAGTTGAAAATACATATCTATGCAATAGCAACTCTATTTAAATCTTAATCATAGAAAGCCATTTTCAAATAAATTGTGTTACATTGAAACGAACAAAAATATAAGAAGGATAATGATTGAGAAAAATTATATATCAATATAAAAGTTTTAAAAAAAATTACTCTATTTTGTCAAAAATATGTTTTATACTGGTGTAAAAATTTCTCTACAAATTGATTCAACAAGTATAAATTGAACAATATTTGGTTTGAATTTCTGCAACGTCATGCAAGTAAAGCATTTTTTTTTCTCCATATAAGAGTGTAGTATAAGATTCTTTTTATGACACAAATACGGTATATACAGTTGACGTCAGCTTTAAAAAAATATTATCTTCTGTAGAGAATGACCAGTAAAAGATTTGTGAAAGAGCGTCACTTGGTTCTTCAAGTGGCTAACTTAGACTTTTTTTATGTGTATGTATAAGCGTTGCACTTGTAGTGATTAAACTTTTTCTTTTTTCATACTTTTTTGTTTTCCAGTACAGGTCAACTTAAAGGCATTCAGCATTGACATTATTTTCATATAAATAATGAATGACTTTTTATAATTCAAATGCATATTACTATGCTCATTTATGTTGATTAGTGCGACATAATAATGGTAATTAATTTGTTGTTTTGTATATTAAATAATATTTTTTTATGTATTATTATATTGGCATATATTTTAGCCAAGGTTTTTGTAATAGGGTTGGAAAAACCCTCTATGTGCCTTAAATAAAGATCTATTATTATTATTATAATAGAATACGATGATCTACGTTTTTAAAATCAAAGTGTTCTTTTAAATGAGGGACTCACGTTCAAATCAATGTACATAGATTTAAATAGTGTAAGGTAAGGTAATGACTGCGCATTTTGTTCGTCTTTTCCACATTTGCCCGATCGTTTTACTTCCGGTATAAGTTCAACTAAAAAAAAAAAATAATAATAATAAGTGAAAATATTTTTTCTGACATCAAAACATGAAAAATAGCGGAAGTGAAGAATTAAATCTTGCAGAAGACTCACGAAATGCGTTTTCAACACCTTACGTTATATAAAGTTTCATTGGCTCATCTATGTTTTGTTACGTCAACCGTAAACCTCGTATAAAAGTCGTAAAAATTGATTATTACCTTATGACCACATTTACCAAAAATTACGTTATACAAAGAAGAGTGCTGTATTATTATGGTTGGAGACCGTGAGAATCAGTCAATTAGCTTGCAGCAATGTGAGATATCACTTGTAGTAACGATCATTGTGATAAGAGCAATTGAATAGTAAAATGAACAACCCTGCATGGATCAATCAATATTGATTTCATGTGTTAACTCACATGTAGAAATTAGAAATAAAATGTGTCAAATGTCTTTAAATCAATTTAGAATTATCAATTGTAGAACAAAAACAGAAAGAAAAAGAAGAAGAAAATACATTTTAAGGATTAGATACAGTACATTGTACTTCCTCTGACCGGGAAAGCTTTATAAAAGTCCATGCAATTGTCACTATAAAAAAGTTCATATATGCTTACACTACGTGTTGACCTATCTTATTATTGATTGATTTTAAAATTAAAATTAGTTCAATTTTACTCAAATGTACTTTTAATATAATATTTTTAACGAGCTATAGACTTTTCTAAAGTAGAATATAAAAATACGCATAGTGCAACACTATATAAGTCATGAAAAGTGGATATTGTGAGTTTATTTTTCAAATAAATAGGCATTACCGAACATCCAAAATTTTTAATTTTTTGCTAAAAAATTGTCAAAGAGTGTTGAGTAACTCTCATAACTTTCGTACAGTGGAATCAGTGGGAAAAAGTTCATTTATGCTTAAGAATAGAAAATAAAGGCCTCTCTACTTTTCTCTCACCGTCTTTGATTGACTTGCGTGTTCTATAAAAAACAGTATGCATATATTCACAACATATTTACAGATTTTTGAAAAGTAATAATGTACGCGATATTTAAAAAAAATAAATTAAATAGGTAAAAGTAAAAGCATACATATTTTGCAGTTTTCTAGTATAATGCTCTGATAATGTAAATATATGAATCTTAGCGTATATATTTAACTATTTTTTAAATTTTATAAATAAGATAAATTATAGTTTGTTTCTTTCAAGTTTTGACTTGAACCATAATATCATACACGGAAAAAAAAGATGTGCTAAATTTAAGTAGATTAGTATACTAACGCAAATAAGCCCGCGCCCTAGTACATGCGTGCAAGATCTAAGTAACCTGCATCTCTAGCATAAGTGACGCTAAAACCCTAGCGCTAGATTTTATACCACCTGCGATCTAGGGGGAGCGGTACCTAGCGTCAGTTATAGTCAGTATAGTTTTTATGTCACCTGAGATCCAGGAGGAGCGGTACCTGACTGCCAGCACAGGTGTGCTTAACTCGCCTGAGCCGATCTAGTATTCCCGCATACTAGCAGCTAGCATTGCTAAAATCAGCCAATCTCCGTTGAAATGGCCACGTTTCTCTAGTTTTCAGGAGACCATGAAGAAGGTAATTAATTCTAAACTATCAGATTTATAAAAATACTTTAACTGTCTTAATTACCGCGTATTTCATGCAAATAGAATTACAAGCGACGTTTTTACATAAAAAATAAAAATGAAGTAATCGCACAGTCAAATAAGGTGCAAAATGAGTCGTCATGTAGTAACACAATGGTATATTATATTTGATATATTCATCGATATGGCCTATGGTAGCCAAACCCGATCGACGCATTGAAAAAAAAAATGGTCCTCTGTCCCCCGCTACTAACAAATTATGATATGATTTATAATTATGTAATTTATATGAAAGTATATTTGCATACAATTATAATAAACTAAGAACATCCACCGCGGGAATTTTTCATTTCATTGAATATTTCAAATTATTACCAACGTTTATTTTTTATAATAATTAATAATTAAATTAATACACAAAATTATTTTTAAAAAAACTCGTGTACGCCATTTTGCGGTCCAATTCTAAAATTTAGTATATTAGTGCTAACTCAAATATACTAGGGGTGAGTTTGCAAGCCCACCTCACCTGAATCTATTTCTCCTGGCCGACAGGTATGCTATACTGCGCGCAGGTAGGAGCGGGTCTAGCATACCGCCCTACTAATTCTCAGTTAGGACTGTCTCTATTGCAAAACACAGCATTTTAATACTAGCTTTTTGCTTAATTTAAGTATATTTTATTTTCCGTGTAATATACACTATATAAGGTAAATATTCATATTAATAAAACTTTGAAAATACATCCTTCATCACATCAAGTATGAAATATGATTACAGTTTATATATATAAAAAAGAAAAAGTAACTGAACTGTTGGAAGCAAAATGGAAACTGACATTAATATCAATTTTTGTACTGATTTTTTTTTCAAACATTAAACATAAAGATAAAAAATATTACAATATGTTAAAAAACTTTTTATTGAAATTTTTTTATGCTATACGAATGCAGAAGAGACTAAAATTTATATTTTATAAAGTAAAAAAAAAAAAAAAAAAAGAGAGTTAACATTTTTTTATTATAAATTTGGAAATTGAATGTGACAGGTAAAAGAGAGAGAGAGAGAGAGAGGGCGTGCATGTTAATCATTTTGTACATGACATGGATATGTTCATCCTTCATATATATAAGATACGTTTAAATTAGTTTTTTTTTTTTTTTTTTTTTTTTTTTTTTTTTTTTTTTGTACGGACAAGTTTAAAGATTATACATCTCAAAAGTAAAAAATTCTACTCTTCCTATCATCTTTTTATATATATGAATTTATTTTTGTGATTTATAAGATTTTTTTTCTTATCAGGCATAACCATGAAAATAATTGTTAAGAACTTTGAAAAACACTTCTTTTTTATTTAACTGATGTCTTTGTAAAATTCAATTAATTTTGCATCGTCATAACCAGAATATTAATTTTAATTTATAAAAAAGTTTATTTTAATATAAATTCCTTAAGTTAAATTCTTTCTAATTCGTTTTATATATATATATATATATATATATATATATATAGATATTATATAAAATTATTTGAAATGCAAGTTAAAGAGTGTTAGAAATATTAAAAAATTCTCAAGAGTTTTTATTAAACAGAATGTTAGTAAAATATTATTGAAATATTTTTCTAATTTAATCAATAGTAATATTTTTGTTTTAAAGTATGAATTTTTAAATAAAAACTTATTAATTTATTCAGTTTTACAGTAAAATAATGTTTTATCACTCTTCGTTGATTCATAAAATACAATTTATAAAGAGAACTTAATGAATATTTCATAAAGCAGGCAAACAAGAGAGAGAGAGAGAGAGAGAGAGAGAGAGAGAGAGAGAGAGAGAGAGAGAATAACTGAAAACATTACGCGTCCATATATTTAAATAAAATCAAGTTGAAGAGAAAAAAAAGAAGAAGAAAAAAAATGATAGTCTTGAGTTTTGTAGAGTTCATCAAATTTACATTATTCAACAGTTGCTATGACTGCTTTATTTTTCTTATAATTACTTATGAATCTTGTCTGTTTCGATGATCATTATGAACTTTACTTTTCTATATAGTTAATATAATATTTTATTATAATGTTCTAACAGCACGCAACTGATACACTTTTTGTGTTAAAAGGCACAGTTAAACGGTAAAATTGAATGCATGTATTAAAGGAATAGTAAAGAAGAAAACATAAGCATTTATATACCACAAAACACTTGATGAGACTTACATAACATTAGTTTGTCTCAAATTCCGCCGTAGCAGTGATCAGTAAATTTTGACTTATGCAACCCGTACAACATTTTTATACTAATTTTTGAATGTTTCTGACTCCAGAAACTGGAAATTTTACGTAAATAGCATACTTTACAGTATTTTTTACACTCTCTTGTTAGGCCACATTTACATTCTTGAAAAATTGCCATCAGTTTTGGAGATTCCATTTTGTGTTTAATCGTTAAATAGCGTAATGTTATTTAATGTGATCTATGGCTGTAATGTATGAATATAGACAACATTATTTTATAATAACTGTTTTGTCTTTAACTCAATATAATATCGTTTAAAAAGGAAAAAAATTCTAAGATCTCTGAAGCCAACAGTAAACCTTTAAAATAATCACCTACCAACGTCATCAAGTAGTGAGAAATCTTACCAGTTTAGATTAAACAATAATTTTGATCTCAAAGCTAGAACGGCGTATGAAATTAACTCACTTCTAAATTAATATCCGGCTCATAAAAATTCATATCAATATTTTTCAGTTTTGCTCTCAACTGTAACATTTTAATAGTTTTCATGGTTGGTAAGTAGCAATATTAATGCGTAAATATTACCGCAGTTGAGCTAGAAATTGCTTATTACTACAGTACTGTATACATGTATTGTTATATAAGATAATACGTCTGGTTCAACTATAATGACTTTCTTCATATCTCTATATTAAAGCCATAGACCACATAAAACAACATGACTTGTGCTTTATAATGAATAAACAAGACATGGTATCTTCAAAACTGTTGACAATTTTTACCAGAATGTTAATGTAGCCCCACGAGAGAGCGTGAAAATACTGTAAAGTATAAAATTTCCGTGACTATTCATGTTTATGACGTCAGAAACATGCAAAAATTAGTATGAAAATGTTGTGCAGGTTGCATAAATCGAAATTTCTGATCACTGCTGGGTTTTGAGACAAACTAAGTTATTTATATATGTAAGTCCCATCAAGTGTTTTGTGCTATAAATGCTTATGTTTTTCTCTGGTCTATTCCTTTAACCAGTGTCTTAAAAATAGGGAAAATGGGAATATATTAATTTTCAATTTTTTTATTACAATTATTACTTTAATTACTGAAAACAATTCAAACGATTTACATTATCTATAAGAGGTGCGCGTATTGTGTAGAAAAATATTTATTATAACTATTTAATTGTCAAAGTTTATATTTATATAAAAGTTTCAAGTACTGCCAATTAACGTCAAAAACACCATCAATTAACAATAATAATATCGATAACAAATTGATATCGATTAATTTCTTAAACTTTTCATATTAATCAATTAGATTGTGTATTTAATTAAATCTCTATCCTAAGGGTATTGGAAAAACAACATTTAATATGTTTTGTTGTTGTTTTTAGGAGGAAGGGGGGAAGGAAAAGTAAAAAGATGTCTTCGGCAATATCATGTAAGCTTTAAAAGAAATGTTTGTAGTGAGTTAAATCCCGCGAGGATTGTCCTTAAAGCACGCGAGTCGAGCGAGCGAGCAAGCGAGCGAGTGTGTTACTGAGAGAGAGATGTGGAGGATTGAGGTGGGGGGTGGGGGCGGGGGGCAGGCATCTCAAGAGACGCACATTTTCTTCTTTAACCCAAAGAAGATGACGCGGTAGAGACTGAAAGAGAGAGAGAGAAAGAGAGAGAGAGAGAGAGAGAGAGAGAGAGAGAGAGAGAGCAAAGAAAAATAATAAAGGAAAAAAGGTTTTATCGCTGAACGAGAAAGTAATAGAAGACGGTGTGAAAAATCACCTCTCTCTCTCTCTCTCTCTCTTTCTCGATGGATGTTTGCACACCAGGTTTTTGTGACCTGTGACCTCAAAGGTAACACAAACTCGACACAATCCGCAAGCCTAATCCATCACGTCAACGCTTTGCCTTTTCAATGGAATAAATTTATCTTATAAATATCGACACTTTCTTTATACATACTTAATGTGCCTTTTAAGATGCGCTTTTTTGCATAATTTTTTCCCTTATATCAAACGACTATCAAATATAAAATTTAAAGCTTACATCCATTGGGAGTTTAAAAGATACACAAAATAGAAAATCTGATTTAATATCAAGTTAAATTTAATGCCTTGGTTTGTTGCACACTTCACCAAATGCATTTTAATTTACTCTAGGAAATTTATGTGTATTCGTTTCTTTAAAAGTGAAATATATACCAATACAATTTTTTATAATATTTAAAGTTGATTTTTGTTACGATAATTTTGAATAATGAAGTCTAACATCTTTTTAGTGACAAGTGCTCATTTAATTATCATTTTTTACACGTCAAAATTTTAAGAAATTGACAAAGAGAGGATAAAATTGATGACTTAAATCATTATTAATTTTATTAATGAGAAATAAATTCATCAAAAATTCTTATATAAAAAAAAAATCTTTCAAAAAATTACATTGTTCTAATTAATTTAAAGTTTGCATTATTTTAACATGGAAATATTTCAAAAATTACAACTAATTTAATTTTACGTTTAAGTTTCATTTTCCACTAACTTATTTTTTTCATTCAACTTAATAATGGAAATTGTAAAGAGAAGAGGGAGAGAGAAAAAAAAAAGAGTTGTGCGTCTTGGGGGCTACGAAAGTTGGAGCAAAGTAGAAGCTTAACACAAATAGAACATTAGAATTCATGGAGGTATACGTAGAAGGATCGCGAGAGAAGGGGGCACGTAACTGGCCAAGCAAGTAGATGGAGTAAGGTTGGGGGGTATTAGAACCCCCTCACCCCCAAGCTAGCAGCCATCCCATCTGCTTAGTTCGCTCAATGGCTCGGCAATAAGGTCCTGCAATACCCACCTTCATCCTATTGATCTCGCATAAAAACCTACTCTCAGTATAAAAACCCTTTTTTCTTCTTTCTAGTTTCTCTAAAAAGAAAAAAACTATATTTTTCAACGATTTAATCCAGGAATCATATATATATATATATATATATATATATATATATATATATATATATATATATATATATATATATATATATATATATATATATATATATATATATATATATATATATATATATATATATATATATATATATATATATATAATATATTGTCCACTTCTCTATGTAAAATAAAATATATAAAAAAAATAGATGGGTATAAAAAGATTCTTTCTTAACTCAGAAAACTTAGATATATAAGAATTTTTATTTTATTATTTCTTTACTTTTTTCTTTGCATAGAATCTCTTCAAGTGTAAAGGATACTCTCTCAAGCTTTTTTCTCTCTCTATTTCTCTCTCTTTTTAACATTATGGGTATGCAATTCTCTAGAGAAAAGTTATATCTGTTCTTCATCACATGCGAGTATGTATGTATTATATATATATATATATATATATATATATATATATATATATATATATATATATATATATATATATATATATATATATATATATATTCATTCTGTTTTATGTGTTAACAAAAGCCCACGGAGTTACGAAGTTAATATGAGCAGAGTGTTTGTGAAAACAGCAAAATTTAAACTTTAAACTTTTTTTTTCATGAAATAACATCTCTTACCTTATTTTCTCTTAATTTTACATCTACGCGTGTAACAAAACTAGAGAGAGAGAGAGAGAGAGAGAGAGAGAGAGAGAGGTGGCTACGGTGAAAACTCTCTTACAACACGCTACTTGACTTTAAGAATCACGCACGTTATCATGTAAACATTTGGTACCATTTTGTAGAGTGACAAAGAAACAACAAGTAGTATGGGTATAAAGTGGGGATTTTTTGCAACTAAATAAATATACAGAGACAAAAATTAACAGCACAAATTTCTAGAAAATGTACACAAACGCAGAATATAATAAAGAAAGATACATTTTTTGGCTAGTTTTTTTTTTAATTTCTTAATTAAATACCATAAATTTAACGAATAAAAATATTTACATAATACTGTATAATTTTATATAATGCTAAAAACCGACCTAATTATAGATTTTTATTTATAAATAAACTAATATTACTTTTTTTTTTTTTTTTTTTTTTACAGGATTATCAACGTTTTTTGTAAATTTATAGAAATAAAAAGTCCCGGAGTCAAAGATAGTTGTTAAACATGACCTGAAATTAGGAAAAAAAAATGTAATAAGATAATACTGTTTGTTTTCAGTGCCCCCAGATATTAGTGATGAAGAGACAAGCTCGGATATTACAGTTCAGGAGGGAGAGAATGCTACCCTTGTCTGCCGAGCCACAGGACACCCTGTACCCCGTATTCTCTGGCGAAGAGAGGATGGAGAAAGTCTTCTCATTAGAAAAGGACCGCGGGATATCTCAAAAGGTAAGAAAAACAAAAAAATATAACTAAATTTATAATGAATATAGGAGTTTTGTATTGAGTTAATTGGGTTTATAATAATATTTGTCAGGTATTTATTTTTATATATATAACCATACATGCATAATAACAATGATTGGACTCAATTATATACTATACAGTAAACAGAAAAATACTGTAATAATATCATAGAAACAAAAATATATACTGTAAACCTTAATAAAGTTAAAAATTGCACAAAATCTACGAAAAAAAAAAGTATTTTAATTTTATATACTGTAATGTACTAGTATTAAGAATTTGGAAGAATTTTCACAATTCATAGTTCTACAGCTTGAGAATATGGAGAAAAAAAATAAATAGAATTTTGTAAAATTCTGAAACCAATATATTATTTTGCATTTTAAATTATTTATATCTATGATTTATATATTATTAAGTCCATATAATTATTTATGCTACTACAAAGCTAGTACATAAATTTTGAAAGGTAAATATTTGCATGTTGGATTGTAAACATTACAATTCCATAGTTTACTGTAACATAGTGGTGTACACATGTGCTGTATATAGAAAGTTGGTCGGTAGAAGTGACGTGTAAGCCGAGACAAGCAGACTGGACACAAAGTTAATTAAGAGTCAGTAAGATGGGGATTTTCCTACCACTTTTGCTTTGGTCCAGTTGCAGCCAACACCACCTCGTTGCTTAGCAACCGTTGTTTGGATAAAGTCTGTTCTTAAGTAAGCGGTAATTACCCCCTAGCCACCAGCTGTGTGTTTTCTCGTGGTCAATATCATGCAAATTGTCATCACACTAAATTATATTTTTATATTTACGTATAATATAAGAGGGTAATATGATTCAATAATAATAATACTATATAATTATGACGTAAATCTAAAAGCAAAAACTTATTTTATTATTAATATAAATTTATAATAGATTTTTCGATAAGGGAGCAATTTAATATACTTCAATTTTACGTAATTACCAAGTAATTCAAGTAGAACGCTCGTTACGGCCTCACCAGAAACTTTCCTATCTCTAACATCGTTTTTTTTTTTACTCGCATACATATTTTATAAATTCTATAAACGTAATGATATTATGTTATATTATACATATAGAAAGGTATGAAAATATATAAAGTAATAGCGCAGGCTCTGTCCTATTGCTTTATCTTAAGTGGTTTTATTTCAAAAAAAAAAAAAAAAAAAAAAAAAAAAAAAAAAAAAAAAAAAGCTTTAAGAGTGGAACGAGCTAGAATGCTATCACATATATAAAAGGTACATAGTATACGTATACGATACTTCTCGATCATATGGTCGTATTTTATATTTGATCATATAAAAATGTGATCCTTAGTATTTATAAGGGAATGAAAAGAGGGTCAATCTTATATGAGCCGGTCAGGTTGGCAAAGTCGGTGGTTTTTGTGCGCCCCAGGGGACACTTCAGCATTCTGCCCGCAAAATTTAGCACAAAATACTTACAAAGGTTCTTTTTTTTCCCTCTCCTCTTCTCTCTTACTTTAGCTCTCTCTCTCTCTCTCTCTCTTTCTATCCTTCTCGATATACACAACAATCTTAAGAGATAGCAAACCAATTTCCATTCAGTAACTAGTAAAAATATAACACCCTACTTTACGAGCTATAACCACCCGTAGCTTTTTCATCGTCATCGACAAATTTCTCTATCGGTCAGTGAAAAATGATTTTTTTTTTCCGAAAGAAAAAAAAATCTTAAAATAGAATCTTCTAAAATATTATAACAGATAAAATGTTGTATCTTATTTTTTTGTGCAAGAAACTGGGAAAAGAACATTTCTACCTGGCTATGAGGCAAGCAAACAAACTCAAGTTTGTCCCTAAAATGTGCTCTGAATTCAATACGTAGTATTTGCTTTTATACATACGTAATATAAAACTAAAATCTTCTTCTCTTATTTTTTTTTTTTAGACATATCAATATCCGTATATAAAGTTTTTGGTTGGAATTTAGCCATAAAAAGCTTGTAGTATTAAATTTATTTTTATTAATATTTACCTTATATTTTTTATTTTACGTAGATGAGTGTTGTAAATAATAAACATGGGAATGTGGTTTACAAATATTTAATTTGTATTTTTATTTTTGATCACTTTTTCGTCAATACATATTTATTTTAAATAGGTTGTATGGACTTTTTTTTATGCTTTTCAATATATAAAATTATGTAACTTTTTACTCATACAAACACTTTATTATCGTTTATACTATATATTATATATGAATTTTAATTGTACCATAAAAGCTGAAACATATGCCTATGAAATCGAAATAATTAGAAACCCCAATGGTTGTTGGTGCGAATAATTTTCTGACTAGACAGTTGGTAAAGAAGTATTCTAAATAAAACTA
Source organism: Ecdyonurus torrentis (assembly GCA_949318235.1). Lineage (NCBI taxonomy): Eukaryota > Metazoa > Arthropoda > Insecta > Ephemeroptera > Heptageniidae > Ecdyonurus > Ecdyonurus torrentis. The sequence continues at coordinate 13,491,719 of OX439131.1, forward strand.
AGAAATACATACAACTTTGTTAGTTTAAACAATTGTAAGTTAGTTACTTTATAAAACATGCAGTAAAACTCTGTCACTTTGTTTTAACTTTAATCTAGTTTTGTTTTTGATGTCACGAGTTAAAGTTACATTTAGAACTTGCATTTTCTCTTTGTTATCGATACTGCAATTTCAGTTCATTCTTCTCTTTCTCTTTTTCTACTCAAAAGTGCTTTTCTGGTGAGAAATCTGCAGTCACTTCCCACATTCTTGAGCAAAGCGAACTTCGTGCTAACGTTGATATCACGTTGCATAGTCACTTTAGTCACACAGAAAGTAGAAGGCACATCAAATTCTCCTTGGATATGCATTATTGCAATGCCCTGGACATATGGTTTTAACTAAAGAATCCATAACACAGTTTTTATAAATAAAAGACACACACACCACAGAGAGAGAGAGAGAGAGAGAGAGAGAGAGAGAGAGAGAGAGAGAGAGAGAGAGAGAGAGAGAGAGAGAGAGAGAGAGAGAGAACATAGAATTGTCAACTAACAAATTTCGTATACGATTTTATTTATTTATTTCTTTCATTATAATTAAAATTTAGTGATATCATAAAAAAATTCTTTATAAAACCTCAAAGACTAGAAAATTTAATCATTAAGTTTATACCAATAAAATATTTCTAATGTATGTCATTAATTAATCAACAAAATTTGATTGAAATTGTATGGCATAAAAAAATTAAATGCACTAGTAATTGTAAACAAAGCTTGTCAGTGTCAGATTAAAGATTTTGTAATTTTACAGTACAATTCATACCTCTAGTTAAAATATTAACAATATTTATTATTATTTACATTATTAGTAGATAATAGAAACATTTTATATGTTCTAAAACTTCTTCTATTTTTGTGAAATTGTTTAAAAAATCAGTTTGTATCACGAAATTGGTTCTAACCCACAGTATACTGTTTACTTTAGCTGTAAAAAAATGTTTATGTGTAGTAAAAAAATATAGCAATAAATCCCAAAAATACATTTTAAAAATTCTTCGAACTTGAAATAAAGGAGCAATAAATACATAAATAAAATAAAAACAAAAATCATAACAAAACAATGTGTCAGTGCACGAAAATCAGAGTTCTCCAAACAATGGAGAATGTGGTATTTTACTTTTTATGTTATTATGTAATATAGCAGCCATTGTAAATAAAAGTTACAATTGCTTGCTTTATGGTAAATTTTAAACATTTGCACTGTTTCACTTCATACATCTCTTTTTTTAAATATTTATTTATTCATTATTATTATTATTGAACACTGAATTTAAACGTGGCATTTATTTATGTTGTTAAACAAAATAATATCAAATATTTGATTTTTTTTTATTATTATTTAATATTATGATGAAAGCAAAATTGTTTTTATTTTAACATTTTGTAAAATTAGATTATAATTTTCAAATGAGTAGAATTAAATTTAAAGAAAATTAATTAAAATTTATTTATAATTATGGCAAATAAAAAAATTAATGCTACACATTTTAGTGGCTTAAATGTCACTACATTTGACATTTAAAAATATCTAATACGTAAATTCAACACACAAGTCTTAAAATAAGTCAATTACAATAAAACTGGATGTGAAGATTAATGACTGCTGGAACCTCTACTTTTACTATGAAGCGTTTGGTTCAATTATGTCTTATTTCGTAAAAAAAAAAGTAAATACTTTAAAAAAATTCTGTATAGTTGATATATCTTCCTTAATTTAGTGCCTTTGGCTAATAGATAATAAATTTACATGTATGTGATATAATAATTCCCTAGTTTGTTGGTCGAGTTAATAATGAAGCGACATGACACACACACACACACACACACACAGAAAGAGAGAGAGAGAGAGGGTGCCTTAGGCACTGCCTCATAAATTAATTAGCGGTTTCTTGTTAGGGATCTATAACAGTAAGAGAATATTGTGTCTTACTCCTAATTTGTAAGGTGATAGTCAGAAATAGCAGCTTTTCTTATTAAATATTTACAAACATCACTATAGAGTGAGTAGAAGGTCCTGTCTGTCAGATAGAAACTATCAAAAATTCAAGCAATACTCTCTTACTCACATTTGGTGAGAAAACCTCGGAAAAGTGTCGTATCACTCGGGAATTACATTCTATCCGTATGACGTCACTTCTTTTTTACGTTTATTTTTTGTTACTTTTCAACTGTATTTGACATGATTGACTGTAATAATAAATTAAAATAAGTCAATATTCATTATTTTACTGACTCTATATTATAGTTGACACTTATAAAATTATTGACAAATTTTTAAAAATCAAGTTTTGCATACTCATCATAATAAACTTCAATTTTAGTACATGACAGTAAATTGAATGAGCAATTCTAAACCTTAATTTTTATTCAAGATTTATATTATATATTTTCAATCAATTTTGTTTTGAAATTTAGCTGAGAGGAAATTTAACATTTTTTTTCTCTCTCCTTTATGTTCTTTATGTATTTTTTTTCTTGGTTTTGTTCTTTTATACCATAAATATTGTAAAAAGTTTTCACTAGGGAAGCAAATACTTCATCCTGCCACTCAAGCTTTGTTCGTAGCTACTTTGCAAGTTTTACCCCCAAAATCATGAAATATCACACGTTAGTTGGCAAGCACAAATGCTAACAAGCTTTGCTGCAAACATACGCCAAGCTAACGCTGCCAATCAATTGACAAATTGACAAGTACGAGCGAGTTCTGCAATGAATGGAAAACAGAAATTTGTATTTTAATTAGAAAACTCAAAAACATAATTCACAGGTTAAACAGAAAACAACAACAAGAGATTTCCCTTTATTATTTATTTAAAACTTGTATTGTGACTAATTTGGATTATGTATTTTTATCCCGCATTATTTGCAAAATAAGTTAAATTTTTTATGAAAATGAAAAATGTAAGTATACAGTCTACTTAAATTCAATAAATGAATATAAAACTTTATGATATCTCTCAGCAACAACAGTCATGCTGATAACCAGTTATTTGTTAGATAATAATTATTTCATCAAATGCAACCATTTTGTATGCAACGTATCCTGCAGAATAGGCTAATTGTTGAACATATGCGACAAACTGGTTGCATATGTATTAGGATAACATCTTGTATTTTAAATATTTTTCCTACTATTTTCTTTTATTGACAGATAAAGGAACAACTGTTTTGAGGCTGACTTTAAGCAATTTTGCTCACATCCGCTTCCGTTTCAACGTACTGCGCATGCGTAGTAACTAGAAACAGAAGCGGATGTGACCAAAATCGATTTATATTGGCCTAAAAACAGTTTTGTTCCTTTATTAGTCAATTGCAATAAAATAAATATAATACCAGTTATATAAACTTAATATTGGAATGATTTGTTACAGTAGATACACTTAGCGGTGATACTCTCCAACTAGTGAAGATGGAACGCAGGCAGATGGGTGCATATTTGTGTATTGCCTCAAATGACGTCCCTCCTGCGGTTAGCAAACGAATAACACTCAATGTGAATTGTAAGTATAAACTTTTTTATTTTTGTATAAAAATTAATTAAACTAAAGTTGTATTGAAAATGGATTAATTTTACGAGTGGAAAGATAATTAAACTAATCCTTTTGCAGTGCTTAGCGTTTTCTATATAGTAACATTATTTTAGTTTAAGCTAACTTACGTACTTTGTTGTCCAAAGATATATTTATATCCTTGCTCTCATACAGAGATATATTAAATAATTGACCTATTTCCATGCAACGAGGCTACTTACTTTATATTTACATTTTGATTACCATTGCTTGTTGGAGTTGATTACATCAGTGCTACATAAAAGATAAATAATCACTTTTTTTTAATACATATTTTTAATCTCTTTCAATGGAATATTTCAACACAAAAAACTCAAGCGTAATTTTTCAATAACTCAAAAAAAAAAATTTAAGTACACTTGTCTTTATACTAAATATTGAATGCAAATAATATTTTAACTTTTCTAAACCTTTCTTTTTAATTTTTTTTTTACACATCTTGTATTACTTTTGTGAGTTTTAAAGTAAGTTAAAAAAAATAACCTTTTAAATCTCATCGTATCTCAAATTGTTTTCAAAATCTTATTTCAGTGTATAACTACTTTTCAAAAAGTTAGGCTTGTAAAGTTGGTGGGTAGAAAGTTCAAATTAAATTGGTACAACTGATCAACAGAAAGTTAAACTTGATTTTAAGTTAATGTTATAAAACTACTTTTTTTTCTCTCTTTACTTTTATCTATAGTTGCTCCGGTGATCAAGGTACCTAATCAGCTGTTAGGGGCACCACTGGGCACCGATGTACATCTTGAGTGTTACGTTGAGGCCTTCCCCAATACTATTAACTATTGGATGAAGAACCGGGGAGAAATGTTATTAGATGGGTAAGTAAATATTTTAATAATATAACTTTACAAAACTTGATGAAAGTTTGTGATAAGATTAGCTTCATGATTATAAGGTAAACTTAAACTGATATTTTCAATAGTTTTTGTACTTATTAGAGTCTAATCGCTCTATAAAGTTTTATTAAGTCATTTTTAAAGTGTATACAGTATTATTATTTATTTTTTCAATAATAAACAAGCAGAAAATTAAACTATTAAATGCATTCATGTTAAAGTCAACGCCATGTTGGACCACTCAATAACATGGGTTGCATAGGAAAATGACTCATTTTGGTAGTATAAAAATACTTAGCAATATTTTTGAGAGCATTGATGCTATTAATAGGTTGAATTAGTATCTCAAGTATGTGAGAAATATTAATAATAAAAAAATAAACGATTTCCCAAAGAAAATAGCCAAAAACAAAGTTTGTCCTATGATGAGCAGAGTTATTCATTACTCCAGTATGGCGTCCAAGCGCAATAAATGTGACGTCATGCGCATACACCCTACGTATAGACAGCTATACTGTTAACGGGATGTCTAATTTAAAGGTGGATAAGTTTCATGATGTATCAATAAAGTTTTACTTACTTCTTATTGATTTACAAATTTTGTTTCACTTTGAATTAAAATTATTTTAAAGCACGCACAAAATAATAAAAGACATTAAATAACTATTACTTACAAAATATAACATCAATTTTGTACATTTTTATTGCTGATTCTTAGCTTCTTTGTAACAAAACCGAATAAATATAATTACTGTATATGATACTACTACTAAAAATAAATAGAAGTCTCACTTACTTCATACGTTTAAATTATAATAGGCAACTAATTCTGCCTTATGTCTAGTTACAAAGTTAGAAAGCAAGGAATGAGCTGCTTATGTACACGTAAAGATGTACTCGAACTAATTACACGGCCCAACATGTCGTAACAAGACAAACTTTGCTTTCTCTCTCAACTGAGTGCGCACTAAAACTTACTGTTAGTAGCTTGGCTTTGTGCCTCATGAAAACAAGAGATAATTTGGCTAGCTGCGGTTGCCTAAATGTCAATATTCCTTGGCGTCATATACCGTGTAAAACATAATCATCTTCAAACAACTTCAAAGTATCTTTAAGTTTCAATTATATTTAATTTACATGCTACTCTAAAAATATATTAATGATTTAGTATTAAAATATATGAAATAACTTAAAATTTTAAGTTTAAAAATATTTAAAGCTACTTTAGCTTAAAAAATATGGATAAAAAATAATTTAAAAAAATATTTATTTCGACGTATTATAAAATACGGTAATGAAATATGAGGAAAATATATAAAAGCTAAAAATGATGGATAATATAGCTTACTTCTACCTTTAAAATAATAATAATAATAATAAAAAGAGGGAGAAAAATGATGAGGGCGAGAGAGAGAGAGAGAGAGAGTTTATTCCAACGGACAAACTTTTCCCACATTTCCTCTCTTTCTCGTGTTTTCAACGTAAAATTATTGGCTCTCCCCCCATGAGTTCCTACTCTAGATTGAAGTATAGAGAAAGTGAAGAGGTGCGCGCTGTAATCGTGTTTGCACAGGTTATTAGCCTACCTCGTAGCATGGGTTTCCGGTTTTTAAGAGAGAGAGAGAGAGAGAGAGAGAGAGAGAGAGAGAGAGAGAGCAAAAAATATTTCTGATATTGTAGGTAAAGGGTCTTATCATAGTATACACATATATCTATATACAAAAAAAAGTACCTCGTAATTAACGCATCATTTCCTTTTCTCTAACAAGAAGTGAAAAACGATTTTCCAATATTCTCAATCTCATTTATAGATATCGAACTTTAACTACATGTATTAAAAGTATAGTGTTTCCTTTTTAACATTTCGCTTTTTTTTTATTGATATTACAAACATAAAATGTTAAATCTAATTTTTTATTAAAGAATTGTAATTTTATAGCCATAACCTTTAATAATTATTGTAAATCAATTTCCTTAAAGTGCAAAGAACCTAAAAGTTATAAATGTTATTATTTAATGATAAAACAGGAAATTATTTTTTAGAGTATTAATGTGTTTTTTAAATACATAAAATTATTTAATATTTTGAGCTCGTTTTTTACTGTATAGTACATGTTTTTATATATTTTAAATAATAGCAATCCATTTGAAGCAAAAAAAAAAAGTTAAAATAAAATATGTATTTATTAATATGTTAGTTAACATTATAAAGTATTTAAATAAATAATGTAAAATTTATTTTTAATTACAATTTTAAATTTTCGGGATCAAAGATTATTTTTTGGTATGTATAAATATAAAACTATAATTTCTCTTTATGGTGATGTTTTTACCAATTGATTTTTTTTTATTAATAACCTGTTAGATAATACACAATAAAAAAATGCTGAATCACATGATCTAAATATAAGAAAGTCGAAAAGGTATAAAAGAAGTTAAAGCAATTCTCAATATGAATTTATTTCTAATAAATTGTTCACTTATTTAAACAAAAAAAATGTATAAGTTTATTACAGTGCATACAATATATTTTCATAAAGCAAGAAAATAAAGATTCTAAGATTAGTTTCTGTACAATATTACTTCTTTTTATAATATTATATAACATTTTCAAATTGTGAAAGTAAAAAAAATATTATAAGTTTAATAAGTCTTATTTCAAGCTTATAACTTTTAGTACAATTTATTATAATCCACATTACATCGTTTCAATTTCTTTAAAACTGGTTCCGTTTATTTCAGAAACTTTTTTTTTATATATTATATTATATTGATTAATATTTCTTATAGAAGAAGAATTTCATATCGAATTCTGTCTCACTTTTTAAAGATATCATAAAATATATTTTTTGTGGTAAAAATATCATACAACTTAGCAGTTAGACAGTAAGAACAATTTTTTTATAGAAGAAGAAGAAGAAGAAGAAGAAGAAGAAGAAGAAGAAGAAGAAGAAGAAGAAGAAGAAGAAGAAGAAGAAGAAGAAGAAGAAGAAGAAGAAGAAGAAGAAGAAAAAAAATGATGAGAAATGAGATGGTGAAGACACTTTATCTTTATTTCAAATCCTATAAATATAAAAATAAGAATTTATTGTATATATACAATTTTTTTACGTATGATTCCTTTTCTTTCTTTTTTTAAAATAATAGAATTATAAATGAAGTAACATAAATACATATACTCAAAAGATGATTGCAGTATTATTATATATATAAGCTCTGATCTGTAACGTTTTTTCTTCAGTCAAGCTTATACTTAAAATATAGTATTGTATCATTTATAAAATAATGAATGATCTTTGCAAGGTTAATGGGGTTAGTCTAGAGTCCCTATGAAGTAATTGAAACTACTCTAGGTTTGGTGTAAGAGTTTGTTAAATTGTGACTCGACCTTTTCAACAAAATGTATTGAACTTTTTTATTAAACGATTATGATTATTTTCATTTTATTTTACCTCTTTGAAGTTAAATTAAAGGAAATAATTATCTTCATTCAAAAACGTAGACACTTTTTTTTAAAAGGTTAGATTTAAGCTTGATAACATGAATAAAGTTAAATACATTTAAATTGTAAAAAGAACATATAAATGGATATTATTATATCTTTATATATATGTAATACATTACACGTTGACAGCTTTTCAGTTTACAGACTTTGAAATACGCGTTATTGTTGTTTGTGTTTAGTTGAAATCAGTTTGTTGTCTACAAAGTTTTATTACATAAGAAGACTTTGACTTGTCTAATAACTTTCTCAAGTACTGTACAGTTCAAACAGTTAGAATATGATAGATTTTCAAACAAAATAATATACAGAGAATTGCGTTGATTAAAATCTCCATGTATACGAATAATAAACATGTTACCACAAGGCAAAAGAAAGTTACAACAATTAGCGGACCAAGAGTCGTAGAGCTAGAAACGTCTGAATTTCAAACTAAAGATACATATAAATATAATGAAAATATGAATAAAAAAATGCTCATGAATATAAAAATAAGCAAAAATTATATAAATAAATAAATTTATTCTCTGCTCTATATAATATTCCAATATTCTATGAACAAATATTTACGTTGAAATATCAGAAATATATTATGTCAAATATTGTTTGCAATTTATTTCTTATTGTTGTAATAATTTGTGGTTTATGTACTATTCTTATGTAGCGTTAAGGCGGGAAATCAGCTACTACGGGATTTGACTAAAAAGTCACAAAGAAGGAAAAATCTGAAATTGTGCATGGTGATATATTATGATAAAGTATCTTCAAAAATGTAAAAAATCTAGGGGGTCACCATGCTAAATTTTGAATTATGACTTTTTGAAGTTTTAATCCCATAAGAGGCCATGTTAATTTTAGTAAATTAAAAAAATTATTTTCTTTCTTATCTGATGGTCATGGGTACTGAAATTGTTATCATGGGTAGCTGTTATCATTAAGTTTGAGGTGTTATAAAAAAATACGAAGTTTTTATTTTAGATTTTGAGATACAAGCCAACTAAAGACAACCCTTAAGATCAAGTTTTTGTAAAATAGGGCTGTGAAGCCGTCACAACGGCTTAATATAAAGTTACTTATCATTATTATGGTATTTTATTTCTTCTCTGTATTATTATTATTGTTACTTAAAGATAGGCAAATATAAAAATATCAACATATTTATGGTCAATATGTAAAAGTGTTGAATCGGCAAGCCTTTGAAATTTTAAGCCATAAAGCAAAAATGTTAATTTTAATCATTTTCTTGCTCACTTTTCTGTTGATCATGCGCTCCACTAGTTTTATCATAAATGAACGCTAGCATAGTTTCTTAGAATTGTTTCTGAAAAAAAGAACAAAACAAATGTATTTTAATACTAGTGCTACAAGTACACAGAATGTAATTTCTAATTACATTTCCATATTCACTTTGAATGTTTCTTATTTTTGCTTATCCACGTATTTATTTAAAATCGTGATGAAAATATATCTGAATATTTCACAAACTTTTCAATTAACATTAATAAGTTATAGATAAAATAAAAATAATAAATTAAATTAGTAAAACAATGCAAAGTTTTAAGTTCATTTTTATTACATTTAGAAAACTATACGTCAAACTTTTATAGAGTAATTTAAAACCATTAAACTTTACATATTATTATATTAATTTTTATATTATTTGTAAAAGCAATATAGAAGAGAGACAGAGAGAGAGAGAGAGAGAGAGAGAGAGAGAGAGAGAGAGAGAGAGAGAGAGAGAGAGAGAGAGAGAGAGAGAGAGAGAGAGGTAATATAACATGTATATAATATTGACGTAGACAATTGTGTTTGACCTTACGTATTATAATACATTATTTCATACTAGTAATTTATTGTCTTGTTAAGACATTTATTTTCTTGTTTAATCACATAATTTTGTACCATAGTTTTAACAAAAAACACTATATTAATTTATATAAGTTTTATTCGAGTAGGTATTATTAATTATGACGTGTCATATATATATATATATATATATATATATATATATATATATATATATATATATATATATATATATATATATATATATATATATATATATTATAGTACTTGGGAGAATTACATTTTTGTTTAACATAATCTTAAGTAATTTAATGCTTATAAGGTTCAATTTCATATAATTTTAGATTGTAGTCTTCAGATACTTTAACTATATTACTGGTTTAATAGCTATGCAGGCTGGTCTACTATATAATATATATATATATATATATATATATATATATATATATAGTTACTTTGGTATATGAAATGATAGTTTAAAATGGCATATTAGTTAAAGCCCCATAGGATGCCTTCTCTCTCTATCTCTCACTCTCGTTGCTTAGATATCACTGAGAGAGCGAGAGAGACAGAGAGAGAAAGAGAAGATGATTTTCCACTTAAAGTGAATTTGCATGACATCATTGTTTCCTAGAAAATTACATCCAATTATACTATTTTAATAAATTTCTTCTTTATATATATATAAATATATATATATATATATATTATATATATATATATATATATATATATATATACATATATATATATATATATGTATAGTATACTTTTTTGTACATTATTTCTGAAGTGGAGAGAATATGAACACACACTGGAGAGAAAGAGAAAAAAAATATTACGATAGAAATACTACAAGTAGTGATCTTATAGCTATACGATTTATATATTTTTCTTGTTGTATACATAAGAAATTGAAAATGAAACTAAATAAACAAATAATGCCTCTAGGAGAAAATATTACAACACTTTTTGTAACACGAACCAATAAGAAAATGCTTGATTTTGGTTGGTGAATTTTATTTGATCTTCAAATTCAATGATCCATACAAATATAATATAAAAATTGCTTTCAAATAAACGTATAAGTGAAAGTATAATAATAATATGTTTTCTACAAAATAAGTTAAAAGTTAAAAGTAATTTCATAAAGCTTTATTAAATTGTTATTACCATTTTGTAATCAACATAAAATATAACATAATATTATAGTTATATTAAGAGAAGGCTAAATATCTGTTATCTATATAAGTTTTTATTTTTCATTTAGCTCGTTTCTTGGAATCAATATCATTGCTCGTAGCTATATAACGATGTATTTTGTTTGTTTGTTTGTTTACTTGAAAACCCGCACGCGATTGTGGTCTAGAAAACGTATTGCTTCCAAGCCACTTGTTTTGCTAGCTAGTGAGAAAGCAATAAGTCAGACACATTGAGAGAGTGAGAAGAATCAGAGAGAGAGAGAAAGAGAGAGAGAGTGAGAGAGAGAGAGAGATTGCATCTCGCTTTTAAGTACCCAAAACAAATACCTCAAAACTATTTTGATTTTTAAATTAATAAACATTACATTAAAAAGAAACTATGTAGTTAGCTATATATATATCTATTTTATATACATAATATTCATATTAAAATGAGCATTAGTCTAAAAATATATGAAATGATGTATATTTTAATGTAAGTAATGTTGCAATGAATCAATTACGTCTGTAAAGGTGTGAGTGTAGAGGATTTATTACCTTCCTCTTCTAGTGTTATTTGTTCTGAGCAAAGATCAACGTGAGCTCAATTTCCTGTAGAGCCACCTTTATTCTTTCTCTCTCTCTCTCTCTCTCTCTCTCTCTCTCTCTCTCTCTCTCTCTCTCTCTCTCGTTTCTACAACATTGAAGATGAAAAACTTTTTTTATTTCTATCTTTCTACTTCTTTCCACTTCTTTTCGTTTTTCCGCTTTGCTTGCTTGCACATTAATTCTATATCATCGTCATTTAATATCGCACTTGTGTGTACTTTTTCTCTCATGTCTCTCTATATCTCTTTCTGTTCTTGTTAGTTAATTCTACTTACTGTACTAGATGAAATAAAATTATACAGAGAAGCAGAATAATTGTATATGCAAGAATATATTATAATGTTAAAAAACAAAGTTTCATTGAATAAAAATTACTCCCTTATTAAAATAACATGTATAAAAGGATCATAGAATTTTAGCTTGAGAATCTGACTCATTTTGCATTAAAATGCATGTAATTAAAGTTCTACAAATGAAAACTTTATGGTATCATTAAATATACAAGACGCCTTGCATACCAATTACCTGTATATTCACCTTTAAAATTGCTTTATATACACATATTATTTAGCTTATTATTAATGTAGCTTATTATATAATTGTAAATATCTGTTTCGTAAAAGTTGTTGTTTTAAATTATTATTATAGACCTTTTATTATAAAATCTTAAGAAGTAGGCAATTAATTTTCTCTATGAAAGTAATTATAATAACCATAAAAAAAATTCAAACCACTTTTTTTAATGAATTATTTAAAATTTAAAAATAGTATATTTTTTTTAGCCTTTTATACTTTAAGACTATAGACTCGTATGTTAGTAATTAAGTCAGATTTACCCTCATAAGTTACTGTGAAGATTAAGAAAATGACATAATAAATACCCTTCTTAACAATACTGAATATTATTTAAATCTCTTAGAATATAGAGTTACTATAAAAACTCTTGTAATTGAGATGGAGTTTCTTTGTGTTTTTTTGTTACAGACGTAAGCACGTGGTTGAAGAAGACAAGAACTCATATCGAGTTCATTTGAAACTCACGATTCGTAACTTTAGTAAACGTGACATTGGGACTTATACGTGTGTGTCTACGAATTCGTTAGGACGCGCGGATGGTACTGTTCGACTTTACGGTGAGTAAACTTAAACTATATTATGTAAATATTTTATTTACAGAATATTAAAATTAGGTAGTTGATTATATTGTTACACTGAAAAAAAATTCTAATGACAGGTAGATAAATGCTGTAAAATGCAATAGGTAATACTAACGTGGGACAGGTATTGATATACAATAGTGTCACCAAATAAGGTAAAAAAATAACGCAATCTAAATTACACCTTAATTATACTACACCTTAATTATAGTATGTTTCACCTAAATTAGGTTTATTGTAGCATATTAATACCTAATAGTATATACCTTACAGGTTTTAAATAACTGTCATTATTTTTTCGTGTAATCTTTTTAAAAACTGTTAACAAATATATTATACTTAATATTTCAAACTCAAAAATTAATAATTCTTACAATAAGCTTGTCCAACGTGCAACTGCTGCTATAAATTTATATTACAATGACAAAATATAATCGTTATGTAGTGAAAAAAACCTTTTACATTATATCGTCAATAAATTTAATGTTAAAAAATAGAAGTAAAGAAACGTAAGGTTTAAATTGTTAGCCAACATGATGTTTCTAAGTCAGTTTCAAACTATAAATCAAATTTTCTTTACAAGAGAGATGTCCGAAGAATAGAAAACATCCACCATTTGATACGTAATAAAATTTCATGCAATCTCATTCTATATAACTTTATAATATAAAATGTAATTTAAATATTAAAATTGATTTTATTTTCCACATCTTAACTTTCTCAAATACCTTTATATTATATATAGAAATGAGATTTTATATAATATAATATATAAAATCGATAATATATAGCAAGAGAAAATGATTTGTATATTAACTATGGCTAAGTGCAGTAATTACATTCTGTGTTGGAAAGCATCGTGTCAGGAAGACGCGTTTACAGATAGAACTACATTAACCCCTTGACACTATATATGTAGTCTGTGACTCATACATTCAACCCTAGAGAGAAAATTGGTATGAGGATATAGAAAGAGGGGGAAGGGGTCTTATATATTCTCAATCGATATACTATGCTATATATCTTCCCTTTTTGTATCTATATATATATTTTTTTTCTACCTAATTCTCATAGTAAACAAATATAACACATACAACACAAGCTAATCTGATTTCATCCTATGTTTACTTAGAGATCAAAGTTCTTACCCGACCACCACCAGTTACTACAGAGGAGCTAGTTTTCACAGCACCAGGTAAGTAATTTTAAAAGAAAAAAAAATGAAGTTATAAATATTTATATTTTAATTAAACTAAATAATATTTAATTTAATACTTAAAATTATACATAAAATTTTGTTTGTTTATTTTTCAGTTACTCCTAGTTATGAACCTCCAACAACACGAGCAAGTAAGCTACGTGACATTTTGCTCACCACTTTTGGTAAGTTTAAAATGTTAATCGTTTTAAATTTACATAGTATTATATGGATGAAAATATTTTTGCTAAAAAAAAAAATAAAAAAAAATAAAAACTTTCTGACGTAATAAGAATTAAACGAGGTGATTATATGTTCTTATACAGTATACAATACTAACTATAAAAAACAAGTAGTACTTTTTATTTTTAAAAGAAAAAGAACAATACTATTGTTTTTAACACTTTCAAACAAAAGAAAAAGGAGGAAAAAAACTTTTTTATTTATTTACAAAATAGTTATACAATACATACCATTCCATTTTCTAAATCCTTTAAAACTAAAATGTACAATTTTACAATGCGATATACCTGGTACATTTTACAGTAAGGTGTAGTGAAATAAAAAAAATATATATTTAAAAAAATATATATATATATATATTTTTTAATAAAAACTAAATTTTTTTATTAGAACTCTTGGATGTTTTTAAACATTTTGAATTGCTCTTACTAGTGGCGACAGGTGATAAAACTCTCCTGCCAATATTTACAAGATATCAATTTTATTGTAAAATATGAAATTACATGATTTATACTACGTTTATCTCAATATAGCATAAATATTGCTAAACTGGTACAACATAAATAATTATGCTTCATAATATTTATGATATATGTATGTAACATAATTATTATACAGTATAGTATAAATTATGTAGCACTGAAAATGTGCTAGCCCAATTATTACGTATTTATTTTTGTTCCTACGAGTCTCTTTACTGATAGAGGAACAACTGTTTGAGGCCAACTTTAAGCAATTTTGGTCACATCCGCTTCCGTTTTGACTTACTACGCATGCGCAGTACGTTGAAACAAAAGCAGCTGTAAGTGAAATCGCTTAAAGTTGGCCTCAAAACAGTTGTTCCTAGTCAATAGAACTTACAAAATATTCATGTTTAAAATTTCTAAAAAAAAAAAAAAAAAGTTTTATTTTATTTTCAATTGTTAAGATACCAATATTCAAATTAAATTGTATATTTTTTCTATAATGTAATTGACTGGCAAAGTAAAAACTGTTTTGAGGTTGACTTTAAGTGATCTCGCTCACATCCACTTTCGTTTCTACTTACTACGCATGCGCAATACGTCAAAACGGAAGCGGATGTAAGCGCAATTGCTTAAAGTCAACCTCAAAACAGTTGTTCCTTTATCAGTCAATTTAAAAAATATGTAACTAACAAAATAAGGAACTTACATCAGTAAAACTTCACACATTTTACATATAAAAAATTTAAAATTTATGTATTAAGAAAATAAAAGGGTTTGTTTTATTTATGAAAAATATCTGCAAGTCATGAGATTGTGAAATGAAAAATTCATGTAAATGATAATAATAAAAATACAAAAAATTGACAGGTGTTAACATGTTTATGATGACTTTTGACATGGATGTTTCAGCATCTCCGCTTGAACTGGAAGCAGACAATGGTCTTGACAACGTTCATGATGAAAATCCAAGAGAAGTCACCGCAAATGCAAGTCGTGCTGGAGTTGAACGAGCACAATGTGACGTAATTTCTTTAGTGCTTGGTGTAATTCTATTCTTACTGTCACGGTGACATCATTGAACTAAACATTAATACTCTTAAAAAAAATGACAACAATAATTTGCATCGAAGTTATATATTACTCAAGTTATAATATATATATATATATTATATTAATTAATGATAATAATTGTTTTTTAAACATTAAAACTATATAAATATGGATATTGTATTATTATAAGAGTATGTGTGTGTGTTTGTGTATAAAAATTAAAAACACCGAGCCAAAATTATATATCTCCCCTTTTTAACAGTGTTGCCATATGGTACAAACAAAGACTGAAGAATGGCAATGGAGAAATGATTAATTTGCAACAGTGTATAAGAAAACAAAAGTGGTGTACTTCAAAAAAAAAAAAGTGGGCGTGGTAGTTATATATTTCTCGAACGATAATAAATGATTGTCTGTATGCTTGTGAAAGAGAGAGAAATTGAGTGTATATGTAGCTGAACTTATATGTATCATACGTAAGCCAAAGTTATATCTTATAGAAATCACGAATAATGTTAAGTATCCTTTATATATTATATATATATAAAAAATATGAAGAAAACTATTACTGAAGATCATCTTTCTTAGGTTTGTGCCAAAATATCAACCACGGTCAAAGATCCCCAAAAATAAAAAAAATCAAATAAAGTATATCCTAAAAAAATATAATTGCTCGAAGGTTCGACTTTTAAATCCCTCCGTGTTTTTATATAAACCTCATACAGGAAAAAAAATTAAAAATAAAAATACTTAAATTTAGAACTCACCCTTAATAAACAAAAAATAAAATAAATAAATTTTGAGTAAAAATATGTAAACATATCCTTGTAAAGTGTAGTTATAGTAGACGTAAAATAATAAAAATTAAAAAAAAAAATGAACTAAAAAATAATGTCCACTAATAAATCATTTATACTGGGTATATCAAACCATTTTAAAAACTAAAGTACTACATGTATAAAGTTGTTGTGTATGTTCCTTAAACTTTATATTATTAAAACTAGAGAAATTTAATTTAATTTTCAACTAAAAATTCCAAACAAAGAAAATGTTATGTTTTTGTATAAAGTTTCTAATGTAAAAAAGAAACATAATTTTTCCCCTTATAAAGATTAATTTTGTTTTTTTGTTTTTTTCTTGTAAGAAGACTCATAATACAGTGAAAGAACTGCATAATGTTGTTAAGTGAATATTATTGTTTTGCAAATAATGAAGAAAATAATAATAATAAAAAGAAAAATGTGTTGCTTTTGAAGACTGTGATGTAATCTAAGTTAGTTCTGACGGCAATAAATAAATTTTATTTGTTGCTGCTACTGTTGTGTATTTTATAAGGCAAAATAAAAAAAAATCATCAAATAAAAATAAGGAAAATAAAGTGTGAGGAATATGTGGTAAACACTGTGTTTTATTTGACATATTATTAATTTTTAAAGCCCTGTTCACAAAAGCCATATTTTTGATTTGCAGATGCTCCACTCGTGGAAAGTGTGGAATTTGCAGTTACTCTGTTCCCGAAGTCCATAGAATTTGCAGATAATCGTTTTTGACTCGGAATGGACCTTTTGCAATGGATGAACTATTTAAAATAAATTTAAACATTATTAATTCATTTTTTATGGATAAATCTTTATCGTAAATACCTTACGACAATTAAAAAACGTTCATTGCAAGTGGTCCATTATTTGACAACATCTGATGTAAATTTTCAATTGCAAAGAGTGCAATCATGACAGAGAGAGGCAAAGGTTACGAACAGCTTTATCCAGATACACCAAAGACCTAAATATCATTACAAACACATATTCTGGATCAGTTCCCAACAAAAAACCTCTTTGTGTATGTAAGTTACGTTCAGATTTTATTTTATAATATACCAAAAAGATAAATTTTATTACGGAAGAAAAATTGTACCTATATACGTCACATACATGTTAGTTTACAGAAAATAAAATGAAAATGTTAGAAAGTTTTCGTAAGTATTTAAATGATATACATTAGAAATTTTCAAATTATAAATTTTATCATTTACATAAACCTACCAAACACAATTACCACTGATTTAAAATTCAAATAGTTCATTATCTGTTTACAATGTAAACATACGTAAATTTTTACACCAAAAGCATGATGTATACGATAAAGTATAAACCTTAAAATTCTTTTATACTTTATTTTACATGAAAATTTTCTATGTATATATTTTACCAGTGTTTTAAATGAAAATCTATTTTTTTTTTTTTAAAAACTCCTTTTCTTTTAACTTAAATTTAACCCTTTAAATTTTTAACTACTTTTACCATTGTTTTAAATAATGTTTACATAGATTTTTTTTCTTCCACATACAATATTATAAATTTTAACTCTTAAAAAGCTAATTCATGCACTTAATTATGAGAACAAGAAGTTTTTAATTTACATGGTAATTCTTTTGTTGCAATTTGACGTAAATTTGAAGCTACTACACATTATACAAAAGCGTAAAAAGAGTGTACAATTTTTGCAGTGAAAGCTTCATATTTTTGTTTTTTACTGCAACAAAAGCACTCAACTCAACAAGAGTAAAAAAAAAAAAAAAAAAAAAAAAAAAAAAAGCAAGTTTTTGTTTACTCTTTTTTTTCCCTAGAGTAAGCAACTTAACGATAATTTTATAACATTTTTATTGGACTTTAACAATTTAATTTCATTAGTTTCATGTTTAATCTCAGGTAAAAGTATTTTTTTATTTTATTTTTGAGTGAGATAAAACAAAAAAAAAGCAAAAAAACAAAAGTTGGTGCGTTTATTTTTGTTGTAAAACGAAATAAATTATTTTGTGCTTCATTTTCACAAAGTGCGCGAGGGTTATAAGTAACGTTAAAAACACTGAAAGAAAAAGTTACTTAAAAAAACTCTTATATAGTATAACTTGACATTTTACCCTTTAGACAATAGTAATAAGTGCTTTTCATACTACTTAGGACTACAATATAAAATAATTATTATTACGTTACTTACAATAAAAAAACTCAAGGGGCTTCCTAATGATATTTTAAGTTGTTTTTTTATACTTTAAGAGGAATAATTGCAATTTACATTACAAAAATTCACTCAACTTTTAAAAACAGTTAAGAAAACGTTTTTCTCTCAGTGGAAATGTCACACTGTTAGTCTTGATCAATAATAAAAACCACTTCACTCCACTTTTCTACTCTCACTGTCACTATTTAAATTTTAACTCCCTTGATATATAAAACAAAAAAACATTAAAGTTAGTTTAATGTTAGTTAAAACGATCCTACTTTGTCCCATTTTATATTTATAAATCAAGGTACACTGTTTATATACCATTTTTTATTATATTAGTAGTTGATAACTTACATTATATTAAATATACATATGTTTTTTTGTTTTTTTAAAGTTTTATTGCTTTATTTTTACGCGGAAATTATTTAAAATTGAAAATAATTGTATTAATAATTATATATTACTTTTGCACAACTACATAATACAGTATAATATAGCATATTATTATACAAGTTTAAGTCATGTTTGCGAGGGAGAAATACTAATATAAAGTGTCTACTATATATATATATATATATATATATATATATATATAATATGTATATATATATATATATATATATATATATATATATATATATATATATATATATATATATATATATACGTATATATACGTATATATGGACATATATACAGTATGTGTATATGTCGTACTCCATTATATAGACCTTAAAGTTCGTAAATGCATTTTGTAGACCTTTAAAGCTTTTATAAAATTTAGTAATGCCCAATAATCTAAATTCACTGAATGAATATATTATGTAAGAACAATAATGAAGTAGTAATAGAACTGTATTCATGAATTTCGTATTCATTCACTAAATTTAGAATATTATTCATTTCCTAAATTTTCTATAATCAATTATCTTTATAAAATGCATGTTACTGACTTAATCATGCTGTCATCTGTTCAATAAGTACAGTACAGAATTATGATAATATATATTTTACCATTTTAATTTAACGCGTGTTTTTCTCATAAGAATAACATTGGAAATCTAGCACGAATATTTTTAATGGAAACATACGTTATTACAATCGTATGAACATTTAACCAAGATCAAAAATTTTATCATTCAAATGATGGGGCCAAATTTTCTTTTTTATTGTAATGACATACAAATACTGCAAAGTTTAACAAAGAGGATGACCGACTTGGACCGGAAATCGTTAAAAGAGGAACTATATTTTCACAATAATTCTTAGTACATTTTTTATTTCCAGCAAAACAAACACTATAATTTTTAAATAAAATTGATTAATTAATCGCATTTCTATTGTTCCGAAAAAAAGTTTTAATAATATTTTTAATTTTAAAAAAGTTTCTAATTTGACTAAAATTTGCCACTAAAATTTGAATTTCCACATTTACATGTAATCTTTAATGTAGAATAACTTAAATATTTGATCGTGTTTTCACATGTTTGACGTAGTTAAACTTTTAAGTGCCATTTATTCTTTACTTTGTGTTAATATTATAATTCGCTAGTTTGCTAGATATCAGTCGGTCACCTACTCCCTTAAATGGTAAAGTTTTTCATCTTGATCTAATATACTTTAATTGACTTTATATCAATTAGTTAACATATTTCGTTGCCTATATCTTTACATCAGCTTAACAAGTGGTAAAAATGTTAAAGAGCTTTATATTGAACCATACAAAGATTTTTTTTTTTGAAAATGTCCGACATGTTGCCTATATTTTAGGATACTCTGCTACATGACGTAAAGCTACACAACAGTTTTTTTTTTTTTTTTTTTTTCTTCTTCTTCTTTTTTTTTTTACGTAGGATAATCTGATAATGGCACTTACAAGGTTGGTATATTATAGTGTATTATTATTTTCATGTGCTTCACAATATTATTTGATCATAGGATTATATCTGTTTTGTGTTAGTATAAAAGCTATGTACATAATTTCACTTTAAACCGATTGCTGTTTCATGTCACTTCATTTTGTAGCTTTTTATCGTAAATAATTTATTTAAAATAAAATAATAAAAAAAAACAACTAAATTTGCTTTTAGATACTTTATATATTTTCTTCTTTAAAAAGTATTCACAACTATACTAAAATTTTGATTTTTAAAGTTTGACATGCTATGATATTTTTTATATCTTTTTTTTTTTTTAGTTTTTTTTTTCTCCGTTGATAACAAAAGAAAGGATCTTAAATTATTTTTTCTCCGTACAAAATTGAAGTTTTGTGTAAACAAAAGACTTTTGTATTCCATGCCTGTTGTCTTTCCTGATGCTATTCCAGCACTAAAGTTGATTTTTTTTCCTAGCTGACCCGACCTATGTAAACGTGACGCTATACTTTATTTCACTTTCATAAAAATAAAAAGTCTTTATGCTTTGCTCTGTTTCTCGTATAAAAAATACTTTACCATGTAATGGCTTCCAAAAAAAGAAGAAAAAAATTATAAATATTTTATATCATTTTTTTGCCTTTACTTATTTTTATATTAGATTGCATTTAGAATGCTTTTCCAATATTTAAAATTTGAATTGTACACATTTCTTTGAATCGTAAATGTGAATATAATTTTTTATTGAATAAAAAATTTAACATTTTTTTTTATTCTATATAGTAGAAAATCGTAAAATTTTCTCTTTTATTATATTACTAAATTAAATCAGTTATTTTATTTTTCTTTTACGGTGCAAACATAAACATTCATTGAATAAAATATTCTGATTTTTTTCCTATCTTTTTTTTATTATTATATTGAAATTTTATAACACATTTTGTTGTATAGAGACACATATATATATATATATATATATATA
The DNA here is from genome assembly GCA_949318235.1 of Ecdyonurus torrentis. Lineage (NCBI taxonomy): Eukaryota > Metazoa > Arthropoda > Insecta > Ephemeroptera > Heptageniidae > Ecdyonurus > Ecdyonurus torrentis. The sequence goes on from OX439131.1 coordinate 13,513,240, forward strand.
TATATATATATATATATATATATATATATATATATATATATATATATATATATATATAATCATTTTATATTTCTAAATGTTTTAGACGACGTTCATTTCATTATTTATTGATGTAATCAGCTATTTAAGATGACACACTGACGGGCAATCTACTTTAATTTCCGATCTTCATTTTTCAAAAAGTGATTTGAAATATTTATTTATATAAAAACAGGATATACTACCGGACACTAGATATATCATTAATTTTGTTGTGAAAAATATAAATCATTAGATAGATAAATTCTTTAAAAAAAAAAATAATAATAAAGGTATATCTAGTTTTAAAGTGATTGGTAAAGTAAGTAACGATTTTCTATCTGGTTGATTAATGCGGTGACCTAATTCAAGTTTCAGATCATGCCGTATAATTACAACGTGCATTTACTTTGTTACATTCTTACACATTTTGTCTTCTATAAAGCAAAAGGTTTTCTTAATTTTCACCTTTATATCGTATACATACATACACAGTAAGCGTGATACTATATGATTACTAATTACATTTTGTATAATATACTTAAATATAAACCTTAATTAAATAAGATTGTATATTAAGATATAAATAACTTTTAATAATAAATATCAACTTAAATTATATATATTTACCTGAATATCGTATCTTCTGAATATGAAATAAATTATAAGAAATTATATTTATGTATTATAAGATAGGATGGTTAGAAGATAAAATTTACATACCTGTATAAATGTTTATAATAACTTTCTTTGATTTTAAAATTTTACACGTAATTTGTAGTTTAATTCCCCTATAGTTTTAGAAGCTCTATATTTTTTTTAAACAAGAATATCACTTTATCCAAAAATTTATATTACAAATATAGTCAGATATTACTTAAAGCCCTTGTCAACTTACTTTTTTATCATTTAGAATACTAGATTGATAATTACCATACCTTATTATCCATGAATTAGGCACCAACACGTTGATTTTGTATTTATTTTCATTTATTTTTATTTTGACGATTATTTCACGCATCTGACGACACAATGTATCACCGCCAATTACAGTCACCGTTCTGGTCACGTGATAAATTTAAGCCCCTCCTTAGAGTTCTTTACCTCTATCAAGGCCCCATCGGTACATTGTGACGTCAGATGCGTGAAAAAACCGTTAAAATGAAAATAAATACAAAATCAACGTGTAGGTGTATAATTCATGGATAATAAGATAGGTAATTATCAATCTAGTATTCTAAATGATAAAAAGGTAAGTTGACAGGGGCTTTAAAGGAAAAAACATTATCTCATGCGTTTTAAAACAGTAAATTTGTTGTCTATTGACAAATCCTATAAGAGCTATTTCTATTACATTAAACTATAAAGTAGAAAAAATTCTCCTTCTAACTTTCCTTTTTTTTTTCTATTTAAAGACTTTAATAAGAAAAAAGGTACGTTTTAATCCATGTTGCTCTTTAAAAGTTTACAAAGAAGTTGACTCGACTTACTCCAATAACTCAGTTTAAAATAAACACAAAAAAGTTATAAATCCTAATATAAATATAAAATGAAAATGAAAAAAATCAGTAGGTACTTATAAATTTTCCATTTTGAAGATTTTTTTTTTTTTGAAAGAAAAGTATTAAAGATTTTCTTCAAGTATAAGAAAAAAAAAGTTTTATGAAAAA
>OX439131.1:13519927-13557427 GCA_949318235.1 Ecdyonurus torrentis
GAGCACCAGTTTTAAGTAGTATCCGTTATATCGGAGAACTATTAGCTACTACAATGTAATTATGTCTGCCTTTTAATTATTAAGAATAATAATAAGTTGACTGTTGAAGTTGCTTAAAAATTGCGAGAAAAGTTGGTATTTACAGGACTAGTTAAATATTTTTTAAATGACATAAAAAAAACTTTACTAAAATTAATTAATATGTTCTTTATATTTAAGTAATACTTTTCTTTAAGAGTTGTTGTTTGACGGTTCATATTTCTCAATTTAAAAGTTAACCCTCTAAATTTTTAAAAATCACCTACTTGTGATTAAAATTTCAGGACCAACAGATTAAAAATATAAAAACTATTGAAATTAATAAAGGGGTCTTATGGTAGGGACATTTTAAAGACTTATAATACCAAAAAATTGCATCATGACTCCCCTAAATTATATTTGGAGTTGATATATATTGAAGAAAATGAAGAATCATTGAGCAACAAATTGGATTATTCTGTCATTAAAACTTTGATTCAAATTACCACAGTATCCCATTATCACCTGACACCTATAATAATAATTACATGCACAGAGATGCATCTTCAAGCAGCAGAAATCTACAGTGAACTCACAGTATGAATTACGAGTATGATTATTTGCTGCATTAATTTCTTCTTTTTTTTTTTTTTTTGCACTATGCCTCGGTCATTAAACGCATTATATTGTTTATAGATTTGTGCACTGTTCACGCAAGTGTTATATCTGTAACTGATCGTTAAAGGAATACCTATCAATTTCCGTAAGAAAATATAAAATATCTCAACGCTATTAAGAGGTTTTTTTATCTTGTCCTAAAAGTATAAGAATATTTTATTAACACAAACAGATCAATTGATTTTACAACAAAAATTGATGTAGTCATTATTTACAATCATAAAAACAATTATATACTTGTTATTGAAAATAATTTGTCAATATTATCTTGATTTGTCAATACTTATCTTTATCAATACCAGATATTTTATACTGTATGATAAATGAAGCCAGTATAATGTTTTAAATGTAAGTGAATATTATGCAACAATACATTACTTTCATTAATATTTGAGTTAGGATCAAAAAATATTTGTTATATATTTAAATTTAGCAGTCCATAGTAACGTAAAGTTACAAACAATTATTGCTCTCGTCACATCATTACTTTAACATTATGTAATCAGAAAAAAAAATTGTATACTATGTGTTTTTAATGTGGGTGTGTACTCTAAATCTACGTGGATATAGACTTTTTAAACCTTTTTCAGAGAGTATATAAAAAAAGTTAAGTGTAAAATAAAAGCAATTTTCATCTGATATGTATCATGATAATGGAATTAAATAGTTTTGTATACAGCAACGAGCATCTTGAAAATGATAGTTGAAAGTATCTAGTTTTCAGAATTACATTAAATTAAAGTAAACATATACGAGTATAACAACGGCCTTAATATTAATAAAAATTCATTAATGAATAATTTTTTTTACTTCTACAAACAGTATTAAAATATTATATAAACTTCTATTTATTAGGAAAACCCCTGACAAGTGAATTATCTTCAAAAAAAATTTCCAAGGACCATGCAAGTGGGTTTATACCTTTTGTAACCTCTAAATAAAAATAATTTATTATTATTTTATGTTGCATTAAATACTTAGGAAAATGCAACTATACAATTTTCATTTTTTTAAATTACTTAAAGGCGTAGAACACATTGAACGAAAAACTTGTCTAATATCCTAATATACCTAAATATCAATGTTAATTTGGCCTGTGCCTTGATTTACAATTTATTTATCATTTACGAAATGGCAAATGCGGGTTTATGACGTCAGAGCTAGCTTATTTCTGCGCGCATGGACCAGTGAGCTGTGATTTCATTAGCATCTTACATTTCGTAAATAGGAAATAAATTATAAATCAATGACTACGGACAAATCAACGTTGATATTTAGTTATGTTAGAATATTAGACTATTTTTTTTTTGTTAAAGGTGTTCTACGCCTTTAATAATATGTAACTGTATAAATAACATAGTTTGAGTCATTTAATTTAATATGGGTCATAACACATTAGTAACATTTAATTTAATCAATATGATTGTTTTATCATATTAATTCTAATGAACTGTATTTAATATTATGGACCTTTAATAAATTTATATATTTATACCAACAATCAGAACATTGTCGTATTTTACATTTTGAGATAATTGAGGTTGACTATTATATTATAGTTATACTACTGCACTAGTTTTGCCACATGGCATATAACACAACAACGTTCAAATTTATACACGTGAAATTGCCAGTAACAAAATATATACCATATAAATTTTAATATACAATTAAATATCACTTCAATTTAATAATAAGAAAACGCGTTTATTTCAAAATTATATAAAGGGTGGTATACATTTAAATATTTCATTATATTACCTTTGAACAATATGGTGCTATAATTTATTGCTTTGATGATATTTTTATAGTTTAATAATAATAATAACAATAAATGTACAAGAATGCAATAATAGTATAAAAGTTGCAAGAGCCCCTGTAATTTATGCAACAAGCATGTTATATGTTCACAACTGGTTGCATAACTCACCATTTCTGCAGGGGTACACAAGACAGAAAAATCCTACGCTTTGAAAATAAACAACTTTTTATTAGTTTCATTCTGAATATTTAATTGAATTTAAAACTTGGAACATGTAATATTACTATTAAATATACTCACAGACAAAAAAAAAAAAAAAAAAAAAAAAAAAAAACTGCATAACTAAGTTAAACAAAATGGTAGCGTAATATTTATATTTTTAGAACGTTTCTCAGTGCTTGATTAACAATCTACATGTTTTTTTTATTCAGTTGAATTATTTTTACTTATTTTAACACTTTTATTAAGTTATTAACTTGAAACTTAAGAATATACTTATTAATATTAAAATCAAGTAATATTTAATTTAAAAATCCTATAGTATTAAGATAATTTAATTGACTCCAACAGAATGTAATTGAATAAAGTTTATTAAAAATATAACTAACTTTACGTCGCATATCTTAAACAATGTGAATTAATTAATTGTTGAACATCGTATTTTATATGTTTATTAAAAACCCTGAAAATTATAACTTATAATATTAATCATTAAAAAAAAAATTTAATAATAAATAACATAAAAAACTATTGTAATTTTCCAATTTTAATTCACAGTGGAATTATTATTGTGTGACATTGTGTCGTGGTTGGTGACAAGACTGATGTGTTGAATGCACCACAGCCGCGAGCGTGCACTCTGATCAATAGTGAGAGAAAGCTCCCTAGTAATCCGTTAACTATTGCAGCAAAATATCACAATGGAATTTATAGTATAAAATATTTTCTCTATCTATAGCAGAGCAATTAACGCAACTTTATTAGAATAAAATTTTATAGCTGATTTATTTTTCATTTTGTTTTAGACATTTAGTATAAAAATATTTTTTTAAAGGTTAAAAGTTGATAGTGCATGAAAAATTCACACACAAAATGTAGAAAAGCTACTTAAAGATAAAAATTGTTATATAAATAAAATTATTATACCTTTTTACATGATATAGATATGAGAATTCCCACTTGTATAATTTCACATAATATCGAAGGAAATCTTTTTCAGACTTTTTCTCGATTTAAAAAAAGAAGAAGAAGGAACTACTTTTACAAGAGTATAGATTTAGCCTGTAGCAAGTAAGTCTCATCAAAGTTTTAGCTACCAATCCAACAAGTAAAGTTTCTGATCACATCAAATATTAAGGATTTTTTTTTTCTATGTTCAATGCTTTTTTTTTTTTTTTACTTATCTTGTGGGTAAAAATCTATCTTTTACATGAGTCACAATTACCAAATAATCACAGTTACCTTACACACTTGCCTTAAAAGCTTCAATTTTTTATTTACTTTTATTTTCTCCTGTGTAAAGTGCTTTATACGGGTTTGGTGTAAAATTGGGTTTATGTTAAATGTATTGAATTCTGCAATTGGATAAGAAAATAGTTTATTATGTAACAATATTATTAGTTATTAACACAAATAAATGTTTATAATTGGTGATTAATTTATATTAAAACTTTTAATTTGGCGCTAATTGCACATTTCTTTAATATGTATAAAAAAATATTACTCATAAAGCCACTAAACTATAGTTGAAAAACAATGAGGAAATGGATAGGGATTAAAATTTACCTACTTCGATTCGATCGTAGGTCCTTGAGATAACAAAATATAATAACTTGTTTCTAGATATTAAATTTGAAATAATATTTTGTAATAGATTTGTAACAGTGAAATCCCAAATTAATATAGTTATTTTATGTAATAATTTTCTAGTTTCAGATTTACTTGAAAATTAATACTGAACAATCAATTTGGTTTACTTATTTACTTTAATTCTGAAAATACCCAAAGGAATAGACCAGAAGAAAACATAAGCATTTATATCACAAAACACTTGATGGGACTTACATAAATAACTTGAGTTTGTATTAAACCCAACTGTAGCTTCGTAACAGTGATCAAAAAATTTCAATTTATGCAACCCGCACAACATTTTTTACTAATTTTTGCATGTTTTTGACATCAGAAACATGAATAGTCACGCAAATTGCATACGTTACAGTATTGTCACGCTCTCTCGTGGGGCTACATTAGCATTCTGGTAACAATTGTCATCAGTTTTGCAGATCCCATTTTGTGTTTATTCATTAAAGCACACGTTGTTTTATGTGGTCTATGGCTTTATTAAAATAATTAAAATTGCACAGTTAAATTATAAACGAGAGCCAATTTAATTTAAACGCCAAGGTTAACCTATGACATACCAATTTTAACGTATTTAACTACACAATTGTAAGTATAAAAAACAAGTGCATTGATATGTAACTCTTTTTACCTGAATCAAAGTTTTAAAAAAATTCTATATAAAAAAAACAACAAGAAATAAATTACATTTACAACACAAATCAAATTTATTTTACATAATTGGAAAAATAAATTACAAAAGTTTATACCATACCGTTGTGACAAGTTAGTAATAATACACAGTGAAGGTATTTTGTTTTGTTTATTTATTTGTTTTGCTTGCTTGCTTTGCTACTAGTTATTGACAACTTGTATACTTTGATACATTTTAATTTGCATACAGACAGGGGAAAACTACCAGATTTATAACTGCTACTTTAATGTCTGCAGGTGCGCAAAATATTTGTCATCAAACTTGTAAGAAGCCGCAAAACATTAATCACCTCTTAAAAAACACATACATAGCAAGAGGGAGAGAGAGAGAGAGAGAGAGAGAGAGAGAGAGAGAGAGAGAGAGAGAGAGAGAGAGAGAGATTTTTTCTTTTAAAATGTAATTTTAATATTACAAACGTGAAAAAAGTTTTCCCTCTTCTTTGAACTTTTGCCAAGTGTGTATTCGGAACTGCTGATAAGTTGTTTTTTTCTCTCTCTTTTGGTTACTATTTTTGTTAATAATCATCAAGGAACTTTGAATTATTAAATTAGTTACAACAGTAAACCTAAATATAAATTTATATACTGTATAGAAATGTATTATTAAAATAAATAAATGAAACCAAATGGACATGAACTAAAAATTAGCTTTTTTTTTACAAAAACTTTATCGTCAAATTTTGTTACAGCATATTAAATACTCCCACTAATATAGTGAAGAAATACCTTTTAGTTATTATCTTACTTTAACCTACTTTAAGTTGAATTTTTAAATATAATTTACAAGGTTTTAATGAAATTATTAAAATATTTTCATTCAAGAATTCATTATTTGTTTTTGTTTTCTCAAAATTCTTAATGGTGAAAAAACAAGCTATTTTTTTCTTCTTATTATAATTACACTTGTTATTGCAAACACTGCTATTTACTACAACACAGTACGTATTTTACATTTTATAACAAAGCTGTGATAATAAAAAACAACCATTAAATAATATTATAATTTTATAAACATTTTGTATCCGCTTTTATATGCATCGAGTAAAATTTATTTTGCAATTAAGTCTAGGGTGTTTGCAGTACAATAAATATATATTATGATTTAAACCCAGCGTATCTGCTACCAGTTAATAGGACTTAATTAAAACTTTCAATTATAATTAAATTTAAAACATTTATATGAGAGATGAAAGCTTGCACTTTTTCATAATATTAACATATTAAAAAATAATAATGAAATGAATAAAAACAAAAACACAGCTTGACATTATTCAATAGACAAGCTGTTGTGATTACACGTTTTTTTTATTTTTATTTATTTATTTTTTTTTTAAATTTTTTTGTATGTACATTTGCAATCATGACAAATAAATTTTATTTCTATAAAAATGTCATTATCCTTTCTCTGTAATTTATTATAAATTAATAACTATTGTTTGTAGTATTGATAGATTTTGAAATGCACATAACCTAAAATTAATAAAGTGGTATATTTCCAAGTCCAATATTTACTATATTGATACAATATAAAATAATTATGAAATGATAATGTTTCTTTTTGTTCATATTTTTAATGAGGTCAATGGAATGAAATGACCCTTCCAACTCCATTGAGAATAAAATATTACTTAAAACATAATTGAACTGTGTAGAAATATATGTGTTTTTATTATCTCTGTTTGTGGGTAGTGTTGATAGTTTACTTCATCTTATTTGTTACAGTAAAATAATGCAAATTGTGCTTAATAATGATAATATTAAGTAATGACTTTTTACTGGGCAAAATCAGGGATAACAATTATTTCTTTAAACTTATAATTATTATATAACTATTCCTTTTTTTTTAAAGTGAATATTAAATTTTGAGATGTTGAAACAAATGAATGATAATAATAGAACAGTGACATGGGAACATATTCAGAATATATAAACACACAAAGAAATAGATTAATATAATTAAATGAATAAAAAGAAGGAACATTTAAATTTTATTACAAATTTTTTTTCTGTTAGTAAAAACAAAATGATATTATTAATTTTCATAGTAAATTTTTACAGTTAAGAGTATTAAAACTCCTTTTACTGCAGTTGAAATATCGAGTTTCATAAAATAATCGATTATTATTAATTAATCGAGTTTATAAATTATAAAATTGTGTGTAGGTTAGCTGCGAGTAAGGCGTAAATGCGCGGTAAACGAGAGTTACTGGAAGCAGCAATCTTACACCCTCTGTCGTCTCTCTCTGATACTGTATGCAGCATCCCTGGTGGTCCAGCATTGATCTGAAATCAAGGGATGCTGTTTCAGTCACACTCTGCCCTCTTTAGTTATTTTTACACATTTATAAGAGATAAATTTGCAATTAAATTTTTGCGGTAAAATTGTAAGATTGCTGATGCTAGAACTTACATAATTCAATATTGTCAATGAAGAAGAAAAAAAAAGTACACATGATTAAAAGATATTTTTAAGATATTTCAGATATTTTGGTAATCCAAAGAGAATATCGTTATTCAATTTTCTGTTGCTTTTTATTTCATTTTATCCTGGAAGTTATATTTTGTTGCCCATTTGATCAATGTAATTTTGACCTGCAATAAACACGTCTCCAGCCGACCAGTACTTTTCAGCGGGATTTCTCTTTGGATTACATAAGCTATCTACTTACATTAGATATTTTAACAATTCGTACTTTGTTATTCTAAAGAAAAAACATACGCATTGAATAGGATTAGTATAATAATTAAAAAAAAACAGTTTATATTTTATACTAAAAGACACTAACAGCTAACTGTAAGGTCCTTAATAACGTAAAAAATAAGTTGAAAAGTAGTAATAACTAATTAGCAATTTAATGTGTGTTTTTTATAATAGCAATATAAAAGTAAATTTCCTAAGAATTCATCATGATTACATTGTTCTTTAGAAAACAAATTGTTTTATTATACTCTAACACATGCATAGCAACTGCAATTATACAACGTTGTAGTACAAGCACCAAACAATATAATAAATTAAAATAACAAAATGTATTGTTTGGTGGGATGTTTGCAACATTATCACACAAAAATATAAAACAAAGAATTTTCCTGAAAAACAACAACTATATAAAAAAACTACATATATAGTGCAGCATATAAAAAAAAGTGAAAATCAATTAGAACATTTTAAAAATGAAAATTAATGAAAATTAAAAGTAGGATTATTATAATGCAACTTTTTAATTTTATTGATATACTGTATGTACTATATTTCATAGATATATGATGATACTTCCTGCTAGTTATATAAACTAATTAACGAAGAGTAAATACATACATTTACTTTGATACTTATATAAATATCAATAAGCTCATCGATGTATTAATAATAATATTTCATCCTTATTTAAATTTAATATGTGTACACCTTACAAAATTTATATATATATATATATATATATATATATATATATATATATATATATATATATATATATATTAGCTGAAAGCTAAAAAGTAATTTCGTTTTAATATATTTATAGAAAGGAAAATATATTAAAGAAACGTGACGTAAATTTAGGTAACAGATTTGCTACCTGTAATCTGAGATGTAAAGTAGCAGTGGTAGAAACGATGTCAGTAATTACAATTTACTGTGAGTATTTACATTTCATCGCCATTACCAACGTGTTTAAATATTTGCATAAGTTTTAGGCAAATTTTAGTTAACTAGCATTCCGTTAGATGTCACTATGATAAAATTGTCTCTTTTTTTTCAAGATTATACATTACTAAAACAGTAACGCCAACTTGCTACAGTACTAAAAACTTACAGCTTAACTTTAAGCCAATCAACATCAGAGTTGTATGTTACAAGACCACAATATACCAATTAGTTTGCTGGAAATAAGTGGTTTGAATTACGCGGTGACCTAAAATGATTGATCATGTCGCAATCTTGTAAATTTTGTAAGTGTAGTTATCTTGTTTTTTTGTCATCATTGTTTAGTTCCGTCTCCTTTTAGTGAATAAAGTTTTATAAATTGTTTTTATGTGAATGTTTAGTATAAGCAAGAATGATAAACCATCTACATTATAGAGAGTTTAAACTTTACCGTACGCTAAATACAATTAAAACTTTGATTCATCACGTATTTAATAATTATTCAGTTTTACCATAAATTTCAATCAAGTATATAATTAAGAAAGCTTATAGTTATAAAGTTATTACTATTTTATAATCTACCATAATTTAACTACGTAGGCCGTTTTATACTGTCTGCAAAATATAAATGTAAACAAATTGTATATGAAAGATTAAAATCTAAGATACGATAGAAAATTTTAATGACTTCAATCGAGTCATACGTCATCAGAGTAATCCATTAATCATAGAAAATGAATACAATATTAATGAACTATTTAATATCAATGCTAGAGATTTGAAAACTGTGACGACAAGTCAGAACGGAAAGAGAATTTATTCAAAATATTAAATATAGACGCATTGCATAGTAATTTTTTTTTAATCATAAATAAGGATTAAAAAAATGAAGATAGAAATAAATGAAGTAAATTGCAAGCAAATAAACTATACAGCCCTTTTTTATGAATTAAAGAATGTCGGTCACATTTTAGAGGTCAATGTTTTTTCATTGTCTTTTATAAGTAATATGAATAAACTTTATAAAGGCTATTTTAGTATATTTTATAAATTTTGATACTTCTATAACAAATAATATAATTATAGTACTAAAGGAATAGACCAAAGAAAAACATAACCACTTATATCACAAAACACGTGATGGGACTTCCATAAATAACTTATAAATAACTTTAGTTTGTCTCAAAACCCAACTGTAGCTCCGTAGAAGTGATCAGAAATTTTGATTTATGCAACCCGCACAACATTTTCATACTAATTTTTGCATATTTCTGACGTTATGAACATGAAAAGTCACGCAAATTGCATACTTTACAGTATTTTTACGTTCTTTCGTGGATCTACATTTACATTCTGGTAAAAAATTGTCAACAGTTTTGAAGATCCCATTTCGTGTTTATTCATTAAAAGCACACATTTTTTTTATGTGGTCTATGGCTTAACGAGATAGCAAAAAGGCGCATTTCCAAAAATGTAAAATTAATAATGTTAATGTACTCCAACACAATGTTTGATCTTTTGTAGAATTTAATTTTTATTATTACTAATCAACTTTTAGAGTCGTTAAGACAACACAACTTTTCAAATTACTTACTATGATATATTTGTATTGTACACAATATATTTAAAAAATGTAAATTCTTGGTAATATACATGTTATTGAGTACTTTTAAGCTTGATTTACCAAGCTCTTTCCTCATTCATTTACTCTGATGTCAGACTCAACTGTATTTGTTACATTAAATCTGTGTAAATGCTTGTTTTTTGTTAGTTTTTTCCTCCTCTTTTTTTGTTTGTTTGTTTGTTTGAGTTTTTTTTTTATTAATTAATTAAGTATTGTGATGATTGAAACTTTTGTTGCAAAATTATACTTCAAGTAATATTAAAATGTTTCTTGGAGTTTCCATTAGGTACGCATAAAATATATATAAAATCAAATCATACGTTCACTTTAATTAACGAATTATGAATAAAATTCTAATAATTTTTATTAATAAAAACGATATTAATAAAATTTTATTTTATAAACTACAATCAAAATTTTAAATGGAACTTTTTTTTTCTAGATAGAGACACAAATTAGTTATTGCAGATAACTGTTGAAAATTTGACAGTGATTGTGGAGAAATCGTGGAAGTTTGATTAGATTGAAATTAATGGGCATTAATTAGGCAGCGTTCATGGAGTAAACCATAGCCTCGTAATGACCATTAATTATTTGACCTGTAAAATATATGTAACCTTTGCTCCGGCTCCAAATCTTGTCATAGTGTAAAATAATACTTTTAAATTCTGATAACTGTATACGTATAAAATATATTTATATTTTGGAAAATCCTACATCCATATAAAAAGAAGCTATAGAATTTCTTTATAACTTATTCGTACTCTGATAAAAATTATATTCTACAATGAATGTTACGAAAACGAAACGAAGAGACAGCAGAGTTAACTATTTTGAGTAAAACATGCAGTCTTGAGGTCGTTGCCTGAATTTTCTATAACGTTAACAATAAGTTAATTTCATCTAAAACTATAACTTCAACGACAACGTTAACTCTAATATGTCTCCAACTATAACGTTAACTATAACGTTAACAGCTTTTTTTAGAGTATATGTATTTTTTATGATTATTCATAACTTTAATAATGTATAAAGTTAATATTTTCTTTATATTTACCCATTTATAAGTAAAAGGTTAATTTTATTTATTATTTCTGTCAATTCGTTAGTTGGTTTTGCTATTTTAGTCAGTATAAAGTAAAAATTTCTTTCAAAAAGTAACGTTAGAGATAACGTTATGTTAACTTCAATTTTTGTTAATCTATAACTATAACTTTACGTTTTGCAATGTTGTTAATCTATATTATAGAAATAACAAGTTAAGGTTATAGTTAACTTAACGTTAACGATTTTATGTTAATGACTACAAGACTGAAAACATACTGCACAGCAAAGCCTCTTTTTACCACTAAAGCAGTAACGCACTCTGCTGCAAGATTACTCTATTTTACAACATTATAAAGAAGTATTGCCACCCAATAGCAAATTACAATGTTGTAGAAGCGCATTACAAAGTTAAGCATGTGAGAATGTGTAAAGTTAATATATATTTTGATAAATGCTACTTGAAAACTGATAATTATATGTATTATGGATAATCAAATTTATGAAACACTCTGACAAGTGATTATTGTTAAAAAAAATAGTCAGAGGACCATGTAAGTGGGTATGTACCTTTTTTGGCCTCTTAATAAAAATCAATTATTATTATTATGAATTCTTTTCTTTCTTCTTCTGTAACACCAACACCGGAATCCTACTTGATTCAAGGTGAAGGTGAGAATAATTCAGTACCAATTATGTCAGAAACTGCAGGTGGTATATAGGGGGGTCACAAACTAAGCACTTTGCGCACGATGTTAGCTATGCTAAGAACTGCAGCTCTCTGCGTGACAAGTAAATGCCTGTCCTTACTATTATTATTATTATTATTATTATAATTGCTTACTTAAAAAAGTTTCTTTTAAATATACAAAAAGAGAAATTATAAAAATTCATTACGTCATGCTTTAATTAAGAATTATTTGATTCACAACAGTTTGATTAATATAACACCATCAGTGATAGTATTTTGTCATCCATGAAGCAGACAACATTATGTCAAAACTAGAACTATTTCTGACTCTGATTTGTTTTGACATGATGTTGTAATCTACTACATTTGTGTCACATTTTATTTCTACGTTATATACATTATACAATATAAGATTTTTATTTTCATAAGGTCTACTTTATAATATTAAACAGGGAATAATACAAATTTGAGAGATTTCTTAGTGATTGTTGTATATATCGAATAGACCATCGCGTGTACGATCTTTTAATCCAAATCACTAGGGAGCTGTGTGAATTGACATGGGCTACCCTCGTCAGTGGCAAGTTAGAGAGAGAAAGAGAGAGAGAGAGAGAGAGAGAGGCTAATTCCAGTGTCATCAAGATGGGAGCAAATAAATCGAGTCGAGAATGGCAGTTGAAAGTGACTCAGCTGCAAACAGCTATTAGATCACACGAACAAAATAACACGTCACTTCAACAAGTGTAGGAAAAAAAATTAATACCTCATATCACGATATATAAAATACAAACAATAATATTATTTAAAAAAAATAATAATGCCTTGGGAATTATAACACTGTATATTTCTATTATTTTTATATAATATGATAGATTAAAAAAAAAGTCCACTTGTTTTTTTTTAATAGTATAGACTACATTTTACAATTCATATATAAAAAAACAGTAAATGTCGCATAAAAGTAAAATAATATTGAAACTAAGCTTTATGTTTAAATTTTTTTTAATATTCAAAACTCAGTATTCACTGAGGCGTTTGTTTATGGATAAAGTTTACAAATTCATGAAATATTAAATCAACATCATTTAACTGTCCAAACAAGCAATTAGTGGACTAACAAACATGATATAATGTGCGCCTATATTAAAACAAAAAAAGGTGTCGATCATCTACGTTATACTCTAAAATTACATGATGCGTTAATTTGCCATGTGCGTTGGGACTTTTTTCTACTCTAATTTAACGTACACCTAAACTTTAGGTATTTAAGTTTGTTGTACCATAACTGTTATTTTTGTATCTCAAATCGAGAGATAAATGTGCATTTTTTTTTTTTTTAGAGTCTATAATGAAATTTCTTTTGTGTTTTTGCTACTGTGACGTTAGTTTTAAATTACACATATGTATTCATTAACATACAAAAACAATATAATTTTATTATAAACAGAAAAAAAATAACAATTTTAACAAAATGTTAATAATTAACAATGTTTTACAACCTTACAAAGAAGTAGTATTTTTTTTTTTTTTGTAAAACTTTTAATTTTGATTAAATAAAAGGTGTTAATTAAAATATAATAACAAAATTAATAAATATATGAAAATATATGTAGATTGGTCATAGAACCGTTCGCACAAAATTTTCATTTTCTCTCTCTAATTTTGCCTCTATACTTATGATGCTACAAATGACTTCCAACAGTACATAGAGAGAGAGAGAGAGAGAGAGAGAGAGAGAGATGAAATTTTGTTCGTAATCTTCATAACTTAATTACTTTTAAACGATGTAAATATTATCTTTATTAAAAAAAAAACTTAATGTTAAATTAATAGAACATAAATTTTCAACTTGCTACAAAATTACTTTTATAAAAAGGCAAACAAACACGAAGACGTGTGAATAGAATACATTATTAATTTTTTTTTTCAAGAGTGTTAAATCAATTAAATTTTATTATAATTGAAGTTCGTTAATAATTTTGTACTTATAATTGATAGCTAATTAAAAAACAGCATTTTAAAAAACGTATTAACATATTATAGTTCAAAGCTAATATTATAATTTGTTTTTGTGTATATGTGTCATTTTTTTTTATCCAATTAACAGTTTATTTAAATTAGCCCCCTTTTTTTGTCTTTGTACACTTTTTTTTTCACAAATAATTATAATAAATTAAAATATGAGAGTAACATTTCAAAGCTTAATTTGCAAGTAATGTTTCTGACATAACCTTTAATATAATATATTATTTCATGATGTAATTACGAAAATACATGTAATAAATTAATTAAGTTGTATTTGTATTATTATTATGGAATATGGAGCTAACATTAAATTTAATTAACATGTTAAAATGAGAAGTGTTTGTCTCAAGACTTTCAGCATATAAAACAAAGGCAGCTTCCATGTTGCTTGGTTTTTTATTACTGTTTCGTCTGCACGCAAGAAGCTCCTTCAAGGTTTGTTGTCAGTTCTTTGGAGTTTAGTTGCTCAAAACATTTTGTCTTTTTATTTTGATAATTTTTGATTTTTTATTTAGAGGGTTGAAAAAGGTTTGTTGTGCTTTTATATTCTTTTTCTCGCAAAGTTTTAGTAACAAATTTCTTACTATGAGATCTATTACCTTTATAAGAAACGAAAACACTCGTAAAGTAAAACTGCAAAACGTGAAGGATAAAAGTTTTTTCAGATGAATTACTTTGTTAAATACTGACCACATTTTACGTTTGAGTGTGTATGTGTTCATATTAATATTATATATATATATATATATATATATATATATATATATATATATATATATATATATATATATATATATATATATATATATATATATATATATATATATATATATATATATATATATATACACGGGAAATAAATATTACTTAAAGCAAGTAAATGTGATAGGTAGAAATACAGTATAACCTAGAACATAGGTATTATTATACTACAATAATACCTAATGCAGGCGCACTATGCTACAATACACGTGTGACTCACTTAGATTAAGTAGTATTGCAGTTTATTACTACCTGTTCCAAATTAAAGTGTACCTATTGCAAAATACAGAATACATATACCTGCCATTGGTAGCATTTTTTTTTTTGTAAGAACTAGAGCTTACTACATACATGAATTATAATATTGCATGTCAATTTAATGGTTAGCTAATGTAAAAAATCAAAGGATAAAGTTTTACTTACACAATAGATTATATTAAATTTACGTCTTAAGTTGATGAAAATATCTCGTTGTTATAAGTTTATCGTGAATTAAAGTAAAAAAATAGTTCAGACCGTGTTTTAACTTGCTACTTGCTGTTGCTATATTGTCATATCTAACATGCATTGTTATTAAGATATAAACCAAGCTTTTTTTATTATTTCTTTAATATTCAGGTTTGCATTCCATTTTAAAACTTTATATTGAATTTTCTAATTAAAATCTACTTGAAATAACTATAAACTTGTTTTCCCATGAAATTGATATGTTTAATTATATGTTCATTATTTATGATTAATTAAATATTTTTATTAATTGTTATAATTAGTTTTATTTTGCTATCACCACAAGCGTAAATTTTGTCAATACTCAAGACGTGACCTAGTTTAATTTTGTTTTCGTATTATATGCATAAGACAGTGCTGCTGAACTTTATTTACACTGACATTTGACATACGACTAATGCATAATCTTATATATATATATATATATATATATATATATATATATATATATATATATATATATATATATATATATATATATATATATATATATATATATATATATATATATATATATATATATATATATATATATATATATATATATATATATATATATATATATATATATATATAATCCAATAAGAACTGGTTTTTACAGTTTAGAATAATTTTAGCAGTAAAATATTATTTAAAAAAGTTTTTCCTGCATTGCTGATTACTTGTTCATTAGAGTTTACTAGCGTTTTTACTATGCGGTAACAAATTTCAGTTCTGTAAGTTTGAAAGAACGATAGAAGAAGAAAACATATGGAAATTTTGTAACACATTAAACAAGTTTACAAGAGAGGAGAGAGAGAGAGAGAGAGAGAGAGTGAAAAGAAAGGGAAAAAACTTTACTTGCAAAGGTAATTGCAATACAGATAAAAATAATATTTTTTCTTTCTTTTTTTCTTCCTTTTCGCGAGCAGTAAATAAGTTTGAAAAAATCTATACAACAAGTTTATTACAAAGTTGAGTTTGAAATTCAGCTCATGAAATGAGATTTGGTCACTTTTCGTGGCACGTGTTTCTCTCTCTCTCTCTCTCTCTCTCTCTCTCTCTCTCTCTCTCTCTCTCTCTCTCTCTCTCTCTCTCTCTCTCTTTGTGTCTGCTGCTATCTGACGAGGAAAAGAAGACGAGAGAAAAGGAGAGAGAGATATATAGAGAGAGAAAGAGAGAGACCATACACCTGAGTTTAGCGAGCAAATCTCGGTTGGATTGCAGTCCAAAAAGTCACCAACTAAAACTACCTCCAAAAGATCCCAGCAATCTTGCGTATGTATGCGGCTACCCGTCTTTCCTTTCCTTTTTTTTTTTTTTTTTTTTTTTTTTTTTTTTTTTTTTTTTTTCTATTTCCATTCAATTCTCATTTCAAATTCTTACACCAAAGAAGGAAAGAGAAAAAAAAAAATTCAACAAAAAAAATTGATTCCACGATGAGAGAGAGAGCAAAAAGACAGAATGAAAGAAGTAAAGTCTGTTTGGAAATAACATACTTTATTTCTAAAAGTTAAATTTTTTCATTTTAAAGACAATTTTTATACATCTATAAAGATGTACGCTTGGGAGAAATAAAGAAAAAGGAAAAAAAGTGGGATGACATTGATTTTTATTATTATCTTCTTTATCTTATCTACACTAGAAAACGATTGGATGAGAAAACATTTACAGTCTTACTTTCTAGATACATATATTTTAAACTCATTATTATAATATTAAATCGTACAAGTAGAAAAATTAGTATTACATAAGACTTGATTATTATTAAATGTTCCGAAACTTTGTTAACTTGACAGGGTTATGTTGTAAAAAAAAAAAAAAAAAAAAAAACTTACAAACTAACTTTTTTATTACATGATAACTAGAATTATTTTTGCTTTCATCCATCATAATGTTCTTTCCTTTTTTTTTTTTTTTTTTTTTTTTTTTTTTTGCATTTTATAAGCGCTGGTATAAGTAAGATAAAAATTTCACACTCCTTTCTTTAATATAAAACGTTGTGATATAAACATTTCTAACACAAATTTTTCAATGTTTTATTTCTCTGGATAAAAAAAAAAAAACTTTAATTTCCACTTTTCATTAAAAAGTTATGAGAGAGAAAAATTCATTTCCTTCTCTTTTTTTATTTTTATTTTTCAAATAAATATAAAGAATAGGTTTTATGATATCAAAATTAAACAATAATCAAGATTTTATTATTGTCATTTTATTAGTTTTTTTTTCTTTTACAAAGAAAATATAATTTTCACTACATTAGCAATGCTAATTGAAATTTATTTTATTAGAATTTGTAATGAATAATTTTATCGATTACACTATCACGATATTCACAGTAACAATAATTAGTGTAAATTAAACGTTAATAATTGCAATTACTTACAATAATAATAATAATACTGTAGTTAATTATGTATAAAATTATCTTTGCATAAAGTAAAGTTATATATTTCAATACATACATCATTTAATAGAAATAAAAACAAAAAAGTTATATGGTAGTATATAAGAATAAATAATTACAATAATAAATATAGAAAGAGAATGTTATAAATTTTAATTTTTTTTATTTAATACATTTTATAAAATAGTAGAGTATAGTTGTATTTTACTGTTACGTTGTATAACAGAAACACGTAAAGTATTATAAATATACAGTAGTTTTAAATTACATTATTCTCATTAAAATGAAACAATTAATTTTATATACTTCTGCATCAGTGATCAAATGCATTTATATTATTAATGTTCAAAGAAATTACGAAGGTAATAACAAAAGAACGTGATATTATACTATTTAGTATATATATATATATATATATATATATATATATATAAATATATATACATATGTCTTAAAAACAATTTTTCATTTAAGTCTAGGGCAGAGAATATGATGTATATATATATTTTACTTGTTTTTATTTACATACTGTAGATGTTATGATGTCCCACTTAATGGCTCCAACTTACCGGAACACTTGGATTAATTTCCCATGAGAATTTTCTCTCTCTCTCTCTCTCTCTCTCTCTCTCTCTCTCTCTCTCTCTCTCTCTCTCTCTCTCTCTCTCTCTCTCTCTCTCTCTCTCTCTCTCTCTCTCTCTCTCTCTCTCTCTCTCTCTCTCTCTCTCAATGTATACCAACTAAAGCATTGCTAGCCTTATTATGTGCTACTGCACAAATAACACCAGTTAACTGCAGCTAGCGTCTTCACACAAAAACTCATCTTACATTTTAGACCCGTAGAAAAGTATTTTCAACCCACTTTGATTTGAGATCCAATTTCATTACTTAGAATATAAAAAAAAAGTAAATAAAAGTTTTTTTTTTTCTTAGGGAGCACTTAAACTTTAAAAAGAAAAAGGTAATTAAACTAGAAAAATATATACAGTATATATATATATATATATATATATATGAATCACTTGAAAATGGGATTATTTAGTAATTCATCTTTTCCTATAGAATTCAAATATAAAGTTTCTTTTATTTACTTTATTTTTGTGAACTATGATTTAATATCTTTTTGCCATAGGGTATTTTATTTTTATGAAAAAAATAGTATTTTCTGTGCTGTCTGCGCATCAAATATTTTGTTTTGTCAATGTAATGTTTAGAAGAAAAAAAGGTATTATTATTATTATATAAAATTCAATGTTACATTTCATTCTATTTTTAGACATAACATAACAAATAGAAGTTATTGTAATATAATATATATATTTATAATAACTGTTTCTAATATGATTTATAATTTTTATCACAGCTTTGTAGTCACGTTCATAGCTAAAATATCTTAATTTTCTACACCCTATTAGCTATAAAGTCATAAGTGTTAAAAAAATATTATTTGAAAAGAGCTTAAGTTTATGGCTCATTTAAAAAGTTCTAGCAAAGTGCAGTAAAATATGTTAGATGTAATTAAGAATTTTCAACACGGACTTAAGCTAATCTTCGATTTTATAGTCATGTTATGGAGCATGCGGTACGGCTACTTTGAACTTCACCGGCTTTTGCTCACTTCCCTCCCGGCCAGGTACCGGGATTGCCCGTGTCTCGCACAGCTCACAGTTCCAACTATTTGCTCTAACACCCTCGTTTTTGTCGTCTCAAATAAGCATTTGTTGTACTAAAATTTAAACAGTTTAAATTTTTCAATTTTTCCCCCAGTTCTTACTGTGCTATACACTCAACCCAGATTGTATTTTTTTTGCCATACAAATATTTGTGGTAAATTTTCAATGCTTATTTTTAATAAGAAAAATACGCGTGAAATTTCAGTGTTAAAAAAATCAATTTTGTTGAAGTAACTCATATATTGTAACTGTATTTATATTAAACAAAAATCTTTCACATCACAATTATTACAATTTCATAGCACAAAAGTTATAGGTTGAAATACATTTTGCTACTTTGCAGCAATAAAAATACAGTTGTGAAAAAATTTATATTATTTAAGGACTACAATATAACTTTTACCGTAGCATAGAGCTTACATTATTAGTTAAGTACATTTTTTTTCCACCTATAATAATAATTATATGCAATCCTTTAATGTAATATTATATGGATGCTCCAGTTTAAGAATTAGTAATTAATATAGCCATTGTTATAAATAAAAAAACATTAATGTAAAAGTTTTAATTATAGGTAAACTACACAGTCTATAAATATGTTCCATTTTTTTATGTATACATAAATAAAATAATAATAATATTACACAAAAAACTACAGAGAATTGCTTTTTAGAAAATATTAGAAAGTTTTAAATTTGTATATATACATAATATTAAAACGTGTTTGCTTGAAGTGAAAATTATTTCTTTTGTATGTGTGTGTGAGAGAGAAATAAAGAGAGAGAGAGAGAGAGAGAGAGAGAAGAGAGAGAAAGTTATACCTTGCGGGTTTTTTAACGTAAAGTGTTGAAAATTCATTTGAAACATGAGCTGATTGCTTTGACGTACATCTCTCCACCATTTTGTTTACTTGTGTTTGTTTACATTGAGACAACTTGAAGTCTTTTCTTAACAAAAGAAACTCAATATGCGTATATAACAAAACTTTCAACATTTTCCGGATATTTGATATATTTTAGAAGAAAAGCCACAGATTAATTAGTATCAAGGTTTTTATGTTTATTTTTATAGTAAACAAAGCTGGCATTAAATCAAGAAACAACTAAACAAATTAACAATTTGTTTATTTTTCAACATGATATTTTATGTCATTGTGTAAAACAAAAACATCATTAAAATTGCATAACAATTATTATATTTAAATTTATCCTTAAATGCGATTGAAAAATTCTCCAAAATTTTATTTGAAACAAGCAGAGCTAGGAAACAAGTCAAATAATAGCTATGAATAATATTTTGCTGTGAAATAGAAGAAAAATAATTAATCCAATACTTGATGCAAAAAACTCCCTATATTATTTTAAGAATAGATATGTATATAGAATAAAACTGCATGCATTGCACTTCTTCTATATATTATGTTTATGTTAGTAAAAGTAAACAGTATATGACAATACATGTCAAAACTTAATAAGAAAATTCAGATTTGATGGGAAACAAATGTAATGCCATTTTCTTGTATATAATATTTGAATTGCACGTTTCTTGTTGTGTTGTTTTTATCAGTGAAGTTATACAAAACTCATGCATAGCAAAACATTTCTGTCATTTTTTTTTTCTTCTTTCACTTTTATCATATAGAGAAACAAGCTATGCTGTTTGCTCTTGTTTCTCACTTCTATCTTTCTCTTTTCTATTCTTTTTTTTTTCTCATTTTTTTTTTCATTTCAAGATAGCTTTTTTTATCCTTAAGAACGTTAAGGCTAAAGAAAAATAATAAATAAATCAAAATTTCATTTGGTACTGTTGTTTTAAGTCAAATAAATGAGAGAGAAAAATAAATATCACATTTTGTAAGCAAATTTGGTAGAGAGAGAGAGAGAGAGAGAGAGAGAGAGAGAGAGAGAGAGAAACTCTTTCACCTTTTGTAGCATTAAAACTTTGCATGTTTTACTTTTTTACTTTCGTAATCTAAGCGTGTGTTTTTTTTCTGTATGTATTACGATGCATTCTATGAATGTCTTTTTATATCTTATCTTCAAAACTTCTATTAAAAGAAACCGTCTCTTTCTCTCTAATGCAGGTAAATTTAGGTTGCTCTCTTTGTGTTTCCTCGTTTATGTGAATCTTTGTTTGGTAAAGTGAGAAGCTTATACCACCTTGCTTATGCTTGCTTGCTTGCTTGTTGCTTTTACCTTGTAATTAAACTTAAAGAAATTTGATCACTTAAACTTTGTTTTGCCTAAAGCATATAAAATGTTTTTAATTGCTTCTATTAGACGTAACGTTGCTATCAAATTAATTGACGTTAAGATACGAGAAAAAGGTGAAGAAAAAGATTTATTAAATGCGTGTTTAATTTTATAAGAAAAAAAATCATGATATATAGGTGTGAAAAATAAAATGTTTTTTAAGTTGATTTCTGTTGGTCACAAGTGAACACCTTAGTGTAAAATAGTTCAAAATAGAAGGGTAAAGCTGTGCGGAAATTGAGTTGCTAACTCACTTACCGTCACAACAAAGACGTAAGCAATTGCACATGACACCATATGTAAGGCAATTGGGGATTTCTATTCGCCTTTGGTCTACAAAAGTAAACTATAAAATAGCCCTTAGTTATCTAGCAAGATGAATGTGAAAGGATTATAAGAGGAAACCCGCAAATAGCATCGTGAAATTTGATACTTAGTACTTTGATGTATGATTTTATGATATTGTTTATTTGTTCTATTTATTATTTATAATATATTTAAATATGTTTTTTATATAGAAAAAACTGTCATCATTTATGCTTCGTTGAGCATCATAGCCAATATTGAATAGTTCAATGTCAATTTATGCTTATTTTTGCTTTCTAAAATTTCTAGCATAATTTGGAATTTTTGGAGCGACAGACTTTAGTTTTAAATTAAAAATCTCTTCATTCATTTTACTCATTCGATATACAATCGTAATAAATGAAATTTATCATATTAGTCCTGCTCTTTTATATACTCATAAAAACATTTAATAATGTTATTTTAACTTTCAAAAAAAAAAATTAAAAAAAAAAAGTTGCATAAATGTATATAGCATGAGAATGCGACTTTTACAAACGATAACAATTATATCGACAATTATATATTTTTTTAACGGTATGCTTGATACTTAATATATGTATAAATTATAAAGACATGTTCAAGGTTTAACATCATTTCAATTAATAAAAGATAAAATTCTATATGTTATAAAATGCAAGACTCTATAACAATTAACAGTATAAACTTTGTAAGGTTATGGACAAAATATACATGAATATATTAACAATTGCACTGTATTGTATAGTTTATTATATATTTAAGTATCGAGGCAATATATTAATTAATAACGTTAATGAAAATAACATTAGAGTTAGTAGCAGCACTTGCTTAAGGCTATAAGTTAACGTTAGTTGGGACAAACAAGATAAACAAAAAGAGAGCTCGCGGGGATATTCTCTTTCCTCTCTTGACCACTCTGATAATCACATTTGGTACGAGTAGAACCACGAGAAAACAAGTTAATTTCATTACATAGTAAACCTGGTGATAAATACTATAAGAGAAAGTGAGAGCGAGAGAAGGGGGTGGGGGGGGGTCTTTATGTCGTATATACGTATTATACCACATACAATATAATACAATTGTATAAAGTTGATTTTAGTGAGTGGGAGAGAGTTGGAAATGAGGTGGTCACGCTATGAGGAAGTGGGTACCACATTTAGGTTCAGTAATTGCTTCATTTACTGGATTTTCAATAAGCCTATATATGAAACCACACTTACACAAATTCAACACTATAATACTGTACATACACACAAAAAAATATTACATTAATATCAAATTTTAATATCAGCAATCATAATATAATAATAATTTAACTTTTTTAATGTACGTACTTAGACTCTATCATGTATATATTTTTGCTATAGTTAACAGTTTCTGTTAGCGATTAAAATTTGAATTATTTAAAACAATTAATTATTTTTAATCTTTATATATCTAAATAACATTTATAATTTATAGAAAAATTAATGTTTTTAACCAAAGTTAGCAAAAATAATAATTAATATTGCAAATCTAGCAATAAAACAAATAATAAAAGCTATTTTTTTATTAAGTTTAATACTAAAAAAAAGTTATATTTTGCAGCTTATATTAATTTTTTGTAACAAAATAATTAAAATATTTTACATCGTATGCAAATTATTTTACATAAAGCGTTTATCTGTTGGAAATTTGATCTGGTTGTTATCATCATAATTTCAAATTACAAATACTTTAGTGCTATGTAAAACAATAATAATATTATATCATAAAAGAGAGAGAGAGAGAGAGAGAGAGAGAGAGAGAGAGAGAGAGAGAGAGAGAGAGAGAGAGAGAGAGAGAGAGAGAGAGAGAGAGAGAGAGAGAGAGAGAGAGAGAGAGAGAGAGAGAGAGAGAGAGAGAGAGAGAGAGAGAGAGAGAGAGAGAGGTATTGGTAGTAGGTATAGAATTATGTATTCTTTATTTAATTTGTGGGTAAAAATTTTAGTCAATATTTAGTTATCTAGATCGAATGTCAAATAAATCATGTAAAATTTTGAATAAATATAAAATTTTAGTAGATAAATTTAATATTGAGCTTATAATTTTAAAATCAAATATTTTGTGTCCATCACACTGTATATATACATAAGCTTTTTACTATTAATATAATATTTAGGGAAATTTTGAAAATAATCCTCTTTCATGCTGATTAAGCACCTCAAATAAAAATAAATCAAATGTTATGAGAATGATAATAATTTTATCTAACTGAAGCTTCTCTATTTATATTATTATAACAAAGTAAAAACTATTGCATGATTATTAATACTATTTTATATTTAAAAATAAATTACAATATTTTATAAATTAAGCTTGTAAGATATTATATTTTGACATTTATAAGTCTGTAAAAGAATAAAGATTAAAATCTAAATTTTTTTTTTAAAAATAGCAATTTGTTTGACTTAAAATATTATGTAAGAATATAGAAAAACCTAATATTCTGAAATATTATAGCCAAATGTTAGGTAGCTGTATATATTTTTACTACTCCTTACAAACCATTGTATACGGAAAATAATTACGTAATTTATATTGTATTTATGTCAGTATAGCAGAAATTTTACTAAATTGGAATAACATAAATAATTGTGTTACACTTACATATAAAATATAAACATGTTTAATATATAAACAGGTATTCCATAGCAAAGTGGATGGAAGGAGAGATAGAGACAGGCCTAAAACATCATGGTCTGAAGTGGTTGGAAGATGTTTGAAAAATAAGAATGTACGTAGTATGAGACGCAAAAGAAAGTGTATGAAACAAAAGGTATGAATCTGAAGGAAGCAAGAGAAATATGTCAGGATAGAAATTTGTGGAGGTCTATCACTAGGTCAGGCTAAGAATCATCTATGTTGTTGGCTTACCCCAAAAGAGACTATAACGTCATGATATGTACAAAATATTTATACAATTTCACACAAATGTTATGCACAATATCATAAATTATTTTGTATTGAACAAAAGGTGGGAAAAATGAGTTAGCATATATATTACGTATTTATTTTGTTTGTGTACCTATTGACTATGTACTTGTTTTTGCAATTACGATATTATTTATTCATATAACACACGTATAATACAACATTTTCAAGCGTAAGTAAATGTCTACATTTTTCTTGAAATATGAGTGTCTACATGCATATAGGAGACACATATAAATCAGCAAACCAACAATATTGTCATTATATTTACTTTAAGTTTGTACATTTACATTATACATGCTTAATATAATATATTATTATTTTTTGCTACAACATACGTAATAGTTGTCTTTTTTTATATATATTTTTCTCACGTGTATTTTCTCATCTTTATTTTGTAGTTAAAGTTTTGGATAATAGGTCTGCCAAGCTCTAACAAAGCCCTAATAAACTTAGTAATTAATTATTATTATTCATATTTAAAAAAAAAAAAGATACAACGATTGATACTTATTTGTTAATTAACCATAATGGTATTAAATATTATATAACTCTTGTATACACTCTTCAGTTATACTTTAATAAAAACTATATGTGCTTGCAAATATATTTTATAAGAGTGCTTAGCATCAAGCAATGTTATATAAATAAATACTGAAAGTGCTGCTAGTTTGAAATGTAACAAATATATTTTTATAGTTGAGTATATATTTTGTACTGTAACTCGATATAGTTTGTATAAATGAAAAGTAGTAAAACACTTAACTTATAAATTACAAAAAACAGAAAAATACATCAAGAAATATTTCAAAAGTTAAACGAAATTAATCAATTATATTTTATTCATATATTTTACTCATCGTCTGCTAAAAATTTCATACTGCAGATAAAAAAAAATTTTGTTACGTAGTCCTATATTTGGTGTCAACATTGCGACGAGTGCGAGTGAAGATAAGATGCAGTTAGCAGGCAACAAGGTGATGGATGACGTCATCTATTATCCTGCCACACTCTCAAATTAACTCGAAACAAAAGCAGCTTGTTGCTTTTGTAGAAAAACTAATGAATTTCTTGTGCTGTGATAACTCTATATACTGTTTACTATCACAAAGAAAAAAAAACAGTTTTAATTATAATCTTGTAACACATTACATTCAATTTATTTCTTTATTTAACATAT
The DNA here is from genome assembly GCA_949318235.1 of Ecdyonurus torrentis. Classification (NCBI taxonomy): domain Eukaryota; kingdom Metazoa; phylum Arthropoda; class Insecta; order Ephemeroptera; family Heptageniidae; genus Ecdyonurus; species Ecdyonurus torrentis. The sequence goes on from OX439131.1 coordinate 13,546,011, forward strand.
TACATCGATAATTAAAAGCTGTAACACATTTAGTCTCTTTCTAATCTAACTAACAATAAAATTGATTATAGTTAAAGTAATAAGAATAATAGTAAGGAAATACAATTAAATGTTTTTTTTTTCTTATAATAAAACATAGTAGAATGATGCACGCTAGAGATTTCACTATACTCTAACTGTTTGTCTTTTTTGATACGCTTTTCTAATTACATTTGAAAATACGTGTAAATCTCATGAGTTCAACTGCAGCCTTGTTTTAATGTTAGATTTATGTCATTTGATGGTGTAGAGAAAAAGAAAGAGGAAAGCTGCACGCATAATGAGCGCGGGTCGTTCTTTCCTCTCTCGTTCTCTCTCTCTCTCTCTCTTTCTCTCTAGAGAGGTGGCTGAGAGGTAATTTGGTGGCTTCAAGAAGACTGGTATGTACTTCGTTCTCTTCTTATTCTTCTTCTTTAAGATATATTTCTACTTTACCTTGTATTAATTCCATTTCTAGAACAATTCAGTCTTATCTCGGCACTACAACCCTGCCTCTCTCTCTCTCTCTCTCTCTCTCTCTCTCTCTCTCTCTCTCTCTCTCTCTATCTCTCTCTCTATCTCTCTCTCTCTCTCTCTTTCTCTGAGTTAAAAACGATGTTCTTCGTATTTCAATTTTATATTCTTTTTATTATTATTTTTTTTTTTTTATCTTTTAATATTTAAAATCTCTCGAGTAATTCTCTTAATGCCTACAGTATAAAAATAGCTCAGGATGAAAGAGAATTATGTAATGGTTGTGTTTGCCGCTAAAATAAACTTTTGCATTTATAAAAGAAAAAGAATTGTATCACAAAAGACAGATTAAAAAGTATCAAAAAGAATTTTAGTAATCTTTAGTGAAACATGAATAAGAGTTTAAATATATTTGAAAATGCATGTACACAATTGTTTTTACATTTATTGTTTCATATAATGTATGTAGCTTATACGTATTTCTTTTATTACTTTATTTTATTATTTTTTTGACATTTTTTTGTTATTTTTTTTTTAACGTTTTTAACATAATTTTCATTTAAAACTTTATTATTATTATGCATTGGATTGTATTATGTATGTTGGATGTAAGAAATTAATAAAATAGTTTTATCATTATTATTAAAACAGAAGCAGTTACTTTTATGTCTCTAATAAGTTTACATTGGAAATTTGAACATTCATTTTTACTTCAAAACCTACACAATATACTAACCTACACCTACTACCTTCTAACCCACACAAGTACTGAACACACCCACGATTGTGATAATATATTCAAAAACCGGTGCTAAATTGTTTCCAATGTTATTCTTATGAGAAAAACACGTGCTGAATTTCAAGGGTAAAGTGTATTATTATCACAATCGTGCATACTTAACTTGTAATTGCCAACTTTATCAAAAGCATGAATGAATTATCTTATAATTATAATTTGGAAAAAGACAATAATTGTTAAACGTTACATTAAAAATTTATCAAGCAAGTTTTAATCAGTTTTAAAGTTACATTTGGTTAAAGGCGTAGAACACCTTGAACAAAAACATGTCTTATATCCTAACATACCTAAATATCAACGTTGATTTGGCAAGAGCCATTGATCTCTAATTTATTTTCCATTCACAAAATGACAGCTGCGGCTTTATGACGTCACAGCTCGCCTGTTTCCGCTCGCGTGGACTAGTAAGCTGTGAAGTCACGAACCCGCAGCTGCCTTGTGAATGGAAAATAAATTAGAAATCAATGACTCTGGCCAAATCAACGTTGATTTTTAGGTGTGTTTTGATATTAGGCACGTTTTTTGTTCAAGGTGTTCTACGCCTTTAAGCAAAATAAAATTTAAGCATAAATAATTTTAAATTTAAATAAAAATAAAAGATGCAATAATATATTATTGCATCTTTAAATGCAGTGACAAAAACTTTATTCCATTCCTTCTTTTAATACTTATATTATTATATATGTATATATATATATATATATATATATATATATATATATATATATATATATATATATATATATATATATATATATATATATATATATATATATATATATATATATATATATTGTAATTCATCACTTTGTTTTCTATTATTTGAGATATATATTAAGACTTAATTTATCATTTTATATATAACCAGTATTCTGAATATTTTATTGTTTAAAACGAAATCAATGTTCTTGTATTAGAAAGAAAAAATATCCCAGTATTCTCATTTTAGTGCATATTATATTCTTTTCTTAGGAAGTTTTCTTTCCTTTTCTCTAATACACTATACATGAAGCAAACCGTATTGACAGCTTATTTTTAATATAAAGAATCATAAATAATAACTAATGAAAATTTATTCTAAGAGTAAAAAAAAAGTATAGAAAAATAAAGAAAGAACTGAGAGAAAAAAAATGATGTATTAAGTATGTGAAATATTAAAGTATGATGATTTAAAGCTTATGTAAGTATTTTATTAACACTTGTGTAAAATATTTCATTTAAAACTAAAATGTAAAAAAAAAAAAAAAAAAAAAAAAAAAAAAAAAAAAAAAAAAAAAAATACTCGCGGTTAATATAACTTTGTATTTTAGTCAAAAAGTATAAACTGTTTTCTTGGCAATATGCCATTGTATGAACTTTTTTTTTCTGTCATAGTTAAAAAGAAATTTAAAATTCTATATTTTCTCATAATAAAGGAACTAAAATTGTAGGTCAGATGATAATAAATGCAAATCTGGTTATTTGTGGCAAGAGATGTTTTTTTTTTCTTTCATATTATTATTATAGTTACAGTGAGTTAGGTCAGGGGGACTTCTCTATATTTTGTAACATCTGGTCACATTATGCTATATGTGGTTGCTCACACATTACCATACATGCTAACATAATAATATGACCCACTAAACGTTAATATTGAATGTCTATTAAGTAACAATATTAAACTTAAATTTATTGTAATTGTTTTCATAAGTTTAATATTATAACTAAAACGTATTATAAACTATATTATGTTATATTACATATTATCCAAAAAAGCAATTAAAATATAATGACAATATGGTGTTCTAATTTATACAATTCAGTATATCAGGTTTATTTTCAATAATTTAAATATTATTATAGAAATATGGACGAGCTTTATTATTATTATTTCTATTTTATTATGAATGGAAATGCATTAAGATGAGGAAATATAATAACAAGTTAAGAAAGTTACATTGCAAGCGTATTTCTCAAAGATTTAAACCTCATTTGTTTTAATTTATATTATATAGTTTCTCTTATCAACGATTGGTTTTATAAACATACCTGAAGTTCATATTGATTTAGCCAATGTCATTGATGTAAAAAAAAAAAAATCCCTTAGAGTGCACAATTTAACCTCGTCTCTGATTCACTGCCACATTATGCCACAGTAAAAGAAAACTCTTAAAGTACAGATTAATCCTACATTGCTATGAAACAATAAACAGAATATGTTCTAATTAAAAAAAAAATCAAAATCAACAAGATCTGGCAAATCTACATAATTTCAGGTATGTTTAAATACAAAATTTAATTTTAAAAAAAATGCTTCAACGATATATTTTTGTTTTGTTGTTTATCAATTTTTTTTTCATTTATCTTCACATTAAAGTTATTTTAAAAGTGAAAAATCAATTTATTGGTCTTGCTTGGTTTATTACTATTTACGTAATGCTGGGTAGGTTACAAATAGATAACAAACAACTTTATTGCCATAAAAATGCTCGACGAAAAAGTTTTTCTGTAGGTAAAATAAAATACTCTATACATTTTTGACGATAAAACTAATGACTTTGACGACTTTAATCTAATCTTATGTTATGAAAAAGCATCATCATGCTGGACTTAATTAATTAAGAATAAATCATTTAAGTACTACACTACAATCCACACCTTTATTATTAATAAATTACATGTCATATGATATATATAAATGACAAACTAATCTTATAATAACAAATAACAAAATAATAGATATGGATTAACATATTTATAACGATAGAAGAAAACGAGTTTGTCATCGTTTTTGAAATGACAATATGATTTGCAATGAAAAAATAAAAATAAAAAAGAATATATATCTGCAGAGTTGCAATTCCCCCCGGGATTTTCCCTCTTTGGAACGTTTCAACTTGCTGGAGCAAAGTAAACTAGAGTTGCTTGCAGAAAACCTAGTTACCTAGGTGTACAAAATATATATGTATTTTTATATTTATCAGTATGAGAAAAGTGCATTGTAAGATATTCATGAGATTTAGACCAGCGTACTGACGTTATTGTAAATACAAAGTCTGTTTTATCCAAGAAAAAAAAAAAGTGACACAAAGTTGCAAGAAGTAGGTTGCTTTGCATGGTAGTCTCTATATAATAGAAAAGATGCAAAATAACTTTATTGTAGTCTTACGTTAGATTGGTTTACTGTCCACACTTTAACACTCAATATAAATTTGAAAAGCAAAGAAAAAATCTTTTGTTGTTAGTACAAAAAAAAAAAAAAAAAAAAATCCACTATGAACAATTTTTTAAATGTCATTATTTTGATTGGTAAAGTTACCTGTTGTTTGAAAAAATATTATTTAGTAAAAAAATACCAGTTATATATCAAGACAAAAAAAAAACTTCAATTCCAACAATAGCATTTTTCTATTGAAAAAAGAAAAGAAAAAAGTGGTTCTAAATCATCAATATAAATATCTACTTATTGTTGGAAAAGATATGGAATTTAAGGTTAGTCCATTTGGAAAGACGTGCCCACTCGATTCCTCCTACTTGTTATATATATAGTAGACTGAAAGTATTGATTGGATTGTGCGGCTGATACATATGATAGCTACTGCCAAAAAAGAAAAAATACAAAAGAACAAAACAAAACAAACAACATCTTATGTAAGCCTCTCAATCTGTCGCACTCATTACTTTATTACAATCAATTCAACCGAAAAGAAGAAGAAGAAGAAAAAAAAAGACATGTTTCCCCAGAAATATTGAAAAGCGTGTTGGTTTAGCAATATTTTGTCAGCTTGTTTCTAAAACTAGATTTTTTTTCTTCTTCTTCTTTTGGATACATTTTTTTTTTGTGATTGTCAAAATCTGTTGACTAGTGTATATCAACTCATAAATATTGACATTGAAATATATTACACTGTATGTGATCAAAAGGATTATATATATATATATATATATATATATATATATATATATATATATATATATATATATATATATATATATATATATATATATATATATATTGTTTCTTTTGTAATAAACTCTTTTAGAAAATTATGTTAACAAATAAACAAATACAAAGAAAAAAGTATAAAAGTAGTTATATAAATATTCTGTTACATTTTGATATATCTTGAGGTGCATTGTAAATTTATTATACTCATCATAAATCATTAAGTACACTACAAAATAAATTGAGTAATCTTGAGAATAATCGTAGTAGTTGTTAAAATGAAATATAGTGCATTAAATAAATAGCATCACGGTTTAACTTTATACATTACAATTACGTGATTTTTAAAACTACTTTTATATCTGTGATATAAATAAACTATAACGATAGAGATTTGCATTTTAGGAAAAAAAAATTGTCAATAGATAAACTAAGAAAGATAGATTGACATATTATGACCTTGACATAATTTGACCTGGTGGTATAGACAAGATTTAGGTCACATATAGGAATTGCACTCATAACATTTATCATTGCCTTTGGTAACATTAGTTGTGTGAGAAAGGAAAGATATTGAGATAAAATATAGGTTCCGTAGCATATAAATATCTTCCGCGAACACTATTTTTTTTGCAGTTGAAATTACCATTCGCTTTATTTCATTTTTAAATGAGACACTTTGACAAATGGAATCTGCTAGGTGAATACGTGCAGTTGAAGTAATAATAAGAAAAAAAATAATACAATTTACTTCCCACAATCTAATGTCACAAGCTTATATTTTTCTTTGCACTTTCACTATTTATTTGGTCTTATTTTGCATTCATCACAGGTTTATCAATATAGAAAAAAAATGTCGTTCTTATACATTTGCATAAGACCTTTAAGTTTTTTTTTTCTTACGTAAGTATATATTACATGAATAAAAGTAGAAGAAGAATATGCAAAACTTAGCAAACGATCAACATAAGCTAGCTTTCTTTTCTTCTGCATTTTCAGAAGCTACAAATCATCAAGATTTTACTACTCTATTTAAAAGCAAAATCATATCTTCCTTATTTCGGAACATTTCTCTATAATGCTGCGTAATATTTTGCGTATACTTGCATTCAACCCAGAACTAAATATTGAATGTTTGAAGGAAGGAAAAAAAATAGTTTAAAAGACTTTCTACCACATTAAAAAAATTAAATGTTGAGCTAGCACCTTATATACACATAAGTGATAAATTCTACATTTTTATGTTTTTAAACATTATTACTATATGTCCCAAATATAAGATGGAGTGGCAATTTGTGTCTTGTTCCTCGCACTATCGAAAGTAGGAAAAGTGACAAGTTGAGAAAAAGCTGAGAAAAGGCGTGGCTAAATGAAAGAAAAGGAACATTTATTTCACTGGATAACATGATCGCTTAGCTAATAATAATCTGATGAATCAGCTTGAAAGAGGCAGTAGTAGACCCTCAACGTTGTCAACACAAGAGAGAGAGAGAGAGAGAGAGAGAGAGAGAGAGAGAGAGAGAGAGAGAGAGAGAACAGAAGTAAATCCCAAAGGAGAGAAACTAACATGATTACAACCCACACTGCTCCTTCCTCAACTCATATTTTCATATCACTTCAATTCAATTATTCCTAAGTATCCAACTAAAATAAATATAAATTTAGACTCTAATTTCATTACATATTTAACGCAATATTGTATTTTTTTATTATTATATTTTTTTTGTGAAAATTTATTTAATTTTATAACAACGTTTGTTATTTTTATAAATGATTTTTATTTCTAGTTTAATACTCTTATTCAAACATTCATTCTTTCTTTCGTTTTCAAACAAAAGTAAATGTTATTTTTTATATTTGAATAATGCTATAAAATAAAAAAGAAACATTCATTATAACTTCATTTATAAAATGTTCTTTTATTTAAATGCAAGTACAAAGACAATTTAAGGAAATATAAAGAGAAACAAATAATGTATACATAAAAACAAGACAGTTTTGGTGGAAAACAAAAATAGCTTTGTCTTGATCATTCTACTTCCTAACATAAAAAAAGGTTTTGTTAAGCAGGAAGAAAAATAAAATACATGAAGAAGAGGAAAAAAAAGAGAGGGAAGAGAGAGAGAGAGAGAGAGAGAGAGAGAGAGAGAGAGAGAGAGAGAGAGAGAGAGAGAAAGAGGCTAAATAAGTTATATTGTCTGTCAAAGGCTTTGGCTATAGCAACGAACGTCTTTCTCATTGAATTGGATGAGGTAGGGAGGAAGAAACTATGGTATATACGTATAGTACGTGGCCGCGGGCAGGCGAACCCAGCTGTCTGCCAAGTATATCTAGAGAGAGAGAGAGAGAGAGAGAGAGAGAGAGAGAGAGGAGAGAGAGAGAGGAGAGAGAGAGAGAGAGAGAGAGAGAGAGAGAGAGAGAGAGAGAGAGAGAGAGAGAGAGAGAGAGAGAGAGAGAGAGAGAGAGAGAGAGAGAGAGAGAGAGAGAGAGAGAGAGAGAGAGAGAGAGAGAGAGAGAGAGAGAGAGAGAGAGAGAAATGAAACAAACGTTGTGGGGCACGTGGAGGTATAGCAAGTAGTAGGGTGCAGTCACGAGGGAGCAATGCAGCAGCCTAACTCAGATCAATCAACGAAATCGTTCAAATCAACACAAAAAAACTTCAGAGTATACGTATGGTACATATGAACAAAATACAACTGATCTCTCTCTCTTCTCTCGTTTTCATTCTTCCGAATGCTTTAGCTTTAGAAATCTATTTTTTTATTGTCTTCACAATGTAATCGGATCAAAATTAATAACTTTCTTTATTTTTTTTTTCAAAATTGCTTTTATATCTTATTTACGATTATAAATAATAATTATAATAAATAACATTTTTTTTTTTTGAAATATACTTAAACTTTATTTTAAAAATAAATACTGCTGGAATAGAAAGAAACAAAAAATAAGAAAAATAAAGAGAGAGAAAAAAAAAAGCTTGCCAGTTTTAGATCTAAATCCAGTGTAAAATGTTTAAAGCAGATTGTAAAAAGTTCAAGTAAATACTCTGTCAGTAATTTACGTCATGTTAAAAAAAAAAAAAAAAAAGTGAATTCGGTACAAAACTCTTGTTGTAATGAGGTTGAAAAAACACTAACTTATTCCACATTATTTCAACGGATTACTATAAAACAGGAGTAGAGAGAGAGAGAGAGAGAGAGAGAGAGAGAGAGAGAGAGAGAGAGAGAGAGAGAGAGAGAGAGAGAGAGAGACAAGTATCGTATGCGTGAGAGTGAAAGAGTGAATCCGCGGTTGCTAAACACGCTGATGGTGACTGACTGAACATTGCCGCGCGTGGTGATTTGTGGCTTTTGTTTCTACAATTTGCATAGCAAGTGAAAGCCCCGCAGCTGACTCACATATATACATACGTTCTTTCAACCCAACAATCAATAATTCTTTATACACCACTTCATTTTTTTTCACTGTTTTTTTCAAAGTCCCAATAGATATATTTTGTGTACGATCTTATATATATACTCGATTTATAACACATTTCTTCTTTTATTGAATATGTCGATAGAAATATTCTCGATAGACATAAATAATTCTTCTTATATAAGTCTGCAGGAAAAAAAAAAAAAAAAAAAAAAAAAAAAAAAAAGCGAGCAGTATTTTATATACGTATCTTCATGTGTAAGTTGTGTGGTAAGTAACAGAAGCTGAACAATAATACAAAAAATTTGAAATTGTTATTTATTTAGAAATGTCCATGTCTGCAAAAATACTATACATTTATTTCAAAAGCTTTGCTTAAGATATTTATTGGCAGCTTAGAAATTTTTTTGTTGTTGTTGGTTGCGTTTTATTTTATTTAATAAATAACCACACAATCACTAATATATGATAAGTTTACATTAAATTGAATTTTCAAATATAAAAGAAGAAAAATTGATGTTTTGTATTATATAAATTAAGGAAAATTAATCAGAAGTTTCAAAGTTAGTAAATATTGTATACAATTTTAACAATATGAGATATAGTAGTCATGAGCTCATAGGTCATATTTCTGTTGAAACATTTCAATTGTTCATTCATTCTGTCATTAAAATTGCATGTTTAAGGCGGAGTTATACGTTATTATTATCTCTCTCTCCTCTAAGTCGAAGTCAGTTCACCTCGTGCCAAGGGCAATAAAGGGGTACAAAAAAAAAAAAAAAAAAAAAAAAAAAAGCTGCACGCGCTCTTCTTGTAGTAAACGCCCCAAAATGTGTATATGTAAGAGAAAAAAAGAGACCCTCGATTCAACAATAAAATTTTTTGTGTCTATACCCTCCTATTTGAAATGTTTCCACCTCATAAATCTCACTTTTATCATTGATTTTACACGAACCTCATTTCAACTTTAACTCCACAATTTTTTTATATTACAAACGTATTTCACCCTTTATATTGATTTGATCCTTGAGGGAGGAGGAGAAAAGGAAGCAGAGAAAGAGAAAGAGGAGGTGGAAAAAAAATCTACGCTAACTTGTTGATTTTCCTACTCCAACCTTCATGATTAAGGACTTAAAGCCTGCAAGCCACAAAATTTCCTGAAAAAAAAAAAAATAAAAAAAAAAAAAAAACTTTGTTCCCTGTACATATATATAAAAAAGGGAAACATAAAGTATTTTTAACTTGGGTATCATTAATTAAGGTTTCTGTCTTTACGATATTGCTTAAAGTTTGCAGGTGACATTAGCGAAAGTCATAATGCCTCCCCACAAAAACTTTTACTTTAAACTAAATCGTTTTTCTTGCCACCTGTCTCAACATAAAATATACTTCAACTAATATTCAACCTGTAAGTAAACATCGACTTTAAAAGTATAAAAAATTCGACTCTATACAATCGATTATTATTGCTAAACTTTTTTAGTTTGATTATAGTTATAACAAAGTTTCACTTAACCCTTGGCATCAAGCGTATTGAAAATCTTAAGAAATATGAAGCACTTTTTTTTTTAAGACGTAAAAATTCTTTTTCAAAACTTTTTATACCTGCTGTTAATATCTTCAAATTGCTCTGGAAAAAAAATTATGAATGAGTTGAAAAGAAAATTTAATTAAATATTTTTTGTTTTATGTCACAAGAAAACGTATAATTAAATGTTTTCTTTGATGACTAATGTTATGACTTTTTTTCTTTTGTTTGGAATTATATAATATAAAAAACTTTTCCTACTAATTATAGTAGTTTTTAATTTTATTTTTCAATTTTTGTTCAAAAGTATCTGTATCAAAAGAAACAGACTAATATTACAAAAGTTATAAATCTCCTTGCGTGTATTTTGTCTAGGGGAAAAAAATAGCTAAATTCAATTTAAATTCTTCTTTTTAATTATTTATCTATTTGAAGAGTTGAGTAACAATCTTTATACTAAAGAAAATAATATTTATAGTTTTTTTTTATATACATTTCTGTACATTAAAATGGTAATTATTTTTATACTTTCTTTAGTGAAATAAGGTAAAAATGTAAAGTTATATTGGGCATGAGTTAGTGTTAGTTTAATACGTCTGCAAAGAGAATAACAACTATTACATTCGTAATTCATAATTTAGTTCTCTTAAAGTCAAAAACATCCTCAAATTAATTCAAAATTAGGAACTAGTACCTGCCAATTACTGCCTTATAGTGAAAAAAAATGTTCTAATTAAAACAAAAATTACTATTCTTTGCCATACCTCAAAGCTATTTAGGTGTTAAATCAGTTGATTTTAAATTTACGTTTTTATCAATAATGAAATGAAGAGCTAACCGTAAAAATGACATGAATTAAGATCATCGTTTCTATTTACTACGTAGGACGGTGTTTTTCTTGTCTATATATTTTCACGTGATTTTCCGCGACGTGCAGTGGGTGAACGCTGAGTTCGCACAAGTTGTGGCCCGGCAGGCAGGCAGGCTAGGCTAGGCTATTGGTCACTCGCTCTGGCTACAACCTCAGTGAGTGCTGACTTGAATACAAACCACTATTTCATAGGTCTCGACTGAATAGGGTGAACTAAGATAGTAAAACGTATAAATGAACCAATATTGTATGTTTATTATTATTTTGTTATAATATGTACTTCTTTTTTTTTTCTTTTTTTTTTTTAGTTTTTGCTTGTGGCACTTACATGTTACAAGTAAATTTATACGTAGAAAGTTGTTGAAACATTACATTAGTAGTTTAT
>OX439131.1:13562427-13751233 GCA_949318235.1 Ecdyonurus torrentis
CACACACACACACACACACACACACACACACACACACACACACACACACACACACACACACACACACACACAGAGAGAGAGAGAGAGAGAGAGAGAGAGAAAAAAATACACATGTCTGTGTATAGTTTACATAAAGCTGAATGAAAAGAAAAACAAAAAAAAGAAAAGGTATTCAAACTGTTATATTTGAATATCAATACTCATAGAAAGCATCTACAAACGTTTGTTTTCCACTTAATCAAAATTTTGTTTATAAATAAGCTAAAGAAGTAAGCAGAGCATGCAAAATATTCAGTGCTTCATCTTGAAACGCTACACTGGTTTACAGACTACAGTTTCACTTGAATAAATTTTGTACTAAAAATTATTGACCTATATATTCTGGTAATTTTATTTACATTACGCGAAGCACCATTTCAATAATTATTCATTTTTTTTAACTACTTATAAAATTCTTTGACGGTCAAAAATTTAGTTGCTTGTTTATATATTTTTATTTTCATCAAATTTATTTACATACACTCAATGCATGATATTTAGTAATTAATATTATTATATTATATATAATATTGAAGCATGTAAATGTTTATTCACCATCGCCGAAATTAATTTCATTATTATTTATAATTATAATTATGAATGTAAAAAAAAAGAAAGAATTTTGGTATTTTCTGAATTTTGTGTAAAAACAAGCTTAATTTACTATATGTAATCTACTAATTGTAAATAGATGACAGTTACATTTTTGTTTAACCATGACTCTGAACCATTCAAATGATAATCAATAATAGTACTTCAACAAACGTTTACCATTGTATGTTTAAAAAAAAGTCATAAATATGAAGTAATAACACTTTACTTTTCTGACATTTATATTTTTAATCTTTCTTTATACAAAAGTTAAGAACGTCCTCATGTTAGAGTTTAACTTGAACATTTATTTCACAATTTTTTTATTCTCTTTCTCTCTCTCTCTCTCTTACTAACTTTTGTAACTTAAGAGATACTAGAGAAAAATGTTTGAAAACTCGTGTAAAAAGATGACATTTTGACTGCGGTATTTTCGCAATTATATACGTATATTTTCATTTATAGAATTAATGATTTGTCACAAAGGTTAAGAAACATTAACTTCAAAATAAAAATATATAAAAAGTTTGCAAATACATGTACATATTTTTTAAACATGCTGAGAGAAAAAAAATATCGTAAAGATAAATAATATAAAAAATAACTGTTACATATTATACTCAGCTATTTTCAATGTAAAAATCTATGTATCATATAATAATAAACATTATACTTAAATTTAAACACACACTATTGAATTAACTTAAAATAGTTTTGAAATAAGCCCGTTGGGATATTTAGTTATTAAACACATGATAGTGCGATAAAGTAATTTGCACACACACCATAATTTTCTTGTCTCTTTTGACTGAATATTTAATGTAGTGCTTTTATATGCGGCGGTAAAGCTCTCTCTCTCTCTCTCTCTCTCTCTCTCTCTCTCTCTCTCTCTCTTTCACTTTTCCTGATCAAAATTTCATGAGGTTTTACTCTGTATTACGCTTGATGCATGGATGTTTTCTGCTTTTATTCCTGCTCTACCAACGCGGGACACAAGAGTGGGACTTACTAAAGTCTCACTAATTATCACAATTATTAACGTTTCAGTATTTGGTTTATAATTTTGTAATTATGTAGCTTTTCAATCCTTTATCATTACTTAGTAAATCAATTTTATGAAGTTTATGCGTGTATTTATCTATTTTAAGTGGAAGTATTATAAAAATACTGTGTATATATATTTTAATTTTATGTCAAAATTTTATAAGATTTTTATAATATGGGTGTATCTTTGTATTTTCAATTTAACATAAATAAAAATTTGACTTTAATGTGTATTTGGAACATAGTATTTGTTATTCTTATTATAAATGTCATTGCAAGTGTAAAAATTGTGAGGTAAGTTCTTGAAATAGTACCAGTGTTGTTTAGAGCCAATCATGTTACAATCCAAGTAGCATTACTTCTTGCTTCAAATTACAGTTTAGTAAATTGAAATACTTGTAACATTACACTATATTTTTCTACGTACTCACTTTGTTATAGTCATATAGTATGAGTAATTATAAGAAATGTAACTTCTTTTTTTATCACTGGCAGTTCATAGTACTACCCATATTATACAAGGTTTACTTGCATGTTATATAAATATAAACATTACTCTCGTCAACATCTTATTTTAATACCACGTATTTTTTACATTAATATCTGAATCTAATTCATAGTATAGTAGGGATGGTATGGAACATGACTCATGGGAAAAGTGATGTGCAAGTTACATAGTCAGTCATAGTTAACATAGTAGTTAAAGTTACTATAGTCATCAATAGTAAAACATATAAGCTATATCCGCATATAGCCGCATATCAAGTACTGTGGGATTTGAATAAAAAATTGTAAAGAAAGAAAAATCTGAAATTTTGCACAGTGATACATGAGGATATGGTATCTTCAAAAACGCATAATATATATATATATATATATATATATATATATATATATATATATATATATATATATATATATATATATATATATATATATATATATATATATATATATATATATATATATATAAACAAAAATAGGGGGTCACCATGCTGGACTTTAAATTATGATTTTTGAAGTGTTAGTCCCATAAGAGACCATGTTAATTTCAATAATTATTTACTCTCTTATCTGATGGACACGGGTTCCGAAAATTGTATCATAGGTACCTGTTACAATTAACTTTCAAGTCGCATGATAAAGTTTCGAAGTTTTCTTTTTAAATTTTGAGATATAAGTCATCTATATACAACCATTAACATTGTAAAAGATTTAGGCCTTACCTGAATTTAAAAGGTAACTGGAAGTTGGCTAATGCTAAAGTTAAAGGGATATAGCTAACCACAAGCTGCGTACACACTAACTTTCTATTTTTTAGGATTCTAGAACCATTCTCTTAGCGTTTTTCGAACAAAATCACCCCAATGTTTAGAAAATTTAAGTGAGACCTACTACACGTTTTAACGTCTTTTTAATAATAATAATAATAAAATCCGTTGATAGCACGTAACTTTAACATTAACTTTCACACCTAATGTTAAAATCTTGTTAATATACATTCCTTCTAAATATATATTTATATGCACTTCTTTTTTCATAGTTTTGTTAATTAATATTGTTATACAATTACCTGATTTTCATACAAAACATATGAAGCTATATTATGATAACATAGATCCTGGGATCATGCACACATACGTTTTACTCTTACGTAACATATTATGAACAATGATAATCTCACTCGTGCATGCAAGTATAAACATTGTCTCTACTTCTCATTTGTTTACATAATGTATACTCCACAATAGTATAGTACTCTCTCTCTCTCTCTCTCTCTCTCTCTCTCACACACACACTGCTATGCTAATTAATTGCTTCACGCCTTTGTTTAATAGTAATTAATTAAATTAACAAATGATGGCTTATATAATATATTAAAACAAATATTACATTTGATATTAGAAATGAGCTACATTTATAATATCATTGCACATAACTTTATATTAATTGTGAATATTATTTTGTTTATCTTCTTTTGTTAATTTTAAAACATTTAAAATGTACATAAATTTTTTTTTTCATTTTATTATAATTATTTGTTTGTGAAAAACAAATTTTTACTAATTACACTTTCCTTTGTGATTAAAAAACGAAAAGCATGTATATTATGGCGTCGTTTTGCAGTACAAGCTAAATACTTAGTTTCCGTTTTATTTTTGTGACGTAATTTCCGTTGAAAAGGAAGTTTGTTTTCTGGTTTCTGTAATAGTTTTTCCTTCTTAATCTTTATTTTATTTTTTCCGAGATACAACTCACCACCCAATATTTCTCTTCAACGATTAAAAAATAAAAAAATAAAGTGATAAAAATTTACTGTTATTCTATTTGTTGCACAACAATTACAATAATATGTTAATGATCTATATTAAGTATTTTCTGGACATATGACAACTCTATTTAAAAAAACTTTGATCAAAAATTTAGTACACAAATTTATATTTAATAATCATAATTATATAATAAGTATACAACATGGGATACTGTAATGTAAGTATTTTTAAATTTAAATTTGTACTAGAGAGAATCATCTGAAAGTTGAAAAATACGCATATAGAGGAGTATTGAGTAATGATTTATTCATATATTTATACTATGATTGCTATGTAATGTAAAGCATCATATAATTTTTTACAGGCAATTCAATAGCAGATAAATTTAAATGTTAAAACTATTCCATATGACCATTTTGTAAGTACACGCACACAAAGAAAATCTGAAATTAAAGTTGTTGTTTTTCTACAACTTCAAGTTTTTTAACAAAATACACTTAAGTAAAATTAAAAAAATATTTAATTCAGATATTAATAATAAAAAATATAAACTAATACAATCAAATAATAAAAAAGTGACAAAGTATAAAATTAGGCGACTTATATGTCAAATATTAAAAATGAATTTTACAATTGTCATAGTGCTATTATTTGTAATGATTCAATATTTTTAATGAAGTTAATAAATCATTGTAAAAGAATGTAGCATTAAGAGTAATAAGAAATTATTGTTTTCTGTTATAACAATGACTTGCTTTTTTAACGCACCTTTTGCTTTCTCTCTCTCTCTCTCTCTCTCTCTCTCTCTCTCTCTCTCTCTCTCTCTCTCGCTCACTCGCTTTCTAACTCTCCGAGATTTCAAGTAGACAGGCAAGAAAGCACAAAAAAAAAGAAGAAAAGCATGAGATTCAATTACATGAAAAGAGGCAATAACGCGTCCTCACTCGCTCACTTCTCTTACGATATTTCATGTACACTGAGCCTCTTATACGAGTATCAATAATTCTTTTGCTCTGAAGTGAGCGTGTATATATATATATATATATATATATATATATATATATATATATATATATATATATATATATATATATATATATATATATATATACACTTGAAACGCATCACACTTAAAAATCTGTCCATAAACTTTTATTACATGAGTCGTGAAAATAATAATCAAATACGTCGCTTAAACAATATAAAATTACATATTTTATTTCTTAAGTATTGTAATTGATTTTTAAGGATTTAATAATAATTTTTTCCCTTCTTGTTTTTTTTTGTATAATTATATCACCATTCTAAAATGTAAATTAATTTACAGACCTGTATTATTGATATCATTTGCGTTCAAATTAACTCAAAAGACATTGTTTCTAAATAGAGTCGTAAATATAAAAAAAAACATATTTTTTTTAATTAGTAATCTTTTCAGTTTGTAATCAATAATTAAAAAAGATAGCAACCTTAATTAAAATATCTTTATTGATTTAAATACAGATAGATTTATAATGTTGATTTTCTTTCAGTTTAAAATATTCAAATTCAAAAATAAATTTTGATGGTTGCAATTTTTATTCTTATGCGTACAAACATGCGCAATTTTAAAGAAAAAAAAGTTGAGTCTGCAGAAATGTTCATCTTACAAAGAAGTACAGTTTTGTGACTGCGGTATTTTTGAAAGACGCCAGACTTAAGTTTATAACGTGTATAGTACAAAAGCTATACAGTAATAGTGTAGAAAAGTGTACGGGTATATATACTGTGTACATATACGTATAGTAAAAGTAGTATGTCTACTTGGAGAAGACTATTGCAAGCAGTAATGTCGAGTGTACAAAAGAAAATCCAACCTTATTTCTGTTTCTAATTGAATTCCTGCCAAAAGAATTCTACTATTGTGGCAGACAATTTATGTTTTTTTATATGAAAATAATAAAGAAATTTAGCAACATTTTATTATTTTACGTCTTTTTTTTTTCTATCGATACATTTATTTTTTTCAACTTTACATTCTTGATTGTGGAAAAAAAAACTATATTTTTTGGCTTTAAACGGACAACTTCGGCAATATATAAAATAATGTAATTAATAATAAGTTATAGTTATAGTCCTCTACATTTCTAATGTAAGGTTTCTGAGGCTTCAACATTTACTTATAAGCTAAGATTAGTTGCTCAAAATGTTATATATTTACTAAAATTTAGCACAAAATTTATTTAACATGATATTAAAAAATATAATTTCTTAATATAGTAAACAAAAATATACATCAAACTGTTGTCTATGTTACTGAAGAAATCTCAACATAAATATCTGTCCACTTTAAATTCAAACTGTCCCTTTAAAATTCAATGAATTCTATTTTTAAACTTCATGTTTTTTGAGATTCCTATTTTCTTATTCTTAAAATTTTATCAAAGACGTTTGCGATGTGGTCAGATAAAAAAAAATGTTCAATTTTGTGTGTCAGAAGCACAGGCATTTTGCGAGCTGGAAAAATATTTGAAATGACGTGATCCATGAAATCTCTTTGCTTTTTACTTTACATACTGTATATTCAAAAGCTTTGTCATGTTGTAAATAAATTGTCGGCAAGAAATTCAGAGCAACAAAACTTTTTGTTGAGTCCAGTGGTTGTTAGCTATCAGGTAAAAATTATGTTTATCGAAAGTTATATCAAGTAATCAGAATGAATAACTCAATTCTTTGCTTTTTATTTAACATTTTGATTTTAATTTCTTCTTTTTTTTTTTTTTTTTTTTTCAGTAAAAATTGTATTTTTATTTCTATATTATATGATTGCAATTAGTTACTCAGAAAAATTCTCATGCTTTTATTTTTGCTGTCAGAATACAAACATAAAAGGAATGCAATAAACAATATAAAGAGAGGAAACAAAGCAATTATGAAAAAATACACGTTTAAAAATACGTAAAGGGAAAACAATAAAATTTGTTCTTTTTTTATGTTTGACTAGTTGGCACGAACGAGCAAAGAATTCTCACTCTCTTTTTAACACGGAACAAACATCACATTGGGACAAAAATAAACAGGCAGAAAAAAAAGTCTTTTGAAGTAGAAATTTTTACACAAATTCATAAAAATATGATGTTTTTTTGTTAGTATTATTTTGCTACTTTAAACAAATTTTTACATGACATTTCTTTAAAGTTTAAAAATTAAAAAGATTTTTCCTCACTAAAAAGTAATATTCATTTCATAAGATCAGAGACAACAAATTTAAGCAAAATGAATACACACTTTATCTTTTGTTATATTTTAATAAGTATACCCTGTCAAGCGTTCACAATTAAATCCTGAGGGTTACGTACACGGAAAAAAGTACTTGAATTTAACACTGACGTAAGTGTATACACAGCTTAAATAAATTATTTCCTCAAGAAAATCAGGAAATTTATTTAAATTTCTAGAAAATTGTATCTTTATTTTATCATAATGTACTCTATACCTATATTGAACTGATATTTTATTTACCTGTAAGAATAAAAAGTTTAGAAATATACTATATAGCTTCCATATTTTCAATTTCAAAAATTAGTTCTTAATTTAAAAAAGACTGAAAGAAATAATTTAATCTAATCATTTTCTCTGTATTTTGATAAACTTTATACTAAAATCTCTAGTAACGCTGTGAAACGCTATGTTTAACGCTTCAAGCTATTCGTAGAATTATTATATTAGAATCATATCAAATAGAATTACGTTGGGATAATATTATATATAATAAAATTATATTATAACATAGCATGCTATGTTATACAAGTTTCATTCTCTTTATATAATATGATGAAGATCTATTTTCTATACTGAAAATTTGATTTTAAGTACTTTTGTTTACTTATTTATAATTAATTATTTAAATTTTTAATTATATATTCGTATATAGTGTAATTAAAAACATTTCTGTTGAACATATAAAACAATCACAATATGATTAAAATTTTAGTTTAAATAGAATATGGCAATTTTATTTTATTTACAGAAAATGGTTGTACGTCATATCTCCTTCAAGAATTTCAAAAATTACTAATTAATTGAAAAACTGTTGATTCTAATGAAAATATCTTTTTATTTGGCTAAATCAGTCATACAACCTCGCACTTTAACCCATTCTGTTTTACAGAACAAACGTGTAAATGAAATGCTATATTTTTGCGAGAAAAATCACATTTTTTTGTGACATTTTTGGAAAAATTTTCACCAAAAAATCCGGTCTCTAATCGAAGTTATAAAAATTTCATATATATGTTTGTTCTTTAAGTTTTTACATAAACTTTATATACATGCCAATATGTAATATGAATAAAATTAATAATAATATTTTATACATTTATTTGTCACAATTAATCATAATTTTACAAACATAGCTATAAGAAACTTAAAAATCTTAGTTATTTGTGTGTTTTATTTTACGGAATTAAGAATAAACTTCAAATTTGTTTATTTTTTTGTTTATTTCTATACAATCAGTAAACAAAGCAATTCAGGTTAATATAAACAACACAATAGACACCGAGAAATTATTGTCAAACTTGCACACTAAAAAAAAAAAAAAAAAAAAAAAATTATAAACATTATTAAAATAAAATATCACCTATAGGAGAAAGAAAAATATAAAACATACAGCACATTTGAAATTGAAATGTTTACAGAATGATAATTGAAAATTTTAACTATTTTATATATTAATTAAAATGTAAAATTCATGTTTTTTTTAAAGTGTACGTACTCTAGGGCCCAGACATTGTCATTTATTTAAATGAAAAAAATGTGCCTATGAATATATAATGTGCCTATAAATATATAATGTGCCTATTTATATATAATATCTAAATTATATATTTAATGTCATCGTCTTCTAAACTTCATTCATATACTGAATAATACAACAGTGATTGGCTGCCCAAAAAAATTAGACACATTCATTGATTGCTCTTTTTTTTTTTTTTTTTTTTTTTTTTTTTTTTTTTTTTTTTTTTTTTGAGCCAATAAAAGTAAGTCGCATGTTGAGCATGGATTTTTTTTTTTTTTTTTTTTTTTAAAGTTTCATTCATCCTTAGCTCGTTCTATAAACTACACACAAATATTGAGCCAGCCTTGAAAATGTTCCTTTGTTAAAAACAGCTGGTTATGATGTCGTTACCTGTTTACTACGTTTATACATATGTTGTTATTTCTTCGTTTAGAACTTTGAACTTGATAAGAATGAAAGAAACTTCCCAAAAAAGTTCCAGTCTCAATATGCGACTCACTTTTATCGGCTCAAAAAAAAAAATTAAAAAAAAAAAAAGATCAACCAATGAATGTGACTTATTTTGTTGGTCAGCCAATCACTGTTATTGAGATTCACTTTACTTTACAGAACGAGCTCTTATCAGGTCCAAAGTTCTAAACGAAGAAATATCAATAACCAACCATACATATAAACGTAGTAAACAGGTAATGCCGTCTTGATCAGATGTTCTTAACAAAGCAAAAATTTCAAAGCAGGCTCAAGAGTTGTGTGTAGTTTATAGAACGAACTATACTGTTTATTTAACAGAAACATTTTGATTTGCCTAGAATTTTTTTAGTATCATTTTGTTTAAACGTTATTCTTTCCAAAGATATACCATACATATATTATTCTTTTCCTTTCAATATTTTTTCATTGACTTACTCATGAGCCATTTTATTCTTCAGTATTGATAAATGTTTAAAATTTCTTACTCACGATATTTTATATTTTTTAAGTCAACCATTGTTATGAAAATGTAGACAGACAAGTTTCTAGCTTAAAACTCGGTATAGCTGAAAGATAAAAATAATAATTTTTATCAAAGTTGCTGCTATACTGCTGCTGTGTGACTATACCAGTGAAGCTAGACACAGAGAAAGCTCATCCTCTTGTTTAGTCCAGTATAAGAGATAAGCCCGTACTTTGATGTACGTACACCGCCAAAGCTTATTTACATTATACTGTGAAGACAATTTCAGAGATAATTTTTTTTCTTTTCTTAATACAACGTCTACCGTTCCTTTGTCTTATCAACTAAGTATGACAGATCTTAAATTTGTACTTTTAAATATCTAGTTACTTGGAAAAATTTTACGTTATAGTTAAACAAATTTAAAATAGAAGTTACCAAAGAAAAGGAGGATAGGTGGATGAGTAGAGACTATTGCCAAACCTAAACCTTGCCCTTTTAATTTTATTAATTTTGGTAATTGATTTACATATTTATTTATTTATTTATTTAATATTTCACTTATTTGTTGTATTAATTAATTGATTTTTTAAAATGTAATTAACATGTAAACGCTATCGTAGAAGATTAGAAGCATAGTTACTATTTTATACCCATCAAGTGAATACTATAATTGTTGTGAAATTATTTTTGTAGCATCTTTCTAACTAGCACAAGCGTAATACGTAACTTTTCCTTAATCCATGTTTATTTACACAAAGTTACAACTTAAGCTCTAATATTTAAGTTTTTTTTTTTTTTTTTTTTTTTTTTTTTTTTTTTTTTTTTTTTTGAAGTATATTTACTTAAATGTTTTATTTATTTATTTATTATTTTGCACAAGTTTTGGATCTTAAAATTTTACAGTAAACCGGAAGTTCGTGTGCACTAGTTTAAAAAAAATTATATATAATCCTATACGTATGCGTGTAAATAGCAGGCAATATACACAAAACAGTTCAAGTTTTATTTATATATATATATATATATGTACAACAAGGAACGACTTTATGGTATCAGGAAATTGAAGTGATTCTCGTTTGTTTTTTGTTTGTTTATAGGTTTTAGAACATGAAACAAAGTAGAAAAAATATATATGTAAATATTGTTTATTTTTACTATAAGGTAGTTTACGTATAAAATCATTTACATTTTAGTGTATTCAAATATACAAGTGAATTAAATTTATTAAGTTTTGTAAAAGTTTTTTTAATGTTTATTATTGCGCAACAATATTAAGTAAGAATAAAAAAAAAATCAATTTTATTACAAAAAAAAAGAAGTTTTTTTTATTTACATTGTACATAACTAAACAAAATGGTAGTTTTAAGCAAGCGTATATTCAAGAATTACCTTAGGTAATATTTTCTTACTTTAGTAGTTAGCAATCCAATTACTGAGAGAGCTCTTTAATTTCAATGTGACCCTTAAATAAAACTAAAGACACTATACTTTTGCTCGATTATCTCTTTCTTGCGTGTACTTACCTTTATGTGTAATCCTATAAAATGAATATTCGCAAGTAGATAATGAAAAGAACACAGGTCAATAATATTTATTACAGTATTATAATAATATAGTTTTACTTACCTGTTACCTGTATTTTTTATCTTTAAGCTACGTGTTCAATCCTATATCTAAATTTAATGTTAACTTTTGTTTGTACAGACTATTACAGTTTTTTTAATATACTTTTATAACTGGATATTGTATATGAAACAAATAATGATGATAAAAAAATATGTAACAAATGTTCTGCTCAATAACAATTTATTTTGTATACTAGATAAAATTATAAGAAAAAAAAAATTATCTGCTGAGTTTATATAAAACAAAAATCAATTTTATATAGTAAGTTTAACTTTATTTTAATAATTATATGTTAACACTTTTATTATTTTATTGTTACTTTTACTTTCTCTCCATTTAGGGATTTTTTTCTTAAATTACAAGTAATATTTTTATTGCTATGAGTGTATACTATATATAATTATTATATTTAAATTTATTGTTTGTGCTATTATTCATCAATATTGCCAATATTATTTTGTGCCAAATATTCTAAATGTTAAAATGCAGGATATTTTAAAGAAGAATATACAAAAAAAATATTTATAAAAATAAGCTAATAAGTTGATTAATTATTATTGTTATAAACTCTTTTAGTACCATTTTATTTCCATTTTAAATGTATGCTATATTAAATTTTTGTTAAAAATAGATTAAGTTTTTTTTTACGAAATAACGCAATTTTAACATCGTGTTTGAAAAACATTTAGATAATAATATTACATAAGAGTAAAGTGCTAAAAAAATAAGTTCTTTTTTTAAATATACAAATATGAGAAAAGTTTTAAATATTTTTTTCTTTATTTTTTAGTCAATGACAACAATTTTAAAATAAACTTATAAAAATTTTTATAAAGAAATTCATTTTTTAATAATAAGTTTTACTAAATCCTTATGTCTTAAAGCTTAACAATCTTCAAAGAAATATATATATATATATATATATATATATATATATATATATATATATATATATATATATATAATATATATATATATAAACACACAGACACATTTTTTTCTCCATTTCAGTTCAGCTTTTGTAATAAAAGAAGAAAATATATAAAACGTTTATATAATGCTCATATGGCGTGCAAACTTATATACATTTTAGCTTTAATAATTTTAAGCTTTTTCTTTTATATTTTCTTTGAGCCAATAAATTGATATGTTAGTATAATTTATGATGAACAATGTTCTTTGCAGATCTTACAATGACGTCACGAGATGGTAGATCATGACGTCATATGTTCATATAATAACTAAAAAAAAAAAAATAATAAAAAGCTATGGTGAGTCCATTTAGATATATTTCATTTACATTCAAAAACATTTGTTTTTAATAATGTTGTTGTTCATTTTCATTAATTATTAAGTAAAAGCGACGAAGTTAAATCTTTAGATTAAGCAATAAAGAGTTACATTATTAGATAAACTCTAGTTTTAATAGAGCCCCAAATTTAAAAAAAAAAATACCAGGAAATGATGGAGCTAACGTCAACGACCTATATGTTAATCCAATGTTCACATTGGGCTTTTTCTAATTGGAATTGTTAAGTGAGTTTCATAAGAATGCATATTATTTTGATTAAATAATTAACAATTCTAATTACTAAAAGCTCAATGTGAACAAAGCACAAGTCATTTTTTAACTGTCAATAGTTTTACTCATTTAAAAATTTAGTATGAGTCAATGAATAATTTTAAAAAAAATGTATATGTAGCATTCTGGTTATGGCATTTTGCATTTACTGTTACAAAAATTAAAAATATAGCATTTATTATTATTATTATTTTATGTAACTTGAATACTTGTAATTCATGATATGACAATAAAATCCTGCATAACCAAAACTATTTGCTAAGTTTTTATTTTATAATAATTTTTGTTGTGAATTAATGTAAAAATATACTATACTACCTTTATACATTTCAACAATTGTTGCTATTATATTTTAAATGGTGTATTGTTAATTATTTTTACAATTTAAAAACACTGATGCTTTGCTATACTTATATTGTTGGTATTCTGGCAAGCGTTAAGTTTGCATTGTAAATGCTCATTCTACAAAAACTATCATCAGCAAAAAAAAAAAAAAAAAAAAAAGCTTATAATAAATAAAAAGTGCTGTGTTACCTTTGATTTGGAGTAGAAAAATTTCTTTATAAAACAAGTAACGACGCTTTTTAAATACTTAGAAAATAAATAAATTCTTATGTCATTTCTAACACATTAAAATAATTATATACAATATAATATTTCAAATTATTTACAGCCATAATTATTATTATTTTATATTATAAATATATATCAATTTATATTGTGTGATTAATAATTTGAACCAATTTTACATTAAGAGAGATAGAGATGGAAAGAAGAATAACAATATACATACAAAGTAATATGATTCCATGCTCGACTTTGTTTTACATAATATTGAATCTCAACACATGAATTAAATTTCTCCCTCTTTGATGTTTATATATTATTATTTTCTCCCCCAGTTTTGTATGATGTAAAAAGAGAGAAAAAGCATTAAATAGAATTATACAAAACAAGATGAAAAATATAATATTCATCCTACATATTTACATTTGTAAAGAAAGAATAGAAAATATTATTCACAATTATACCACAATTTCACTCTTTGAATCTTTATATATATTATGTATTAATTAATAAACACATATTAAGTATTACGCTTTACAAATTAAAAATATAATATTGATGAAAAGAAATTTAAAGCAAACAATACATTTATGTGAATAAAAGTGTTGGATTGGTTATTCTTTTGTGAAATCTATTTTGTTTGTATAATCATGGTATAGCGCACAAATATACTCTCAAACTGATAAATATTTGCTGAAATAAATCCATTAAATTTATACACCTAAAATTAATAATAGATTTACCAAAATAACAGAAAAATTCTTTCTTCCAAAATTTTTAGGCATAATACCATTTACTTCAAAAATAATAATAAAAATAAAATTTGAAACAAGTTTTATTGTCAAACATAGAACATAAAAACAACAAAGATTTAAAATTGTTTAAAGCATTTTCTTTTTTTGTACTTTCCAGCTTTTAGTCTGAAATTGTGTGTGATGGACTTGTTTCCTTGATGGTTTCAAGATTTAATATCGTCGTTCTTCTGCATGTATTAAATTTCCAAAGAGTGCGATTATTTCCTTTCCTTATGATCCTATATATATATATATATATATATATATATATATATATATATATATATATATATATATATATATATATATATATATATATATAATATAGTGCGATTATATACAAAGGTATGTATATACATATTAAATATGTGAAACAGTACTCTTTTCTATACAACGATGTATAAAGAAATCGTCCTGAATTACTTCTTATTTTCATAAGTTTATATATATTAAACTGTAACAATTTAATAGTTTCAATAAACTGACTACTTGGTAAGATATAAGATTTTTTACGTTCCATGTCAATATGTAAGGCTTTGCCTTAATGTTACTTGAATAAAAAATTAAAATTTTACTTGTGCAATATAAAAATGTTTCCATTGTTTTATTGTGTATGCAACAAATACTTTACAATTGACCCCGGTCATAATATGAAATTATAATAGACAAATTATGTGTTATTATAGTACATAATTTTTCTCATAGTTGTTGTTGTCAACTGGAGAAAACATAAATGGCAATCAACCTCACAATTTAACCCACTTATCTCACATCAAACTTTTTATTTTTTATTTTTTTTCAAATACATTATATATTTTAATTTGGATTATTGTAACTTAAGAGTACCTACTTGTAAAAGACCAACGTTATCAATATGTTAAATACGCCATTTTCAGGCTAAAAAAATACAGAGACTATAAAAAAAAAATTGATGCATAAAAAAACTGAAATAACAATTTTTATGGTTCCTAATTGTTACAAAAAATATATTGTACATATAAAATGTTAGAACGTTAGAAAATAATTTGGAAGATAAAGTTTTGTTCTTTTGTGCATGATGATGATATAGCACAACAAAGAGATAAAACGATCACATAGGTATGTGTTATATATATATATATATATACATATATATATATATATATATATATATATATATATATATATATATATATATATATATATATATATATATATATATATATATATATATATATATATAATATTATTATGATAGTAAAATACTATATAATAATTCAATATTAACGAGAAACGTAATGTTAATACAATAAGAGAACAATCTTTTAAAATTAAACCTATCATAAGTATATATATATATATATATATTTATATATATATATATATATATATATATATATATATATATATATATATATATATATATATATATATATATAAGTATACATGGCATTCCATTCGATGTAGCATGAAGTAAAATTATAGTGAACGTAAAAGTATTTAATAGACTTCATTCTTAATACTAACCATGAAATAATAATTAAAAATAATATATAACAATAAAATAATATTAAATATAATAAAAAGAACATAAAAATAATTTGTATGACCTAACACGTAACTATAAAATATAACTAAAGTAATAAAAACATATTATATTTTATTATTATTACATTTATTTTCAATTAAAAATTATATATATATATATATATATAACTTAATAATATAAAATTTTGTATAATGATGATGGAAGGTTAAAAAATCTAACGGTTAAAAAAAAAAAAAAAAGTAATGTAAATATTGTATGGTTTCGTAACTTTTATACGTTTTGTTGAAATGTATAGGCAGCTATAGGACGAAAGCAAAACACGCATGAAATGAAGTAGCTCTTTCTCTCGCTTGCTCAGCTATTGTACAAGGGGGGTGTAACCTGATCTAGAGCACGTGCTTTCACTTGAGAGCACGTATTTCCCTCAATTGTATTGTATTCGTATTTATGTATCGTCGTGCCCACTACTTCGAATTGATTTCAAGACGAAAAGAGATCACCCAAAAAATTAAATGGAAAAAAAAAAAGCTAGTGGGAAACTTTATTGAATTTTTATTTCCTGTAGAAGGAAACAGAAGAAAGTAAAAACTTTTGTCTCGTAGCTTTTTTTTTTTTTTTTTTTTTTTTATTAATAATTTTATACCTCAGAATTGTTTGTTTAAGTATCTCTTCTTCTTTTTAATATAAATTTTTTATATGATTTTTTTTTTTTATAATTTTTAGCATTGAAGATTTTAACGAATAAATGTATTTCTTATATTTTGCATTAAGTTAAAATGATATTTCATGAATATTTAATAATATTTATATAAAATAATATTCATTTCAAAAAGAATATATTATTTTAAATATTCTGGTTTTAATATTATCAAAACATGAGTTAGGTCTGATATTTAAAAGAAAATTGTACATAATATCCATTCTATTTATTTTATATAGCAATGGAGAGAAGATTCAGAAGTATAGTATATGCTGGCATTGTAAGGGCATATTTACAAGTACAGTGCGCGCGGAATATTCCCGAAAATCGTTGTGTTGTGTATAATGTGAGGTTTGCGGCAAACGTGGTCGTGTTTTAGTGTGCAGCCGCTAATTCATAATTCACAACCCTCCCAACTTAATGAAAACTACCGACCTACGCCGGGGTTCTTTATAATACAAGCACACCTTTTCCTAACGCGCGGCCACAAAACTGCTAGCTAAAACGTTATAAATGTAACTGCTGCAGGAGTATTTACAATAACATTAACTTTCATTTCTCTCTCTCTCTCTCTCTCTCTCTCTCTCTCTCTCTCTCTCTCTTTTCTCTTTTCTCTCTCACCCTTCAGCTTTCTCTAATTTACAAAATATTAAAAGTCAAAGCTATAATGAATATCTAAATATTAAAATTTATTAATTAGAAAAAAAAATTATATATTCGTGTCAATGCATTTCATATAGTGTTATATATTTACATAAATTAATTATGAGAGAGATAAATATAAATTCGTATAACAATTGTTGTTGTTGTTAGAACAAGTATTGTGTTTTGCACTATGTTTGAGTTGGTTTGTGTTGCACGTTCAATGACCGTTGACCTACTTCAACTCATATTAATTGAGTTTTAATAACTCAACCATTATGTTAATATAAAAATGGTATTTAAAACAAATTTCTATATTTTTAAATTTAAAATACATTTGATAACATTCCTGAATAATAAAAATATAACATGTGATATAAGTTTAATAAAATAACTCAAATCTAAGAATATAATGTACCAGTAATGTAATTTTTTTTTTCAGTCATATTTATTTATATGACAATTTTGAAGCTATATATTACGAGAAAGGAATCAAATTTTAATACATGGTTGCGTTTTTAATTTAATCCCTAGATAGGAACAATTTTTTTTTTAAAATAACACTCTCTAGCAAGCTTTTAAGAATAAAAAAAACTCATAATTTATCTCAATTTAAATAAAATTCCCTGCAAAAAAAATCCCTATTAGTAAAAACTATGTCAATAAAATAATCTTATGATTTGTGACCATACAAGCATGTCCATGTCTAATCTTCCTTCAATATTTTACACCGCTTGCAAACAAGAATTATTAGTGTTTGTGGAGATTTTAGAGGGCTAAAACTAGCTAAATAAATTACACAATTTTGTTAACAAGCAGCTTACCTTTTGCTTACATTGTGAATGTAAATTACATCAAAGTTAACGACAAAAAGTATATCAAACTCAACGTAAAAACCACAAAATTTACAGGGAGCTTCTACACATTTAGCTTTTTGTACTCTTTATACAAGTCAACGTAATTAAATTTTATCTAACTTGCTGCACAATTAAAAAAAAACTAGCATACTGTTTACTTTTAAAAAGTGCCATGTCAAAGTTATTTTTAAAGATTCTAAAAAAAAATAATAATAAGTGAGAATAAAAGATGAAATAAAATAATTGCTTTATTTTTTATCCTTTTTTCTTTTTTAATTTCTTTTATGAGAGAAAGACATTTTCAATAATAAATATTAAATTTTAAATCGAATTTTCATGTTTTTCTTTTATTTTTAAGAGCATTTTTTTTTTTTTTACACTGAACTCTGATTACTTTTTTATTTTTTTGTTCTTTCACATCGGAAATAGGGTGCGAGAAGAATGAGAAAAACATCTGCAATCTTAGACGATAAAAAGGATCGTCCACATCGCAAACTGAATGCACTACTAACTTCAATTAAAGAAAATCACTTACGGTTAAAAGTATCTTACACTCCATGCGGTTTTTCAATACATATTAAACACCTATACATAGAATAGAAACCTATGCATTTAAAGGTGCTTATTTAAAAAAAATTCTTAACGTTGAGAAAAAAAAAAGTTACACAAATAAAATTTTACTTAAAATTCATTCTACTTTTTTATTTGGTCATGAATAATTCAGTAAAGACAAAAAAACACGTATATATAATTTTAATTTTAATCACAAAAAAAAAGAAGAAAACGTATAACTTTCAGTGCATTTCATGTTGGAATCAACCTGAGAGTAAATTGGAAATTTCTTCAATTTCCCTAAAATGGTTTGTTTTACGCTTTTAAACTTAAGTCAAATTGTATGTTAGAATTGAAAGCAATTTTATTTTTGTTATATAAGGTTGCAAAAAAAAAAAAAAAAAAAAAAAAGGCTGCAAAAAGTTAGATTACGTTTGCAATTTGAATTCAACCGTTGTTATCTTCGTTTGCATGTATAATACGTTTATAACAGAACAAATAAGAGAATTTTTCTCTCTAAAGATGTTCATGTTTTCATGTGTAAATTCAAGATCACGATTTGGTCTACAAAACTATACAGCGAACGTACGACATGACTTATCTTTCTTAAATTTTATTGAAAATGCCACACTGAAAAAAAAAATATTTTGCTCTATAATTTTATGGGGAAATGTTTTAGAAATTTGATAAAAGATTTCAGTTGATATTTTTTGAAGCAATAATATAAAAAATAAAATAATAATTGCTATACTACTATATAGTTTTATGGTAAGTATAAATCAATGCAGTGTAATTACTATTGGTGAGAAAATATAACTACAAAAACGTGGAAAACAAGTTCCCCTCTATATACTATAAACTTTATGGCAATAGTTTTGTATATAATTATGTGTTATACGCACTTCTGATTCAAAATGTTATGTGTGGATTTGTCTGCATTGCAGAACCTCGCGTTTTCTCATTTATTTTTTTCATACACGCTAATATTTCCATGTGGTGTTTAATTAATGATTGTTTGATACGCACAAACAAAACTTACCACTCACTGTAGGCATTTGGGGAATAACTATAATTTTTGGAAATCACAAGAAATAAAATTATCGTAGTTAAAAAAAAAAAGTCATAAATATCTATTATTTTCATTTAAAAAGTATGAATTATTTGCATGTGTTAAAAAACTGTAACTTTTGA
Source organism: Ecdyonurus torrentis (assembly GCA_949318235.1). NCBI lineage: Eukaryota > Metazoa > Arthropoda > Insecta > Ephemeroptera > Heptageniidae > Ecdyonurus > Ecdyonurus torrentis. The sequence goes on from OX439131.1 coordinate 13,582,131, forward strand.
ATATTCAATTTCTTTTTTCTACCAATGCTTTTTTGAATTTGAATAAGTACTTTTCTACTTAACAAAATGTAAAAATAATAATAATAATAAAAACAGTAAATAACTATACATATTGTTCGCATGTAAAGAAAGTTACAATGTTTTTGTTAATAATGATAAAATCATTATACTTTGCTAAACAGAAAAATGAATAATGTTAAAATTTATGAGATATTTAAATAATGAAATATGACAATTTTGACTTGCAAATGTAAAAACAAAAACAATTTTATTCTCTCTTTTGCTTTCATATCATTGTAAAAGTAAACTGATTTTATAAGATCTAAATTAAATTTATAGCTGCAGTTTTATAAAAATTAACAAGTATAAAAATAGATAAATGTTATGTATTATATAAAGTCTTGTTAATTTATTTCATTATAATATTTAAATTAGAATAAACGTTTATATCTTACGTATGAGACGAAAGTTATGAATTGTGTACTTTTATACTATCGTGCTGCTGCTGTTATATTATACTATGTTATACTTACAACTAACTGTGTACAGTATAACATTTGCATATGACTCATAATGAAGGTAAGCTCATTAACTTTCTAAATGTATTACAGCAACATCCATTAAAGATGGTTTGTATCGTTTGTGTGCACACACAAAAGGGGTAACGAGATTAACGCTTTACACTGGGCCTATTTTGTCGGGGTGTTACGTAAGGCTACTGTATACAGACAGGGTGAGAAAAGGAAGAGAGAGAGAGAGAGAGAGAGAGAGAGAGAGAGAGAGAGAGAGAGAGAGAGAGAGAGAGAGAGAGAGAGAGAGAGAGAGAGACCAGGTAGCAGCCGCTTTAGCAAGCAAAATTTTCCATTAAATATCAAAGATTAGGTAAAGCTTATTTTTTTCATTTTTATAAAATATAAAAAAAAGTGAGAAAGCTATATATATATTTACAAAAAATACTGTAGCAAAAATCAGAAACATTATCATAAAGAAGTATACAGTATATAAATACGAGTATACAGTATACCAGAAATGATGAAAACTTTTTTACTCCCAATTTAATTTACTCTCTTTTATAAACAAGTTGCTCGCCTAAATTTCAATAAGTTATACATTAGTGTGTGGTCTTATTATATATTATAGTATTATGTATTCCAAACTTAAAGACAATTGTATCGTTGATTAGTTTAAAAAATATATAAATCCTCCTCCATGCCTCGTCTCCTGGTAATCTTATAATTATATACATTAGCTTTTGTGATAAAGACTTTTAGCTCTTATTGTTTAATTTAGAGATTATCAATTAAATTTAATTCAAGTCTTGATCGTTGTATAGGTCAAAGTAATTGTTGTATCTTATCAGTTACGAAACAGACAACAATGAGTAAGCTCAACAAAGTATCACACTTTTGTTACTATAATTCTTTAATTAAGGACTAAAGAGGTATTTTGTACATAGCAAATTGCGTTTGTTAGAACAAAAGTTGTTGTATTGTTTGTGCTAATTAAGAATTGTAATGAAATCAAGAATACAAAAGTATTTAGTTTAATATAAAGACCAGAGAGAGCGAGAGAGAGAGAGAGAGAGAGAGAGAGAGAGAGAGAGAGAGAGAGAGAGAGAGAGAGAGAGAGAGAGAGAGAGAGAAGACAAAGAATACATCACAGCAATAATAGCATGTATTTTGTTCATAAAAAAAAAACTTAACTTTTTTTCTGTAAAATTCAATTTGCTGCCTTTTCTCTTTTTGTAAAAACATCATATATTTAGTAAAAAAAAAACATCATTCAAAATAAAATTTACTGTTTTAAAATTCAATTTTATATATTTACGACTCTTGTTTTATGTCTCTCTCTCTCTCTCTTCGTTTCTCTTTACTTTGAATAAAGAGAAATTTTTCTACATGAAGGTAAATTTAAAATATCTACAAAAAGTTGAAATATAATTATATAATATGTAGGCTCAATAAATATATAAAATTGGTTAGAAAATTTGTTCATCACTTTATTTGGAAACTTTTGTGTTATATAAAAATAAGAAGAAGAAATATTTACTGCTAACAACAACAATTTCTTATGTCTAGTGAATATATAAAATTGTATGCAAGCTGGTGAGCAAAAAAGTAAGCAGGCAAACTCACTGAGAATATCAAATTCCATCATCCATTTTTCATATTCACGTTCAAGTCTTTTTTAAAATGTTAAAATTAAGTGTGTAAATTTTATCTCGTTTCAATTTTTTTTTTCTTTTCAATGTATATTTTATTATGGTATGTTTTGTTTAGAAGGCATACAAACTTAAAACAATAAGAATAAATAAAATGTTGCAGTAATGATATTTATAAAGAGGGATTCTCTAAGGGATTTTAGAGCATTGTAATTGGGCAGAATTTGTAAGTTGTACGCCATCACGATGTTTAAATAAAAAGGGAAATTAAATTCTTAAACTTTTCATTCTCTTTAGTTTAATTAAAATATTATTATTATTACTTTTAAAAAAATGTTTTTATTTTTAGGTGCAATTTAAGAGATGATATATGTAACTTTTTATTTATTCTCTCTCTCTCTCTCTCTCTCTCTCTCTCTCTCTCTCTCTCCTTCTATAATTGCTTTCCTTTTTTTTCAAATAGTAGTTGAAGTACAATTATAAATCTCTATTTGAAATAATTTGTTTTATTTCTTATTTTAATATTTAAACTGGAAAAAAAATACATACGGCATGAAATTATGAACACTTTTTAAGAATATTTTGAATTTAAATAAATTTCTATATTCAATAAAACGTACAGTACTATCACCAGTTTTAATTTATTTTCTAAAACTAGTTATTTAACTGTATTTTTAAATGATTTTAATGTAAATACTTTGAATGATTTTAATATCCATAAACAATTCATAAAAGTAATAAAATAATGATAGCTCACTTATTTATTTAGTAAAATAAAAGATCGAAGATAAATATAATGTTGATGTTAGTAAGTAAATAAACTATATAAAATAATATAAACACTTTCAATAGAATATTGTTATTTATAAAAGGATTTGATTTTATAATACAACATAATATTACAAACATTGTACTGTATATAGTATGAAACTGATTTCAACAAGAGTTATACTGTATTTACCATGTATAAAATTAACGGGAAATCCCTTCATGAAGTTTACGTTAAATCGCAAAGTTTTTAACAAATTCATGCATATAATAAATCTAAATAAAATTAAAAACTAATTTCAAACTGTCATTGTATTGGATAATTTTATGTCACTTTTTTTATTATTAATATTATTTTTGAATTTTTATATAATCCCAAATTTTTTAAGCTCCTGTAAAGTCGGCACCCAGTTGGGCATTACTGTTCAACAAATTGCATAACCATATTTTTTCACAGGCGCTATACAGAACTCGAGATAATCAACTAACCAGAAAGTAGGTTAACTTTTTATTATTCAAGAAAGAAAACAATAGCTATGTGTAAGAGAAAAAAAAGTTCAATACTGTATTCAAGCTTTTGTGTTTTAAAAAAATATTAATAAAAAAAAAAAAAAAAAATTGTTATAGAGAATTTCCACCTGGATGTTTAAAAGTTTGTATATAAGTAATGAAATATTTCTTTTATTAAAAAAATAAATAAAATATAGTGATTCTTTTATATAAACTTGCAGTAATATTCACAAACAATGTATTGCCGGGAAAAAATTATAATATGGGTAGATGGTATATATATATATATATATATATATATATATATATATATATATATATAAATATATATATATATATATATATATATATATATATATATATATATATATATATGTATATACAATATGCCATGTTACTAGCCGCATTATTGCAGAGCCAATATTTCATACAAAGCTCGACAATTACTCTGTTTTGTGGGATATTTATGGTCTCATCAAGTCACCCTATGAGCTCGTTATCATTTGTAATCTGGCAAGTACGATTGTTCTATCATACGACCACAGCTCTGGTACGGCTTAGATCTCTCACTAGCTCTATATGACTACACCATATATGTGTGTAACTGTAACTATACATAGTGTGAATATACATGTATGAGAAACAAAGAGTAAATATTATAGTAATACTATTTACGTTTGACCACATATGATAACATAAATATCAAAGAGTATCCTAAATAAGAGTGAATTATATAAATTCATATATTTAGCTTAATCTCAAATGATTTTTGATTGTTTGCGTTTTTTTTTTTTTTTTTTTTTTTTTTTTTGAAAAATGTCTGCAGTATTTTTTCAAGTTTGACAATTCGTTAGTATTGCGGTGATAATTTATGCGTTACTAATAAAACAGTAGTAACAGTTGCTACCCTACTTTAACAGATAAATCAAGCTACGATTTTTTTTTTTTAGAGTTTCAACACTTTTTCTGGGAGAGGTTTTGATTGCGGTATGAGGTTGCTGTGCTCCGCGTGCTCTTAATGTGCCTTACTCTCTCTCTCTCTCTCTCTCTCTCTCTCTCTCTCTCTCTCTCTCTCTCTCTCTCTCTCTCTCTCTCTCTCTCTCTCGTTGACTGTGTCAATAGCTTTCCTCAGCGTTGCTTGCAATAACTCTGGCTCTCTTTCTTACACGCGTGTCAATATTCAAATCCCCTCCCGCCACAGATCACAGCTTTACTCCAATATACGAGACCACTGGGAAAGTGTATAGGAGAACGAGGAGAAAGGAAAGAGAAAATTTACCTTTCTTCTTAACACCAAAATGTAAAAAAAAAACTTTTCATATTTTTCATTTCTTAACTTGCAAAGTAGTAACATTTTTTTGAGGTCATTTCAAGTGTCAAACTTTTTTCTATTCTAAAAAAAAAGTAAATTCATGTTACATTTTATAGTTAAAAGCATAAGTTATTAAAGGGATAAATTTTCATTGTTTAAAATTACAAAACATCAATTTTAGTGTTGGCACTTTAAATCAGAAAGAAGTAATGGCTGCCTGCCTTAGCAGTATAGAGTTAGTTGGCTAATGTGTAAATAAGTGTCGCTTTTCTAACTTCTTTTGCTGCAAACGATATCCAAAACTTCATTAAAACTCGGCTCATATTTTTCCATGCTAACGGGTCCCCTAAGGCTTGCTTCTTCTTTTTCTCCTCCTACTTTCCCTTCCTTCTCTTTAGCTTGACTTTACTTTGCAAACAGTGTGGGCCGTTTACTCTCTCGCGCTCGCGAGAGAAACAGAGAGAGAGAGAGAGAGAGAGAGAGAGAGAGAGAGAGAGAGAGAGAGAGAGACGCTAGAGTCTGTATGAACCCAAGTTACATCTTATTTCACTACATCTTTTTCGCACCACCAACACTCTCTCTTTCTTTCTTTCTTTTCTCCGACTGTCTGTCTGTCGGTCTAAATAGATAGCGGCTTGTCTCGCTCGTGCAAAATAATGACATACGAACGTGGAGAAAATGGAAATGTGACACACGCTTTTTCATTCACGTGATCCTGAGACTCGATATTTCACCCCCATGTGAGTAAGCACCTCATTTATTCATGTGAGATGCAAGGAAAGCAGCAGCCTAGTATAGAGCTAGCAGGTAGGTATGCAGGCAAATGTCAGATGTTTGGCACCATGTCGATTTCATACGTGAAAATTGGATACGGAATTTATTTCAGTCGTTAAAAATTTGAAGTTGAATGTTTTATATGGAGATATTAAATAATTGAAACTCTTACACAAAATTACAATGAAAGAAGGAGAGAGAGAGAGAGAGAGAGAGAGAGAGAGAGAGAGAGAGAGAGAGAGAGAGAGAGAGAGAGAGAGAGAGAGAGAGAGAGAGAGTTTACAGTATCAACAAATTAGATTGTTATACTTTTTCCATGCAAACAAACAGACAGAGTTCAACCAATTAAAACGTAAAAGACATTCTTTTTAAGTTAATTTTACTTATTCTTGGTATGATACTTAATTTTTATAATATCAAACTAGCAACAAGCAAAACGTTCCTATTTGTAAAAAAAAAAGTTATAAATAATAGTGAGTACCTTTACTTCACATAGAATTTTCTGTAGATAACGTAATTGTAAAATTAGTATTTTTTTTTTTTTACAATACTAGACGTAAAAATAAAGTATACTTCCTTTAAAATGTTATAGTTTTAGGGAGAGAGAAAAAACATTTAAAGTAATAAAGATAATAACTATAATAAAAGTACTTAATAATTTTATTATTATAATTGATATGAAATTTTTTATGAACATTGATTGCAAAAATTTCAGAGCTTTTGCTTTTTGAAATGACGTCATTTGTAGATAGATTCTTTCCATCCCCTTCTCAAGTCGAAGGAGTGAGATCTGCACAAGGGAATTGAAGCTAGCTGTCTTTCTTCTTTCTCTCTTTCGTAACTGCAAAGCAATGAGCACCAGCAAAATAAAAGACAGCTTTCTAATGAGCTAGAGCCAACATTGGGATATATAAGGGAGAATAAAAAAAAAAAAAAAAAAAAAAGGAGGGAAGTATTTTTTCCATTATTTTTCTCAAAACAAATGATTCTATCTACTTTTCTTAGCAGAAAAGTATAATGGAGTTTCTATCACTCTCTTTTTACAAATGTAATAGTTAGTGGTAGAGTGTGAGAGAGTGAGAGAGAAAGAAATGAAAAGTCATTTTTCTTTGGTTGTTCATTTACCGCACAACTTTGTGTATACTACATCTTTATAGTTAAGGTAAGACGTATTATGTAATTGAGTTTATAAACTTTTGCCTGAGGTGACCGACATTATTTCTTAGTAACGGCAGCATCAGTATTATAAGAGTAACAACAGAGCACTAGCAGCACTCCCTAGTGTTTCTACTTTACTTCTATTGTTCTGATTAGGATCATTTATCTCCTATTCCCGATTCACTATATATATATATATATATATATATATATATATATATATATATATATATATATATATATATATATATATATATATATATATATATAAAAGAAAATAGAGGGGAGGGAAGTGATTTATACTGAAGGTATATTTCGATTTCCTAACTTATAGAACCCTCCTATCAAACTATATAACATTAACACAGTAATTATTTTTTTGAGAAATTAGGTGACTTGAAAAATAGCAAGATATTTCAATGTTAGTGGCATTTTTTTTCTTTGTTAATGTAAGATTTTTATTTAACAAGTGGTTGACTTAGAAAATAAATACTTGATGTGGAAACAAACAAACAGAAGACTCCTTTTAAGCAACTTTGTTAACTTTATTTTTTTTTCTCTCATAAAAAGTCTACAAAGAACGTGTTTTATTTAAAACAATAAGTTTCCTGTTAATTTAAATTTTAAAAACATGAAATACAGGTGTTATAAATATTTTTACCTTTCTATCTACAATACAGTAACATACAAAGTTTGAAGAATAAAACTTTGTATAAAGTATCTTTTTATTACAAATAAAAATGAAATATAAAATTATTATTACTTAATGAATGAAAATGTTTTGTGAAACATTCATCGCAACTTTAAAAAATTTAATTTCACAGAATATTTTGAAATTTTATTGCTCATTATATAGGTTACTAATGCATCTATAACTTAGACGTGTTTACTGTCAGCATGATCGTTATCAACGTAAATTACGGCCAAGTTAAAAATTACTTAACAGTTTTTTTAAATAGCAAATTCACAATTAATTTTTACTTTCGATAAAAAAAAGTAAATAGAAATTTAGTGATTCAACCTATTTAGCCTATTTCCTGTTCTCGATACGGCAGTCAAACTATATTGTTGTTGCTTTGTTTTACCTTGAGACTAAAAATTGACAAATGATAATTCAGGTGATAATTATGTCAATATAATGATTGATGTCTGCATGCCCTTGAGTTGTAATATAAATTTCTATGTGTTTACGGAATGACTCAAAAAGCTAGTGACATTAGTGTAGCTGCAAGTTTTGCTTACGTGAGTTATCACAGGAAAACCACTGGAGTATAAAAAATATACGCAACAAAAAAAAGAAAAATGCTGATAAAAAAGAAGCTAATATTCAATGTATATACGTTCAACTTGATCTATACAACAATATACCCAAAGAAAATATTACCTATACTTGGTATAATGTTTAACACAAAAAATTCAAAACAACTTTTGTTCTCTTGCTTCTCCCTGGGCTACTTTGCACAACTTGTGGGGAGTGAGAGGGAGAGAAAGAGAGAGAGAGAGAGAGAGCAAAAAACGATGCACTTAGCTAAAACAAAGTTTTCACCTGTGAACTAAAATTCTCTTGGCTACTCTTACTTTAGAGCAATAATTAACCTGTGTTTACTAGAGCAAAATGTTCTTTTATTTATAGGTCACTTGAAATATTGTACATTAAAAAAAAGTTAAAATTTAAGAAAAGTTTTATAAATATTGGAAGACGTTTAGCTGGTCATTGCAATTTTTCAGCTACTATTTTATGTATTTAAAAAAAAACTCGATATTAAAAAAAAAAAAAAGTAAAAGTAAAAAACACTTAGTAAAATAAATTGCAATTTTTAGTTAATTATTACTTTAAAGACAAGGGCAAGTAAGCTGGTTTTGTCTTTATCATGGCCATACAGTAGTGAAGTGTTTGTGCTCGTTAATAACGTGATAAGCGAACTTAGGGGGACAATATTGAACAAACAATTAACATTAAATTATTGAACATGACAGCAATGTGCGGCTTATATAAACCTATGTCGATTTATCTGAAGGAAATTAAAGCAAAGAAAATAATGGAAGTATCCCCTATTTCCTTTTTACTTTTTTATATAATTAGTTGAGTCATTGGAGAAAATTGCTACTCCTTTATAATAACCCTTGAAATTAATTGCTAATAATATTATATTTTTTCTTTCTTTCTTTTTTATAAATTTAATGTTCAAAGTCTCGTCAAACTTTAGAAGTTAATAATCTATAAAGAAGCATGAATAAGTCATTAATCATGTATAAAAAATGTATAATATGTTATCCCAGATAGGTAGGGTGCATTCAATTAATAATTCTGTGACCATCATCCTTATCACTTTAATACACTTTACTTGAAAGTATATTATAGGTAAATGCAAGTAATTTAATTATAGTAAAGTAAAATTTTATAATAAATCTACTGCAGTTTTAAATTGTAAACTTCAATTTACAATATAAATCAAACATCCACTAACATTTTTCATTGAATACTTAAAGGCGTAGAACACCTTAACAAAAAAAAAAAAAACATTTCTAACAGCCTTACATACCTAACTATCAATTTTGATTTGGTCGGAATCATTGATTTTTAATTTATTTTACATTCTCAAATGACAGCTGCGGGTTTGTGACGTCACAGCGCTCGTGGACTAGTGAGCTGTGACGTCACAAACCTGAAGTTGTCATTTTGTGAATGGAAAATAAATTAGAAATCAATCCGGTCAAATCAACATTGATATTTAGGTATGTTAGGATATTAGGCAAGTTTTTTGTTCAAGATGTTCTACGCCTTTAATATATCTTATTCCTTTAGACTGTCTAATATAATAGTCATAGTATCATATCTCTATATGATTAAATCAATAACAATTTAGTTACAAGCAATAACGTGAATCAATCATACATTAACTTATTTGATTATAATGATTGATGCTTTATGTTGCATGATGATTTATATATCTGATTATTTCCTAATATAATCTTATATTTCTATCTGATTCTAATCATGTATACTTTTATTTTATATATTTCCTATGTATGCATAAATATTAACGAATAAACCGATTAAAGATTAATTACGTTACAGATTGGAACTAGTCAAATTACAACACATTGACATTAATTTAACCTTAACATTAATAGTAACCTGATTTCGCTCAATAAAAGCCATTCATTATTATTTTATTATTAATAACGTTATATATTTTTTTTAATTTTGAAAGAACAGAAAAACTGTAAAGCATGATATCTAGCACGTTTCTTTTCACTCATTTTTAAAATATTTACATGTATTTGTCAAATTTTATTTACATAATGACAAAGTTAAACGCATACACGCTAAACAAAATGCATAAATGACTGCTACTCGGATGAACTATACGTATATCATTATACATTAATATAAACGTTCAATTCAAGACACACCTCCCTCCTAAAAAAAAGCGTGATTTTATCTTATACTCTTGATTGTTAGACGTTTTCGTTTGATGTTAATTAATGATTTTTTAAATAAAAATTACAATATATAAATATTTGTTATAGGAATTCAACATTCCTGTACTGTTAGGCAATAGAGCGCAGTACCGAATGCCTGCTTTTTTACGTCACCAAAGAAAAAATAAAAACAAAGAAATCGTAGACAATGAGAGCTACTAGAATGGAATGCTCGCAATCCACTTTTATTATTTTGCTGCAACTAGCGAAGCATGAGATTTCTAAAAACAGAACAGGCAGGCAAGCAGGCAGGCAGCAAGGAAATGATCATGAAAGTATCATTTATTGCTTCATTCTTAGTAATTGTTTTTAACCTGGTTGCTTGTATTTTGTGATAATCTAACTACCGAGGTAGAATCAAGTTTGCAAGCTTCACTGGGCTCATCTCAACTTGAGTGTCGGGAATGTTTGAAGTTACCTGCTTCAGCTAATTTGATAAACTACTTCGTCTTTGACAGATTTTTTTTTCACTTGACTGACTCGTGATCGTCTTTGAAAAAAATAAAAAATAAAAAAATAAAAATAAAAACGTGATTGTGCTACGTAAAGTTTTTACACTGTGACATTCACTGTGTGATGCATACTGAATTGAAATCTAAATCTTGCAATACATTAGACTTATGAGAAAAATTGTAAATATGGCAACATTGGCATATAGATTACACAGGACAAGATATAGAGCGGGTGCGGTGGGTGGCAAAGAATGCATTGAAATGTTGGCATTTACTCCCATTGCTGTGCAAGTTTTTCATTTCTTCCGGTACTGACTACCCATGAATGCTTATAATGCTGTTCGTAAACCCTGTTCTCTTGCACCAAAAAATGCACATTCCATTTGAATAACCATAGGTGATCCGATCACCATAATCGTCATTTTAGGAGCAAAGAACAGGGTTTACGAACAGCATTTATGTTTACTCTAAAACAGGAAAAGGGAGTGAAGGAAAAGGAAACCATGTGATCTTAAAAGTGGGAGGCAGCTCAGGTCTAGCTTGCTGCTGGCGCGACATTTTCTTTCACTTTTACCGTCACATGGTTTCCTTTTCCGGCACTTGCTTTTCCGTTTTTTAGTGTAAACATACGCACTCCATGTATTATTAAAAAAAAAGTCAACTCTTTTTAATGTACGTAAATATAAATGAATTATATATAAATGAGATGCCGTAGATATAAATTTCAAATAATTATCCTTGTTCGTGTAAAAATTGGTGATTATAAAATTTCACAAAACTTGCAAATGTCACTATAGCTTATTGTTATAAATACTTTACATATAATAGTGAAACTTATTTAGCTTTAAGCGTTAAAATTTGTGTGTGAGTACTGAGTGTATAAAAGGTCATGTTAAGTTTATACATAAAATCAAATGTTACACATGTACCGTACATAACTTTTTAATAATAAATCATGTTTTGACTAATAATTTGAAAATAATTAGAAAAATATTTACCATTTTAATTTTATACTTAATTCGTTTATTTTATACTATACTGTTACATTATGCTATGCAACATCATAGCTCGTTCTATAAACTACACACAAATATTGAGCCAGCTTCGAAAATGTTCCTTTGTTATAAACAGCTGGTTATGTCACCGTTACCTGTTTACAACGTTTATACATATGGTCGATCATTGTTATTTCTTCTTTTAGAACTTTGAACTTGATAAGAATGAAAGAAACTTCCTAAAAAAAGTTCCCATCTCAATATGCGACTCACTTTTATCGGCTCAAAAAACAAGATCAACCAATGAATGTGTCTTATTTTGTTGGTCAGCCAATCACTGTTATTGAGATTCACTTTACTTTACAGAACTAGCTCATGATAGATAAAAATAAAAGTAAATCTTTAACATAAAGGTAATTTTTACGAAAAAATTTCTATAAAATGCTTTTAAAAAGACTATAATTGTTCTATGTATTAAAAGTTTTCTAATATTTAAAAATAAAAAGTTGTGTAAAAGATAAACATTTTTTTTTAATTATAAATAAAGTTAGAAAATTATGTTTCCCAAAGCAATTTGATCTTAAATATAGCACGTATAGTACATGATCAGAGTTAGAAAAACCACTCTTGAAAATGTTTGTTGTTAGTTTTCATATTGTGTGGTAAATATATATATATATATATATATATATATATATATATATATATATATATATATATATTAATATATATAAAATAATATCAAACAATAACGATAAAATAAGGTTATTATATTGTACACCTAACTTTACCGATAAACTTTATTTATAAAATTTTATGTATAATAATAATGCAAGTTTTATTTTAAAAAGCTATATTGTATTATGCTACGTGGTTAGTTTTATAAAGTCCAAGTTATTATAAAATATTCCATACAGTAAATACTTTAGAGAAAAAAATAAAGTGGTAAATTTTATGTTTAAACTTTGGTCTCTTTCACGTTTCAAATTGCATTTTCTCTCGTTTTGCTTTTATGCAATCTGATTCTACTATATATATACATGTATTTAAATACAGATAGCAATAAGTTGACTCTTTAACAAGTAGGAATAGTCTACATATATATATACTGTGGGTATAATCCTCTCTTTTTTTTATCTATATAAAGATTTAACTTACATACACTGCATAAAAAAACATTATGCTATTTCAATAGTCATACATTAATTCTATACTTTAAATTAACTACAAATAATAAAATTTAAGTATATTTCATTTTTGTTTTATTTTATTTATTTATATTTTGTGTTTTTGTTATCCATTTTGTATAGTATTGGTATTATAGTGAGTGAGGAGGGTGAACAAACAAACATAAATAAAGATATTTTGTCAATCTATAGCTATAACACTTTGTTTTTTTTACCCTAAAAATTCTCATATTACATTCGTATATACAAACAAACGTGTCAAAAATAATTGAAACTGTTCTATATGTATTATATTATTATATTAAACGTGTTTTCAGTTGAGAGAGAGAGGGGGGGGGGGGGGAGTATTTGTTAGTTTTGTTTTGTGGTTTCATTATCAGTACAAGAAGTGGCAGCTTTATTAGCAAATCCACAAATCCTAACATTAATGCTAACGTTAAATCTCGATCACTATATATATATATACATTGTATATATATATATATATATATATATATATATATATATATATATATATATATATATATATATATATATAGAGAGAGAGAGAGAGAGAGAGAGAGAGAGAGAGAGAGAGAGAGAGAGAGAGAGAGAGAGAGAGAGAGAGAGGTCTATGTTTTGTTTACTGGTATAAATTTTATGATGTATAATATATTATAGACCAGTTTAATCAAACGTTCGTTCAGGTATTATTTTGAATTACTGTTTTTGAGTAGCTGAGAGAAATATTTATTTGTAATTTTGTTATTCAAATATATTACAGTTATTTTAGTATATATCAGCATAATTATCTTGTTTTTCTTTATATATTTCTACAATATGTTAAGAGATGTACAGAGACTGAAATTTAAATTTTAACATTTTCACTGTATGCCAATAAAATGTATTCAAACAGGAACAAAAATTTATAGTACAATAATTCAATTATGATAATTCAGAGGCTACTTAATTTATTCATGACAACATAATTTTTGCAAAGTAACTTTGCTGCTTAGCATATAATAATAATGTTAGGTCATAATTATTTAGCTAATACCAAAATAGCAACCGTAATGATATATGCGACATTAAATTCTTAAATTCCTTCATCCGTATACGTATGGAAAATTTATATAACTTATTGCACCATGTAAATATTTGTTATTTTTATAACGCAAAACAATAAAACTTCATATCACACTGTTAGAAATAATTACACTGCAACTTGCCGTGGGTACAACGTATTAAAAATAGTATTTTATGAAAATTTATAATTTTATAATTAATGCCAAAAAAAAAAAAAAAAAAAAAAAAAAAAAAACAGAAACTATTTATTATAATACTAAAATTAATTAGCATTTAAAACTAATACGTTGTAACTATAAGAAACAGTTTAATTGTGTAAATAGTGTAAATACCTTGAATATATGTATAAGACACAAAAATATATAGAATATTTATAAAATAACTATGATTAATATGAGTGGATATTATTTTAAGAAATAATTATTCAAACTTAATCATGTATGTAAATTTTACATTTACATTTTCAAGCGTTGAAAAAAATGATGGAATGTAGTTAAGGAAGACAAAAATAAATAAAAATAAATGAAATATTTGAAGCTTAAAAAAAAGTTCACCTTGGTATAATGCAATGTTACGACCTTGTGTGTATATATTATATAACACACACACATATTTTTTGTTATTATGCAGTATTTTCATGACTATCTAGTTAAAACTCACTGCTGTGTGTATGATAAGCTTTATCTGTTGAGTCGCGAGTATGCGCGTACGAGGGTATAAAGTAACCTAGCAGACTAGAGAATATTTCAGATTAGTGGTAAACATGTGGGTGAGTAAAAGTTATTCAATATAAGTTTAGCCATGTGTAAATATTTTCAACTAATACCACACTCAATCAGTTTCAATTACAATAGTATAATTTAATTACTATTATGATTCGAAGTTAAACATTTTTGTTATAGTATATTTACAAATATTATGTGTGCCGTGTATATATATATATATATATATATCTAAATATATACATATATATGTAAAAAACGTGATTTTGCAATCCATGGAGTATTATTACAGTAATTCAAATATATTATAATTTTAAATAAATATATTCATTATTTAAAAATAAACATAAAAATAATTATGTACTTTTTTTATTTAGCTATTTACATTTAAATTTTGTAACATTTTTAATAATAATAATAATAACTAATATTACATGTTTGGTATTTAAATTATAAAAATAAATACATATAAATAATTTTTTTATTTCATTAATTTGATGCTGCAAATAAAATCAAATATTATTACATCGGAAAATAAAGTGTTTTATTAACAATAAAATAAACTTTTTTTTTCTTTTAGCGATATAGCATTGTTTTGATCGCTATAATAGCGGGAGGCTACACACAAGTTCTCAGAAATGGACCATGTCCTGAAGTGAAATCAGTACCAAATTTGAATAATATAAAGTTAGAAAAGGTATGAATTACATTTAAAAAAAAATAGATGACTCATAACTTATTTAGTTGATTTGTGATCGGTCTCATGTTAGAGAGAAACTATATTAAATTTGACATGATACCTGGTGATAATTAATGAGTATAACTTCAGCTTATTATGTGGTTTCTCACTAGTAGTCCGACCAAACTCAACCACATGAATGAGTTGTGAGTATGAAATTTTTTTTTTTCATTGATACTATGAAATAACGTTACTTTCTATTCCCCTAACTGAAAAATATGATTTCAGTTAATGGGAATGTGGTACGAACAAATTCACACGACGAGATGGTCTGGAATGGAAATTGAGTGTAACATGCAATTCTTCTCCATGAACTCGGCAAACAATTTCTCATATGATAGTTTTAGTTATAGTCCTACGTAAGTATGTCTTTTTCTATTTTAAATATTTTAATCAAATAATTGTTTTGGAATGTTTTGTCCATGCTATAAGTTAATAAAGAAAATTTGTTGTTAAAACTTTGAACTTTTCAGTCTTGATCGCGAGTTCTACGAAAATGGTAACATTGAAGTATTGCCATATCATTCATCGAATGATGGAAATTTTGTACTCGATATTGAAGGTGACGGTAAGTTATTTTAACAACAAATTAATATTATTATAAAATGTTAGTGATAAAAATATCGCATAGTTACTTGATCTCTATGTATTATATAATGACGTAATATGTATATTATTTTTAGATGAACTCAGTAACGTATTCTTACTCGGAACTGATTACACGAGGTATACTACTCTTTTTACTTGCACACCATCGGAAGACAATCTACATTACGGTAAGATAAACCTTGCTTTCTTAAATTTCAATCAAGTAAACTGGAATTAATACAAACTGTTTTTAAATTTCTTTTCATGCATTACATAATATTCAAGATTTTTAAACTAATTGTCTTAATCATTGGCGATTTTTAGAAAATGTGCTGATTTTTACGCGAAATCGTCGTCCTAAGCCGGATACGATTGTAGACGCTCTGCGACCTCTAGCAGCAAACAATTTAACAGAACAATATCTGCAACCAACCAAGCAACGCCTTTGTCCCGACTTCAATACTACACAACCAGGTAATACGTCATTTAAGTCATAATTCAGATCTGAAGAATGTTATAATATTTTGAAGTCTTTTCATGTTTATTATAGATTATTACATAGAAACGTGTCAGGTGATGTTAGCGCATAATTTAATTATTCACTTTTAAGAGTAAGCTTTTTATTTCAAGTAATCAATGGCTTAAAGGCAAGAATATTGAACCATAATACTAAACGACAAGACTATAAATATATTTTAATATAAGTGCAATTCGAGATTTCAAATTATTTAAATTAAATTTGTTATATATTTATTTTTGTATATATAAATATACTGTATACACACGGTATAAAATTAAGGTAAAGAAAGACGCTGTGATTTTGATTTATTTTCTTCAGACCAATACCATTCATTTATATGGAGACTTTAATTGACGCAACGCTTCATATAAATACATAGAGCTCCCGTAAGTTAACAGAGTAAAGTTTTATATCACAGTATTTGTACGTGCTGAGCAATTGACAGTTTGTTTATTTCGATCATAATAAACGCATTAAAAATAGCTACTAGTTATATGGAAGTCGGTGAATGGAATCCTATATATAAAAAAATATTGAAAGTATAGCAAATTGATCAATAAAAAATATTTTTAGCATGATTTTATTTTATTTTTTATTAAATATGTATTATTATTTTAATAATTATACTTTTTTGTTTATTGTTATTTTTACAATAATATTTTTATTATATTTATTTAATAATATTTTTTAATAAAGATATGATAATTTAGCTAAACATTTCCGTGAATATAAAATTAAAAATAAAAAGCTCCAACAAATAAAGTAAAACTTACTGAAATAGTAAAATAGTAGTGAAAGTTTAATATAAATATAGAAATTTATCATTATGTTTGACTTTATTGCAGAAAATAACATGCAAACATCATCGATGGCTCCATTCCCTTCTTCTTCTCCCACAACAATGCCTCCTGTCACAACAATGGCCACGAAAATGCAACCAACAGTATCTACTATGAGACCAACTTTCCCAACTTATACTTTTCCCACTAAAAAAAGCCGCTAGATATATATTTTTTTTTTGAAGCTTTTAATCATTTCCCTGTAAATAATTTTTTTAGACATTCTAAACTGTATTTATTTATTGTCTATTAAGTTATTACTGAGAATTTTATTACTGTCACACAAAAAAAAAATTGAAATATGTAAGTTAATATTCATATTTGTTTTTTTATTAAAGTTCTATAATAATTCTGTAAATAGTATAAAAAAGTTATTTCATACTCTAAGATATTCTAAGAATTTTTTGCTATAAAATTAGAGTGAAGTATTAAAAAAAAATGTCCCCAACATTTCCTAAATAAGCTTATAATCATTATCCTTTACGATTAAATAAAGATATGAGCAAACTAAGCTAATTAATTGCTAAGGACTGTTAAATTATAACAAATTTTCACGCAACGTTGAGCTAAATAAACACTGATTATCAAATTTGTCTATTTGCTTTATTTTATTATTATTATTTTGGGTGTAAAATTAAATATAAACGACAAAGTTTTTCTTTTAAATTTTTTATAAAAAATAAACTTAAATATCTACCTTATGAACAAAATTTCTTGCTCTATAAAGAAAATAAGCTTTATTTTGTAATTTCAAAATTTGTTTAAAATAAAAAAGTGCTGAACCATAACTGAATTTTATTTTCTGTCTAGAAATTTATTGTAATGTTAAAAAACAGTCACTCAGATTGAATAAAGTTTATGGATTATAGTTATAAAAATAATACATATCAGGTACACAAATATTTTCAAAACACATTTTTATACAAATTAGTATTATTGTACTAGTAGAAATATGATTGTAACTTTTTTCTTTCTTTCAACAAAGCAAAAATTAGTGAAACAAATACTGTTTAAACATTTTTGATATTTTGAGATGTTTCTAGTAGTTTCTACGTTTTTGCTTATATATTTTTAAAAATAAAAAACATAAACGATATATATTTTTTTCTCCCTCTAAACCAAATGATTGCCAATTTTATAATGTCTGTTTTTGCATGTGCTACAAAATGTCATTTATGGCAGACAGATTTCATTAGTCGATTTATGTGAACAAAATAAATTCGCATTCACAACAAAATAAACATGCATGGAAATTTACGTGTGATACGAGCTTATTTGCCAGTTGATAACATCTCTTTGCCGATAATAAATCAATTATTGTTTTTATTTGCGTTCACCAATAAAGATCACTATTTAATTTATAACCTATATTTCAAAATAATATTTTACTGTAATTTTTCATAAACTAAACTAAAAAAAAAAAAAAAAAAAACTCTCTTTGATTTTATACTAAACGACATTTAATGTAACAAAAAAAAAAGTTAAGTATATTTATATTGTTATTGATTTGTTCTAAGCATTATTTTTTTATGTTATATTACTAACCTCATAGATCTGTCATTTAAGATTTATTTGATATTATTTTAAACTTAAAGGCATAGAAAACTTATAAAATCACTTCTATAATGACAGAATAAATCCTAACATAACTGAAAATCAGCATTGATTTGAATATATACTCATTAATTGCTAATTTATTTTTAATAAATTCTATTCGGCAGCTATTCTGTCTCCTGTGAATGACGTCACATGCAGCCAATCAGATATCAGGCTAACTATGACATAATATACATAAGTCAGCATAGCGGTCAATTAAACATAAATTAGCAATACAAGACTTGCAAAAGTAGTTTTAGTAAGAAAATAACAAACTCACAGCCCAACACTACTAACAAAGTGCTAGCAGATGATTTTGTGTTTCTGTCTTAATTTAACATGCTTTCTTATGGTGCAATGAACTAGCTATAACTTGATTTAGAATTATTTCTCAAAGCTAAAATTTTTACTGTAGCGTACTGAGTCTCAAAACTTGTGTTTTCCTGAATTTCAATCAATTTGTTAACAAATTATATTTGTCATCTAATTAACTACAAATCCAGGAAAACAAAAGCTTTAAAGCTCAGTAAGCTACAGTAAAAATTTCAGCCCTAAGAAATAGTTGTAACTCGAGTTATAGATGCTTCATTGACCCATAAGAAAGCATGCTAAATTGAGACAGGAACACAAAGTCATCTGCTTGCACTTTGTTAGTATTTTTGGGCTGCGAGTTTGTTTATTTTCTTATTAAATCTATTTTTGCAAGACTTCTATTAACGATCCTGTGCAAATCAATATTGATTTCAGGTATGTTAGGATATAATTTGTCATCATAAAAGTAATTTTGTAAGTTTTATATGCCTTTAAGGATTTTAATTTTAATTTCTAAGTTTTTATTTTTACTATCTTCAAAGAAGCGTTTACTAAAAAGTATTTCCTAAAGTTATACTTAACAACCTTAATTTGTGGTACCAGCGTATAATATAGAAAACAATATGAGGGAAATGTAAATTATTTGCTGTTACAGTTTAAAATTTAAATACGGGTTTGTTAAAATGAGGTGTGATCAAAATTTTACGTTAAAATTTACTTCACGTTTCGTACATAACAATAATAATAATAAAGTTGGCAAATACAACAATACAACAGGCTTTCTCTTACATAATGGAAAACAATAGATGTCTGCATTGTTTTATGTTAAACAATGGAAAATAAAGTCAACAATCTACCTTATACTTGATGTTTCATTCATGGTTTCCCACTGCAAAATATAGGAATATATATTTTCTAGAATCAAACTCCCATATATACAATTGGGATAATCTCAGGTCTATTCATACATTCAGAATACATTATGTATTAATTTATTTTTATATACAAAACTCTCATTTACTGATGAAAAAAATTACATTATAAAAAGATAAAAAAAAAATGTAATTATTACATTTTTCAACTTAATTTAGTCAGTTCTAATTTAAGATAAATGTTCATTTTGTAGTTGGATCGAGTGTGAGTATATATTATATATAATACACACACACACACACACACACACACACACACACACACACACACACACACACACACACACACACACACACACACACACACACACACACACACACACACACACACACACACACACACACACACACACACACACACACACACACACACACACACACACACACACACACACACACACACACACACACACACACACACAATGAAGTAAAGTAGTTAGATTTGTAACATGTGATGCAAAATATTGTCCCGAGTTTGCAATAAAGCCAGAACAAAGTTTTGTAATGTAATAAATCCTCTAAGGCGGTCCAGGTAACTAAGTTTACAAAATGTCAAGAAGTTAAGTTGCAGCACTCAAGATTTACTGGCCACCGAGAAGAAAACTCAGGACGTATAGTATGTGTGTGTGTGTGTGCGGGTAGCACCCCCCAACTCGCCCTTTCTCTGCTCCCTAAGCATACTGCATATCCCTCCTCTCTCTCTCTCTCTCTCTCTGTTAAATTTATCGTGCTGACTTTAGGGACCTTTTGATGTGATTCAAGTATATGTCGTGTTTTACAAGGTTTTGAGGATGATATTTATGAATAGGTATTACGTGTGAATTAAGTCAACTTTAGAAAACCATTATATGATACAAAAAGTTTGTAATTAAAATAATAAAAAATATGTATTGTAAGTGAATGAAAAGGTCACATCATAAATTTATTTATATTGATAATTATTTTCTTTTAACGTAAATAATTAATTACTGTCTAGTTAATAATTAACAAACCATGCATGAGATAATTATCAACTGAACTTAATATAATCTTGCGTCTACGTACACAATTGTGAACTACAAATATTCTTAAGCATACTCTTAATAAACGATCCTCTTTTTATATTAAAACAAAATATTGAAGTAAAGTTTATTCAAAAGAGAGAGAAAATAATAGTGATTAGAATCACCATTGATAAATAAATTGACAGTGAATATGTTTTTGAACATTTTTTTATTATTATTTAAAAATACAAACCATAACTATGTATTAAATGTATTTGTGCAATTAGGCCACTTTTATGTCAGCCACACGAAGTAATGCGGTCATAACACCACCGTAGGTCAAATGATATTTTGCAACTCTTAAAAATGCCACTAAATGCAAAAACGTCACACCTCCGATCACTCTATGTCAATATGAAGATTTGAACGACATAAAATTTTGGTATCTTATGTAAGTGTATATATGCATATATATATATAAATTTAAACACTTATTTCTCGTAATATCAACGATTCAACCTTTTATACGTCAGTTTAAATATACATTATAAATAAATTAAACTGACAAATTTGGGTTCTGAAATTATTGTAAAATTTTAAAGATGACATTTTATAATAAAACAGACGTCAAATAATTATAAATACTATATTAACAAACACTTATAAAAAATATTAACATTTTCTGGTAACTATGTAAATGTTATGAGTGCCAGTGAACTGAAAATTATATTTTATAACATTACAAAAAGTTTGTTTTCATATGATGAAGAATTTATGTTTTCCTGCTTATGTTTTACTCACCACCATCCTCGTTATAAATTAGCAATGATGATCGACTTGTTTATTATTATTTTTACCTATAAAATGCGGATATCTGGAAACTTTCCTTCACATTGATTATTATTCTGACGTAAAAAACTGAGAAGTAGGTAAAAAAAAAAAGAAGAAAGTTTTTGAATTAAAAACTGCTACTTTAATCATATTATATCATGCCATCCAAAAACAAAAAAATGAAGACATGACTACACTTTTTCAACTAGTTTTCTTTGATTTTTTATTTAATAATAAAGTGTATTATACTATATATACTAATACAATTACATAAACTTGAAATAAATAAAAATGCCAAATATATATTTTTTATCATTTCTTTTTTTTATATACATGTCAAGTTTTGTTTTTATATTTTTAGTGTTATAAGATAAACAGCAGCATGGTGACCGCAGCAAGTAATCAATTGTACGTCAATTTTGAGTGAGAACACCACGCAACACTTTATGATTCATGGCGTCGAGATACGCGCCAGCAATTGCTCATATTTCACTTTTCCTACACAATGAAATATCTGTTCACTAATTTTAGACATATTTCATTCACGTCAAGGTGCACACAAAAACTAAAATCAATACGCTATAATTCTATATATTAGTTGTTTCTTTCAACTTTTTGATTTAAACTACTTTGTTCATAACGAAGAGAGATAAAAAAAAAAGAGTATACACCTACACCCACTCATTGACGTATACACATGCAGGAACCTATGTCTAAAACAAGCGATTGAAATTTTATACGCAAGACCAACTTGCAACTTTGATTATTATACCGACGTTCTGTTTGTACGGTTAGGTAATGAAAACTAAAATATTTTTTGCTCTAAAAAGCTTTGTTCTATATAAAAGCTCTAACTTATCAAAAATTGAAAGTTCCTGCTGCATGATATTAACATTAGTCGTCTTATATTAACAATGCTGTACTTCATAATCAGTTCCTTTATTGATTAAAATACTAATTAGTTTATATTGATTATTATATATAATAATATATATTATATTATTTGGACATTTTTTGCAATTAAAATGATGTTCAAAGAAGGAAGTCGCATATTATAAAATATAAATTAAAACTAAATCAAAAAATATATTTAAATAAATTGTAAATCTTAAATTTAAGATTGTTATTCATAACTGTTACTGGGTGGTCTATTTCACAGACATAAGCCTACGCTTGAGCAGTAAATAATATTGACCATTATAGGAAAATGGTTATGTAAAAAAATATTCATATTGCTCATTAAATACTGTTTACACCTGAGAATAATAATAAAGGTATAGAAATAGGTATATTTTTCTTAAAAAAATCCAAAAATGAAAATTATTTTATGCTGGGTAATTTATTTATCTGCCCAAGTATAGCACTATCATGTAATTTCATGCAAATTCGTTTTTTTTTCTTTTTTTTGTGGGGGGGGGGGGGGTAACTTGACGATCATGCAATCGCCCCGTAGCCAACATTTTACCATAACATGATATGGTTGTAGCTTCGTGACCGTGATCTTGCAATCAAGTATTATTATTATTTTTTAATATTGCCACCAGGTGTTTTACATACTTCTCCGCCACGACAGTTAAATGTATTATTTAACCATTTTATAACACCGTCACCGTATATGCAAAATGTTATATAACCCGGTAAATTTGCATCTCTACCGTAAATACACATAAAATAATTAAGTACATGCATTGTCCAGAATATTTTTATTTTTAGCTGTAATTTTTAACATAAATTCTGTACTAAAGTAAAAAATAAATAAATAAATTTCATTGATGAATTACAAGATGGTACCTTTATAGATACACTTATTATTATCTCTTTACCTATTCTGTAACCTCATAAACTAAGGTAAAAAATCTGGTAAAGTAGTTAACCAACTTTACAATTTCCATTCTAAACCTGGACGTCATGATTTCTAAAAGTTGCCTACTTATTATTTTTTTGTTTTTAAACATAGTTTGTGAGATTACAAAAAGGTTAAGGTACATAATACAGGTATGCATGATGGTACCATCTCATGATTTATCTGTTTGTAACAGGATCCCTTTTAGCTATTTCACAGTGAACATATTTTGATCATCATATATACCAGATCTAATGTATAAGTAAACAATAATATTATATACAAAGTCTGCTGTTGTATATAATTGAGATTATATAATTGAAAATTATGCATTACGTGTTGACATTGTCCATATTAATTAAGATTCCACTTTGATTTACTTAACTAACACAGTTATAGGTGTGTTACAATGAGAGTGTATGTTATTGCGGGGGAGGAGAGAGGTGAGATTATAGAGAGCCACTTACTTATACAATGAGAGGTAATAATGACACATTGTATTATATTTGAAGAGGGGGAACTATAGAATAGAATAGTAACATCCAATGTTATATCTTCATCTATCTCATGTATGTATATGTATACATAGTGTAAATACCTCCTCAACCCATTTGTTGTCATTTTAGATCAATTGTTATACGTTAAACAATAACATCAATTTACAACGTTCACTCATTGTAGATGCGTAAAATTATTACCTTATCTTTTAATTTAGTTTAAATTATTAACATTTTACCGTAACAGGAGCTAATGTTACTTTAAAGGCGTAGAATACCTTGAACAAAAAAGTTGTGTAATATCTTAACACACCTGAAAATCAACGTTGATTAGTCCGGAGTCATTAATTTCTAATTTATTTTCCAATCACAAAATAGATTGAGCGGTCATTGACGTTACACGCCTCGCTTGTTTTACGCGCGCGTGGACCTGGTGACGTAATTGACCGCTCGTGCCATTTTGTGAATGGAAAATACATTAGAAATCAATGACTCCGGACAAATCAACGTTAATTTTCAATTTGTTAGGATATTACACAACGTTTTTGCTCAAAGTGTTCTACGCCTTTAATCATAATTTTTTGAAATTTATACTTTTCAATGAGTTACTTTATTTTATTTTATAATAGCACGTTAAGTGTTTTTACGCTTGATATTGAGAAACGTTTACTACTCAGGATACTTTCCTCTTAAGATTTTAATGAAATGTGTAGAATGCTTTCCATTTAGATACTGTGGAAAAAATTTATTCACATTAAAAAATGTATGCTTTGATTAAAAATATGTTCAGATTGCTTTGATAAAATAGGAAGAAAAAAAAGTTTTTTAAACTATATTATTAAAGAGTAGAAAAAAAATGTAGATTTATTATTGTAAAATATGAGACAATAAATTGTACACATTGCATGTAAATAAAGAAATATCAAGAATATTCTCTTGGGGGGGGGGGAACTTTTAAACATTGATTAAAAATATGTCAATGAAATATATTCTGTGTTTTAAATTAATGTGCAGTATTGCAATAATTATACACACACACACACACACACATATATATATATATATATATATATATATATATATATATATATATATATATATAAACACATGCAAATCTTGCGTAATGAGTTTCTCCTTCATAATAAATTTTATAGCTGTACGAATATCCAAATACATAGCATACATCTTTAAAAACTCTCATAAAAATTGTATAATTTTTTTTAAAGTATCATTTTACTGCATTATATATTATACTTTATAAATACAATTTTTTTACTGTATGTATATACTTGTCATTTGATATAAGAGCCAACGAAACCTAATCACGATATCTAGATTGTCCACTTGTCAACCGCAACTTGAGATCGTAAAGTCAACAATTGTACAACTTACCAACGTAGACCACAATTTTACTTTCATGAGACGTCAGTTTCCTTTTCCTACCAGTCATTTTACCTCAATATAGTTGAAGTAATCTAAGCTCTCAATGATTTTACTGTATAAAAACTATAAGAAAATCAAAATGTTTTATTAAATTATCTTATATAGTATCAGTTTTGAGTTTACATATTAATTTGAATTTATATGGCGTTATAAAAATATAATCACTGCCCATTTAACTTCATGTTACATAAAAAATTGCATGACTATAGTAGAGTCCCCAAGTGAGTCTTTTTAGTCCTTTTAGTACCTATAAGTCACTTACATAAGGACTCTTTATTAAATATAATGTATGCAGCATCATATGGAAATCGCATCAATCTACTACAATTAGAAGAATGTCATTTGTATCCACTTAAACATAAATTACGTTATTTTATAGTAATAATAAATGGTTTTTATTGAAGACCAAAAGGTATCAACCCAGTTACATGGTTCTCTGACTATTTTTATATTTTATATAGTTTAAAGAGTTCTATAAATTTTTACCTGTATTTTATAATTTTATGTTATTTTTAGCATAACTTTAAATATTACATGGTATTGATATGATAAAAAAACAACAACATAATATCTACTTTAATTCTGATAATCTCTAACCAACAGACATGTTTCTGCCAAATAACAAACAAATTACTCAATCACAAAATTTAAATATATATATATATATATATATATTCATTTTTGTTATACTTCTTATATAAAAATACGTGAATAATAAATTATTTAAGGGGAAGAATGAAAAATAGATGTCAGAATATGTTTACTTATATATTTGAATAAAAAGATGTTTATTTACATTCGTGCGGTCAATCGTGCGCACGCATTCTGTAAACATATGATTTATGTTGCTGTCAACGGAAAATAATTTATTTGCAAAACAAATAAAATATTATATTTTACAATAAATGGTTCAATATGTTTTACAGTATATTATAGATTAAAGCATGTAGATGTTTGATTTTTGACTACGATAGTGCAAGTTTCTAACTTAGATCTCTTTTTAATATAAAACTACAGCTTATTTCAAACCCAGTTATTTTAATTGATGAAATATATGTTTTCATGTCAACCACAAGAGATGACTTAGAAATGTATACATTAGTATATGGTTCTCTTTATTATAATAGTATTATTATTATTATTATATATATTATATTATAGATGTGTACCTATTTTATGTTCGAGAATTTAAGACTTAACCAATGCTTGTTATACGTATTACGTATCTAAGTTGCCAGGCTTAATAACATTTATTTCTTGCGTATTAAAGAGAGACAAAAAATATTTTAAGAATTTAGAATAACGTAATTATGAAATTTTCAAATTAAAATTTTGTATTTAAAATTAATTTAATTTACCACGCAACAGCAAATTTCATAACAACTTGATTTCTAAAATATAAATTTTGATGACATTTTTACTACATATGTGTGATTTGTACTAGAAATTCTACTTTATATAATATAGAAGTAGAAATTTCTTCGGATATTTTTAAATTTCTTAGGGAAACTCAAGGTTGTCAGTTATTGTTGACGGAGGTGAAAAAAAAAGTATTATATATATATATATATATATATATATATATATATATATATATATATATATATATATATATATATGACAAGCGACAGGAAATCGGTTTCTTTCTTTCCTTGACAAACGCGAGTTGATGATTGCATTGAAAATTGAATTGGTTTTTGCTGCACGCTAAATTTGCCACACGTCACCTCAGCTTATAGCGTATACGTAGTATAGTGTAGAAATTTGCATCTACATCTGCCGACCACATTTAAAACTTTAACCATAAAGTACAGTATTTTTTTTTCTTTACTTCATTTTATTTTTTAAACGTAAAATAGTAACTTTATCTTTGTCCCCTTACTATATATTTGGTAAGGTCTTCTACCGTGAAACTTCTCGCGTGGGTAAAGATTCATTTATAGTAAGCTTTGTATTTTGTAGAAACCCACAAAACCCTTACATCAATGTAACCCTGTTAAATACTTCACTCAATAACAAGGATGACCCTATGACCCTATAAAGCTGTGATAACAACTCTATCTCGTGTGAAACAAGATAATGTGTGTGGTAGTAAATAAGGTTTTAAACTATAAACACTTCTGTAAGACTTAATCAATTTAGGATTTCAAAATATTAATCTACTTTTTTCTTCTTTTTTTTTTTAATATTATTAAAAATAGATAAATATTTTTATATAAAATATATATAATATTAAATATTTTAAGGATTAATATTAAATTATCTTTCACAGCAGAGGTATACTGAAGGAATAAAGGTATTTTCTTTACATTGAAAGTAATAAAGAAACGTTCGGCTCTCTTTTATAGGCAAGGAGATATAAGATATCAAA
This sequence comes from Ecdyonurus torrentis, assembly GCA_949318235.1. NCBI lineage: Eukaryota > Metazoa > Arthropoda > Insecta > Ephemeroptera > Heptageniidae > Ecdyonurus > Ecdyonurus torrentis. The sequence continues at coordinate 13,610,215 of OX439131.1, forward strand.
CAAGTTTTTATATACGACGTATGGTGATAAGTTTTCTTTTCATGAAAAAATTTGTATTGAAAAATATATTATTACAAAGTTATTGATTGAATTATATATTATATTATATAAAATGAATTCAACTTTGTAGTGCCGAAAAATTCATGAAATAAAAATTTTAAGCTCTTGAGGGAAAGAAAAAAAAAAGAAGACGAAGGAAAGAGAGAAAAAATATATAAAAAGAGAAAAATCGTGAAAGCGAAATGTTGGCCTGCGTTTGTATCGAAGTTTAGCAGAAAAAGAAGAGATAAAAAAATGATACAAGTAGACTTGACGCACATCCAACAACGCGGTTTGCTTCTTTTTTGTTGTTGCATGAAAGATTTTGGCAGAGATGAGAGAGAGAGAGAGAGAGAGAGAGAGAGAGAGACCAAGAGACCAAGAGACTTTGTGTGTAAACATTATGAGCGAGGGAGGAAAAAAAGATCGCTTTGTTTTGTGTCACCAGCTCAGGAAAGACTGACTGTCTGTGGTCGTCCCTATTTTACTCTAACTACTTTCCTACTGTAAGGAAAAAAAATTGATATTCTTAACAACACATAATATAAATTCTCACTACATAACAGGATTATATAAAGATTTAAAATTATTGGCACTAACTTACAAAAAATAAAAAAAGTATACTTAAAAAACTTTTTTTTAGTACATAATATATACTCAAGTTTTGTAATTATGCTAAATAAAACGATTCTTCCCTCCTTTTTCCCCTTAACTTTACGCTATAAGGAATAAGAGCAGTTTGTAACACATAAAAAGTATAAAGAAACACTTTGAACAAAACATCACATAATAGGTATGACAATAACAATGCCTTTGTAATAAATACAACGACGAGTACCATGTAAATTTAATAAAAAGTAATTTAAACAACATACCATTTCACAGTAATAACTAATAGTAATTTGAAATATATTGTACTGTTATATTAAACTTGGCAGTTAATATAAATAACATGGTTGTATAAAACTAAAACATCAAAAAAAAAAAAAAAAAAAAAAAAAAAAGGAAGTCGTATAATTTATTTCTATATTGCAATTTTATTCGCTTCAAACCTAAAGGTAATTTGTATATGATATTTATATGTTTTGTTTTTTTCTATAAACATTATACACCTACACAAAATATAAGCCATTTTTAATAGTGTTTTTTTATATTTAATTGTTTTTGTTAAGTTCAAATATTCAAATTAAATTACATAAAATATTAACTAAAATTTTGTTTATTAAAAAATTCCACTAAATGAATTTGTAATATTTATTGCCTCTAAATTTTTTTTAATAATAAGCTTTTTTTTTTAAAGTAGTATATATAGGCAAAATGAAACCTTGTTATCAAAAATTGACTAAAAATTGAGCAAATGCTGCCACATATTAATGTCAGAGAACCATGTAAGTAAAGTGTATGGTCTCTAATAAAAATTTATTATTTTTGATAAATTGAAGCACAGATTTCTAATTTTTTATAATAATATTGAATAATAAAAAAAAAATATTAATACTTTTTTTTTCATAATTATTTGTACATTATAATTTAACATTTAAATATAAGTTTATATCAGTGTTAAAATTGTTTTGAGTTTTCTGTTCTTTTTTTACACGAAATAAAAATCTCTTGGTTATAAATTAACGTCGAGATGTCATAGGTCAAACTTTTTATCATGTTCAAATCTTGTTCACTTTTAACATTTAAAATGTTGTTTGAAACATCTTTCTATATCAACCTAATTTTTCACAATACTAGTTTTATTATTATGTTACTCTACAGTTATTATCCTTATACATATGCAACCATTGTGTTACTTTTGTTCAACAATTTGCCTACCCATCAGGATATATAACACTCTACTCGGTGCAAAGTAATGGAAGTGCAATTGTGCTACTTTCTCTTGCAAATTTTCTCTGTTGACTTTTTTTTTCTTTTGCACGAAGATGATTAAAATTTATGTTTTAATAATTATACTACAAACATTTATGAATATAGATATTTTTAAATAAAACTCTTTCCACGCTTAAATCGTACTTTCATACTTAACGCTCTTACCGTTAAGTATAAAAGAGCATCAGTTATAAGCAAAAAATTGTGATCAGGATTACAAGCTACTACATGGCTATAACATTTTGAAAATACACTGAACAAAAATTACATTTTTTAATATATTTCAAAAAATATAAATAACTTTATATAAAGGGAATACTAATAAAAAAAAATTACATTATTGACATTATTTTAATTTCCAATGTTTTGTATTTTAGTATAAAATTACGTAAATAAACAAAATTAATTACTTTCAAGCGTAAACATAATAAATTTACAAATATATTGCTGATGTCAGCAAATGCTTGAAGCTATATTATTAATTGTTGATTTTAAATATTATTATGTACAATCAAAAGCCTTTAGTAATTATCTGCAAAATAAAGTAATTTATATATATATATATATATATATATATATATATATATATTATATATATATATATATATATATCAATTAAAAAAATTGTAGAATTAATACATCGTAATAATGAAGAAAGTTCCCGGAAAAAAAAATAACGTATGAAATAATGAGGAGATAAAGCGCTCGCAGTTGAGTGTTTTCAAAAGCCCTCATGTTTGTTGTGGAATATTTAAAAGAGAAAAACAAGTTTTTGAGTTGTTGGTTTCTTTGTGAGAGGTTGGCGGCTCGTGAAATGAAGTCACCAGCGTTTATAATTCTGTGAATAATTAACGTCTCTCGTTTGCGAAAGGGAGAAAGAACGAGGGAGGGAGCGAGAGAGAAAAGTGACTTTCTAAACAAAAATGCGTAACATTAATATAAGTAACGTTTAAAATGCTTTCGAAAAAAAAAAGTCAAAATGTTAACTTATATAATTAAAATATTTATTAAATAACTCAATAATATTTTAATTAATAATAATTTTTAAATTAAATAATTTAATTTAGTTTATAATGCGATAAAATTTGTTCATTTCTTTATTAAATAAAATTTCATTAATGAAATAAAAAAAAGGAAAATAAAATGGCAATTAAGAAATACTTAAGATAATTTAAAGAGGAGTGAAAGAGAGTTAGGTAATTAATACTTTTAATTTGGTAAATTGAATGGTAATTAAATTTTTGTCTTGTGATTGAAAAACGTAGTCGTTGATTAAATTCCTCTGACTGTTGGAATTTTCTTTCTTGCTTGCTCGCCTAGTGTTGTTGAGATGAGAGAAATCTTTTGTCCTGTGCTATGCCAGCGTAAATTAATCCTAGAGATAGGAAAAAAAATGCAATCAAAAATGATCTTCATTGTTAGCGAACAAAGATGTTGATTTCTTTTCTAGTATTAAATTCTAATTTTTAATTACAGAATAATAATGATTTTAGAGGTTGCGTATATTATGATTTTAAAATCTACCAACATGGTGTCTTTTAGAAATCCTCATTATTTTATCTCTAGTTGAGAAACAATTTTTAGTAGCATCTTCAATTTATATTTTTCTCTTTCTTTTACTTTTTAAAGTAAATTTATATTATGTGTATTTTAAATGTATTAAGAAACTATGTAATGGACTTAGGACCACCATGAGGAACTTTATTTTTACGATAATTCTTTCTACACTATTTATATCCAGCAAAACAAAATACTCTAATCTTCTAATAATATTTAATTGATTTAAAATACTTTTTTTTTTTAATGTGGATAATTTTTTATAAAAGCAAAAAAAGGATCTAACTTAAGCGTTAAAATTGGATTTGTTACGTTTATAGGTTATCTTTAGAATGGAATAACTTAAATTTTTATTCGTTTTTGTATGTATTTGACTTTACTTAACTTTTAATTATCATTTCATCTTTCCTTCATGTTGAAATTTAATTTTTTTTCACTGTTTAGTTTATGAGATATTAGTTTTTAACCTACCTCCTTAACATGTTATATGATTATGTTGTGTTTTAAATACCTTAATGTTTAATTAAAAGCTTGTTAATCTGTGTAGTAACAAAAAATATATACTAACTAGTTACATATATTTAATTTTAAAACTATAACATAAAAAGTTTTGTACATGAAAATTTACTAGCATGTGAAGTAAAATATATGGATATAACCTCATACTTGTAGTTTATATTTCTAAGAATAGTTGGTAGAGTACTATTACGATTACTAAGCTAATATTGAACTTATAATAATTCTCTAAAGTTAGAAAAGACAAATAATTCTGGTGGCCATTTGTAATTAGTGGTTTGCTAAAGAGGGACATCGCGCAATCTATCTCCGACTTTATATGATGACAAATTAAACAGTCTTAAAACTCGACCTCTATCTTCAGGCTCTTTCAAAATAGTAATAATAATTAAAAAAAAAAAAAAAAAAAAAAAAAACTTTTGCCTCATAATAACAGAAGCTGAAAATAGAGTAATAAATCTAATTTTTACAATTCAACTTTATATCACTTTCATAAAAAAAAATTAACAAAATTAAAGATAAATATTTTAATGAACTAATTAAAATTATAAAGTAAAATAATTAATGAACTAATTAAGTATAATAAGCTTTTTTTACTAATTAAAAGGTAAAATAATGATAAGCTAATTTTACTTTATTTTGTTTATAAATATACCTAGTTAATTTTAGAAATATTAGGGAAGTAAATCATGCAAAAATTAATACTGACACAAATGTCAGTTTTAGTTATTTGATTGCAATTAATGTTCATCTTTTTAACATGTGATCTTCTAGTGATATGTTATTCAATTACATGTAGGTAATTATCTTTTGACACCGTTAATATGATGTAATTTTCTAAGCAACATTTTATCTGCTTCTGAAAATACAGTGTGCTATCATTCCTAGTTTCTATTTAAGAGGCGTGATACTCCATAATAATATAAATGAAATTTGCTTAAAATTTACTTTACTGTATACTTTACTTTTTATTAAAAAAAATAAATAATAATAATAATAAAAATATTGTACTATTTTTATTTTTTTTTAATGAAGGAAAGTTAACAATGATTATAAACAAAACGTGTGTTAATAAATAATAAAAATGCAATTAAAAAATAATAAAATATTATAAATAGTTATTTGTGAAAATTTTAAAATCAAAATTCAAGATGCTTCTAACTTCAGCCAATCAAAAACCCATATTTGAAAACGTGTATGCTAAGTATCTGCTATCATTATCATATCAATATTCAAAATATATTTCGATATTGTGATTTTTTGCTTTTAAGTTATTCAACGAGAAGTAGCACAGCATAAATTGTCATCAAACATTCCATAATCTCTTGATTATAAAGATTTAGTATTAGGAACTAAAATAATGATACAGACAATTTGACATAAAATTTAACTGATTTGACTCCTGGAAACACCATGTGTATTCATATAGAACAGTACGTAAATTGAACTCACCTAACGTAATTATCGTAAGGCAATAAGAGAAAAGCTTTTTCACTTTTAAACTGTATATATCCTAAAATTAAATAGCTTCTTTCTATTATTTTTGCATATAAAATAATTTTTTATTATTATTTTTGCTTTTTTGTTCTATGATTTCATTTTAAAATAATATAAGTAAAATATATAAAAATAAATGAATTTTTAAGTTTTTAATATTTAAAGCTTATACACAAACATTATAATAGTTTTTGAATTTAAAATAAATACTTACGTCACTTTTTTTTTTTTTTTTTTTTTTTTTTGTGATTATGATTTCTTAAAACTGAAAAAGTTTACAAACAATTATTGTTATAGAAAAGTTTCCTGAAAAAAATAAGAATCATAACTTTGACATTCCTTTTTATTCTACGTGCTTCAATTATTTTTATCATTAAATGACAATAATAACAAAAAGAAAAAAATGTTTTCAAACTCTTGACAGGGAGTAAAAAGAATGTTAACGTCAAACTTTTTTTATTTAAAAAATATATAATTTTTAATATTTTATTAAAAATTATTATTTTGTAGAATAATTTATCTAACTAAAGGTAAAACATAGGTTATAAAAAAAAAGAAGTTAGAGTATAAAAGTTATATTATATACCATAGCTTATGTTATGTTACTGCAGAAAAGAAATAAAAATATAAAGTTTTTAGATGGCAAGTAATTATAATTTGAGCTGCAGGTGACACCGTGCAGATTTACTTCCAAGTTTTTGTTACTACTCGAGTGTTGCCTTAGCTGCGACTAATTGCCACGCAACATTACCCACCTCCTTTATACTTTTAGTCAAACTTAGGAACAGTCTGGCCATATCACTTAAAATATTAAGTTGATCCGTTATAAGCGTATTACTATTATTATTTTTTATTTTTTTTTTTACAAGCGTGCAGAACTTTCTTTTATTTTTCTTTATTTTATAAGAAATGTTATAGAAATAAAAAAAAGTTAATATTTTTTTTCCTTGAAATATTTTGTTGTGTTTTAATGAGTAACAAAAGTAGTTGAAGCTGAAAATACATTTCTTTCTTTCTACTGACTTACTTTATTTTAAAAACCTTTCCTGGTTTATATTTAAACTAAAATTATAATAACAAAAAAATCTAGTTTATTTATTTATTTTTTTTTTATTTAACAAAATATTATTTACCTATATTGTATTTTAAAGAAAAAAAGCATTTTTATGAATTACAACTCCATTTTTGTTTTTAATTTACAGTGCCATAACGTTAGATATAAAAATGAATTGCTGATTATTGTCTTATTAGCTGAGTAACAACGTAATTGTTACAAAGAATAAATATTGCTGGACCGAGACTTTAAATATATATACAGAATATATATATAAAAAAAATACGGAAGATCTTTTTTCATGTTGGCACTTTATATCTTGGGTAGGTCACAAGCCACTCCTTATTAATATCATGTTATATTAAAATAATAATAATAATATAAGATGAACATTATATAAAAGTTGCATGTAAGTAAAGTTCACGTGAATTACAAGAGTAAAATTGATCAAGTTATGATTAAAAATCCTTATATATTCTTGAGATTGAACGTAAATTGTTTTTATTACTTCATCACATCAGTCTTTCAGTTTCAGAACCACAAATCAGAAACAAGTTTGAAAACTTGTTAAACTTTGATTGAGTAAAAAGTGGGACGTACAGTACGTATTTTCCGTGCTAATATGTCAAACTTTCATGAATGTAGATTCAACTTGACGTGTCTTGTCGCAGAAAATCTCTCTCTCTCTCTCTCTCTCTCTCTCTCTCTCTCTCTCTCTCTCATCTCAATTTAAAATATAGTACGTATTGTAGCAAAGTTTAACACAATTTATACGGAAGTTTCTGAATCAAATCTATAATTGATTTAAACTTCGATTTTGATTCAAAGCAACTTTCACATAGTTCTATATAATATACTGTACATATAAACATACAACATTTGAATAGTTAAAGTTAAGTTTTATCTTAATTCAAGATTTTATTCATTACTAAGTTAAGACTGCTGAATTACAAAAACCTCGAAAACAATAGTGTCATGAAATTGAAAAGAGGAGCAATTTGTTTGACGTATATGTCCAAATTTCTTTTCATAACAATGTTATAGCACACAAAAATAATATATATCATATTATATTATTCTAAAATACAATTTGCAGGAGCTTAGTTATTTTTTCTAATTTTCTTCTTCTTTTTATAAAACAATGTAATCATACTTATAGCTTGTGAGAAAAAAAAAATATTAAACGAGCAATGTAGTTACTAACTAATTCCTCTGCTTAAAATTTTTAAATTTCCTTTTTTTAATTAAAAAGTTTTTTAAAAAAATAATATTTTATATCATTTAGGAAAAAAAAAAGAAAAAAAGATGCGGGTGAAACCGCAGGTAGTGACATAGGGGTATATTTTTGCAGCAGCACAACACACAGAATGAGGCTTGCACGCTAGGCTGACTGGCCGCTTCACTCGTTCACCATGCGATGCCAAGGCCCCGCATACCACGATGCCTGCCTGCCTGCTTGCTTGCCTGCCTACGTTTGCCCAGCAAGCCAGTGCGCACTGTCACTGTCAACATTACCTGCTGCCTACGTCACAACACGTCAACAACAACAACCACGCAAAACTGAACACGATGGACATACGTTAACTGCAAATCTACTTTCAGGAATATACCTATTGAATAAATACATATTAAACCTGATAGATTAAAGAAAAATTTCATTAAACCTAACTTCAAGACTAGATTCATTCATACAAAAGTACCCTATGTAAACATAAGAGTAAACACATGCTAACTGCAGGAAATGTGCTTACACTTCTTAATGTGCTAATAATGTAGAAGAGGAAAGTAAATGGAATGGAGGTATACAAAAAATGCATGCAAAAATGCAAAGTGACCTTTTTTTTATTGTTTATTGAAAAATGAACATGGAAATTGCCGATCCGAGAGTTACACTTTTATATGGGGCTTAAACACTCAGAAAAAAAGTACTTGGCAGGTATTTTCTGTGCATGTGTTTGCTGAGTAAACATAAAAAACGTCCTGAAACTTCAATATAATTTAATAATTAATTATTATAGATGTATATGGTTACAATATCAGAATCTGACAAATTTTAAATTATTATTACTCATTACAATTAATAGGGTTTTTCCCGTCGTTTTTGTCATTTATGAATTTGTTGAATTCTATTTACACACTATTACCAATACTATAGAGAAAAATCATGTAATTTTTTTAATCAAAGACAAACATATAAACAAAACATACAAACATAAACTGTTAATCCTGATTTGTACGTGATAACAAATTTATGATTGATTAATTGAAATTAATATTGCAATAGAGGAGCATCATTGTCTATGTATTCAATTTAATTCTTCATATTCTATATTATTTATATTCCTCCATGTTTTGCAAAGGTTTATAACACTTTAATCCTATGTATGATGTACTGTATATATGTATGTTTATTTCATTACAAAGTAAACAAGAGATCTCAATCTGTTTAGTAGCCATTTGTCATTTTAAATCAAATAGTAAAATTATATAATATCACAATATATACTATTATATGAGGATTTAATATTATTGGTATATTCAATATTTATTCAAAGTATACATGTAACTTACTGCAAGTGTACAAGATAAATAAAAAAAACTGTTGTTTAGCTTTTCTTTTTTAGCGAAATATTCTTTTGTGTATTATTAAAATTTTAATATCATTTTGGTGATGTTTTAAATCATTCATAAGTTGCGATAAAATATCTAGAAACTTAAACATGTCAAGTGTCAAAAGGTTCTTTGAACGTTTTATTAAATTATGTAAAATTAAAAAAAAAAACAATTAAAACTGAAAATTTGATTATTTTTTTCTTTGCAGTTTTATATTTTTCTATATTAAAATATATTTAACGCGCTATTAAAATGTGATGGTTAATTAATTATATTTTCGCTTCAAAATACTGTATAAGCGCGAAGGAAGAGAGTTCCCATGTTCTTACACATAGTATACTTAAATTTATACAGAAACTTTACTCGTAGTAAAATAATAATAATAATAAAATCAAGTTTATCAATCCAAATTTTATATTACATACTGTTCTATGTAAATGGTGTTTTATAAGCAAACAAAAATTTTATTTCTGTTCATAGCTATGTTCATGTAATTTCTATTTCCAATGTTGATTTTTTTATGATGTTTTCTTGTAAACACTCTAAAAAATGGTGCATTACTTTTGCTACAAATCCAGACTTATTTAAGATAATCACTTTTAAGATTTATGAGTGACTATATAATAATGCATTTTAGCAAGTTATTAACAATAGCTAATTTAAGTTCATTGAAGTTTATTTAAGCTATTTTAAATTAAAATAGCTATTGTTGATAGCTTGCTAAAATGCATTATTTTAGCTACTCATAATAACTTTAAAGTGATTATCTTTAATAATTTATAGTATTCGTAACTAAAATAATGCACCATTTTTTAGAGTGCATGTTTGATTGTGCAACGAAACTGATATTTTATATGTACTTGAAGCTAACAGTACTTTCTTTTGACTTTGCGATTAATATCTATCACAATTAATGATCTATAAATAGAAATATTATTTATTTTGTTACAATTAGTTCAATCATACAATGTATTATCATGTCAATCTCAATAACTAGTTTTATATATAGGACATAATCGTTAATAAATAAGTTGGTACAGCATAACAAATCTTAAAAAAAATAAACTTATTAAATTTAAGTATACACGATCTAAAAATTTAGTCTCAATTCAATGTTAATTTTAAAAAAAATTAAAGATGTATTTAAAATACACGATATTACATTTTTTTCAAGTATTATATAAAAAACACATTTTAATATAATCCTGATTAATCCAATTAAAACAACATTAAATTTGATGAATTTAAAATTATTAATAAAATTTTAACAAATAATATGTGTACTTGTGTTTTTATAGAATGCAGGCATTTATGTTTTGTTTATTTATTGTTTATTATAAATTTAAAATTGTAACTGACTGTACTGTTAAACAGTTGCGTTAAATTGAGAGGTTTATAGCCTGATTTCGCCCTATAAAAGCCGTTAATTATTATTATTTTGTTTTAAATTTATTGATTTAATTACTAAATTTATTGAACGATATTAAAAGCGTAGAACACCTTGAACAAAAAATTTTCCTAAATACTACGTTAATTTGGCCGGAGTCATTGATTTCTAATTTATTTTCCATTCACAAAATGTCAGCTGCGGGTTTGTGACGGCACAGCTTGCCTGCTCCACGCGCTTAGAAATATGCGCGCTGTGACGTCATAAACCCGCAGCTGACATTGGTGAATGGAAAATAAATTAGAAATCAAAGACTCCGGCCAAAATAACGTTGACATTTAGGTATGTTAGGATATTAGGCAAGTTTTTTGTTCAAGTTGTTCTACGCCTTTAATATTTAGCATTATGAATCAATAACTAATGATGTGATCAATGTTTATTGTAACATTATTGTCCTTATGAACTGTCTGGGTCAATAAAAGCATAACTAATTTCTAATCTTAAATATATTACATTATACTTAATATGAGATTTATTAAAGATATACAACATGCATACTATTGACACAAGTATGTCAATTACGAAAACATTTTTCTTCTTATTTTAAACACTTTGGAAACTCGCGTTATAAATTATTTTGATTACACGTGTAATACACCTGTTGTATAAATAAATGTCTTCAGTGAGTGTATACTTTTTGGTGGCCTCTCATTGAAAATAATTTATTATTATTATTGTATACTGAATTGGTTCAAAGAAATGGTTTCAGTTTTGACTATGCCATCTATGCCTATATAATACAACGATATATAGTAATTGTACTAGTTATCGGCAGGCTGCAGTTATCGGCAGTTTTATTTTTTAAATTAACCTTTTACTAATTTTAGGTCTTTGAATTTTTAGCTCAAAAGAGATTTTTAAAGGCATATATAACATGAAAACATTATCATTTACAACACAAAACACTTGATGGTATTTACATAAATAACATTAGTTTGTCTCAAAACCTAACTGTAACGCCGTAGCAGTGATCAGAAAATTTCAATTTATGCAACCCGCGCAACATTTTCATACTAGTTTTTGCCTGTTTCTAACGTCATAAATAGAAATATTCACGCAAATTGCATACTTTACAGTTTTGTCACGCTCTCCTGTGGGGCCACATTTAAATTCTGGTAAAAATTATCATCAGTTTTGTAGATCCAATTTTGTGTTTCATTGTTTTAAAAGACCATATTGTTTCATGTTTTCTATGCTTTTAAGCTATCATATTTGTGTAAAAATTTTAAAACTCTCAAATGAGTGGAATGTATTATAAAAAAGCAGCAAACACTTGACGATATTTGCGGCAAGCATGCCGATAACTAGTAAAATTACCATATATATTTTTTTTAAATTATACAAATGTATAAATCATCAATATAGAAGACACAAAAATTATAAACTTTTTTTTTAAAGGTAATATTATGTTATTAATGTATTCATTATGATAGATAATCGAAGTATATTCTCTAAGGTAGATGTTAGCAATCAGTGTAATATTCATAAGATGAAAGTGAGGTTAATTAATTCAAGCTGGTATAGGTTAAGTCCCCAAGGTGAGATTGGAACATCACACTCAAGCTCGGCACTTTACATTTACATTTATTATTGATGAAATGTTTGACAAGACACATACGCATGCACATACTCGTCTTCTGTCGCATGTATTTCTCTCTTAGGCTTTGTTACTCACCAACATACTTTCAACTCACTGTTGTTTCTATTTAATTATTTAAAATATACAACATGTAAGATAGATATCAGTTTTTTTGTCTTCTTCTTGTTCTTCTTTTTTCACACACACACAACCATATTGTTACTTCTTTTCAATCATGTTTTTTTAAAGTAAAAGTTACCAATAGTAAAAATAAACTAGGGGAGTTTCTTGTTATTAAAACTACAATAGTAGATCAGCTAAATTCACATGATTAAAATTCAATGAAAGAACTTTTAATTTTAACTGATGGCAAAAAAAAAAATATGTAGTGATAAAAATTTCAAGAGGATATTACACATAATGAAACTTATTTTTTATGTTTTTTATGTAACATGAAATAGTAATAATGGGCCATTATTTAAAATACTATATAACGCAAAATTTATTTTCATAATATAGACTATAACAATGTTAATAATAGAAATGTGGTATTATGTTAATTATTTTCATTAATAATTTATGATTATAAAATTATTATATTAATTACATTTTTAAAATTACAGTTATTTAAAAAAATAACGTTTCTACCTCATTTTAATATTTGCAAATTTTAAAAAATGTAAATTAGATAAAGAGTTTTCATGTCTACCATTTCAATTTATATCAGATTTGAATAAAGCGTATTTCAAATTTATATATATTATAACAAAAAAGATAAAAATAATAATAAATTTAATGCAAATTATATAAAATGCAACCTTTCATTCCCATGCAATTCTTTTTGATTTGAAGGTATAATTTATAACAGTAAAGAGATTTTTATCTATAAAAAATTGATAATTTAGTAAATTGGATCATTGAAAATTAATACAATTGAAAATTTCACCATATTTTATACATCTTGATAGATAAAGAAGAAGAAAAAAAATGAAGAAAATATATCTATAAATCAAATTGCATTGATATTATTATATTTTTCAATATCTAACAAATCCAATTGCAATTGAATGAGGGAATTTATTGGCTCGGTTATCTGCATGAAGAGAGGAGAAATTCTGCGCTACATGGAGTGTCATAAAACATTTTTTATGAACGTCAGACGAAGAAGTAGAAGAAGAAAACTGTATACATGAAAACTCTACGGGGGATGAAAATCGAAAACGATACCTGCAGATGTGTATAACTGATTTATCACCATAATATTTCACACAATAACCATCATAATTCAGAGAGTTTCTATATACAGAAGGGTTACTGAATCATTTTAATTTTATATATGAATTTTTTTTTATTAATTTGCATTAATGTTTACTGGATTGTTATATTATTTAAAAAAAAAAATTAAAAAATGTAAATTTTGCAAGTATTTTTGAATATTATAGTCATTATATATTTATTAAATGTTCGTAATATATGGTAAAATTTATGAACTATCAATGTAATATTTAAATACTATATAAAATAATAATTAAAATAAGAAAAAAGGTACTTGATTGTCGCAGTGTAATATGACGTAAAGTAAAAAAGAAAACACCCACCCCCACTTTCAAACGCTACCCCCGACAGTTTAGTTTTGTTCCTGTGTATATATATATATAGTGATATATAAGGAAAGAGAGCAGGCGCGAAAGAGCGCGAGCTCGAGAGAGAAAGCGCGCAGCTATAGGGAGAATACTCAAACAGTTCCGACTTGTACACCATCGCGTCTACACGCACATGTTCCTTTCTCCCGTGTAAATACTTCGTAATAATACCTATCTATCTCTGTCTTTCTTAAGTAGTGATGTGTAATTTAAATTAGTAAAGTCAACATGAGGTGTGATCAAGCTATCTTCACGCTTTGGGTTCTTCTTTTAGGTTGGACCACAGCTAACAATGTACCCACCTATCAAGGTAAATACTTATTTATTATTTTATTTTTCTCTTTCTTATTTTTTTCCTTCCTTTTTAACCCAGCTTAGTAAGTCTCGAGGGTATAGGACAAATTACTAGCGGACCCACGAAAGTAACGCAAAAGGATTTTCCTCTCAGCACAAAATAATAATAAAGTACAAAAGAAGCAAAAAGTATTGTAAAAAAAAAAAAAAAAAAAAAAAAATATATATATATATATATATATATATATATATATATATATATATATATATATGAGTTCATAATTAGAACGTTTTAATGACATTTTTACAGTATTATTATTATAATGTTAACCTTAGTATATAATTGTAGACTATGCCAAGAAGAAAAAAAAAAAAAAAAGAGAGAGAGAGAGAGAGAAAAAGGAGGCAATTATTTTCTGCTTGCTTTGAATTATGGTTTTCTTTTTATTATTATATAAAAGAATTTTCTTGGCTACTTAGATGGGAAAAATGGCGAAAAAAAATGTGAGAGAAATAGGCAAAGCGCGACCGCGGGACCCATGCGTGGTGGTGGTGGTTGTTGATTTATCACGAGTACAAAATAAATAAAGAAAAAAATGAGTAAAAATATAAAAATGAGATGAAAAGAAAAAAAAAGGTATGGGATGAAAAAAAGAAATAAAATTGAAAACATGAACAGCACGCAAAAATTTGTTGTAAATGAGAAAAAAAGAATGTCATTCTCTCTGGAATTTATTGCCAAATTTTTTTCTATTCTCTGAATAAAAAGTGAAAAATACAAATATATATATATATATATATATATATATATATATATTAACATTATTTTTATATTGTATAATGTGAAAAAATATAATAGTAATATGTTATTATTGTTATTATATTGAATTAAAAGCATGGTTAAAATTTTTTTTTATTAAAAAAAAATAATACTGTTTATTTTATATGTGAACTAATTGTTATTTCTACAAGTAAAAAAAAAAGTAAATTTAATTAAGTTTTTAATTTACTATAAATTGAATTTTTCTCGTACATTCTATATACCACATTATATTTATATATAAGAGATGGCTTAAACAATTTTTGAAATATTTTCTTTTTAATTAGTAAAGGCTGGTGCTCGGCCGAGTGATAATGTTTTTGTGTTGTTATATTAATGAAAGTACAAACCTATGTTAGCTGACATATTAAAAAATATATAATTGTAATAAAAAGTTGTAATTTTTTAATGTGTTTGGAATGTTTGTGATGTGAAGAGAAAATTAAAATTGTTGCAAATTAAAAATTAAATTTTTTTAGTGTAGGTTTTATGATAAAAAAAAAGAGGTGATTATTTATTCAGTTTTGTATCGAACATATTCAGCGGAGAGCAAAAAAGCAATTATAATTTTTTTTTAGCTCATTGCAATTTCCGGAATGTATTCAGTATACTTGATTAATCTGATTGGAAATGGGAGTTCAATACCTTCTATATATTATGCTGTATTATTTTCCAGATTAAATCTATATTGTAAAAAAAAAAATAATAATAATAATAAAAAAGGGAATTAAAGAAATTACACATCAAAACAATTACAAAAAAAAAAGTTAAATGATTCAATGATTAAATGCATAATATAATTGCATGAAATTTTGGTTACATATGGCATAAAAAAGCAAACAATCATTTTACGATAAATTAATGTAACAAACAGCAAACATACTTTAAAAATAGTCAACAAATTTTTACAACACTTCGGTGACGAAATTTTTTATTACTTTGTACCTGTTTTACACCTCAAACAGAAGAAATATATATATATGCCCTTAAAATATTTTTAAATAAAGAAAAATAATGGTTGAATTATAGCAATTATTGTATAATGAATAAAAGCAAAGATACTATTTATACGCAAAAACAACATCTTAAATTTTACTGAAAATTTCCCATTATTTTATTATTAAATATATTATAGTATACAGTATGATACGAAATTTATATTAATTTTTGTTCTTTCCCACAAAATGAAATATAAATTTATATAAATGTGGAAATTTATTCTGCAACAAATGAGACAGTGAGAGTGAGTTAAAGCTTGAAATGTTGCGACAGCCGCAGTAAAAGGTGGGTATAATATTCGTCGTATACATTATATGCGTGCAAGGAAACCATACGATATTTCAATTTCCATTTTCTCTCCGAGGTAGAAAACTGAAGTGTAATTAGCAAAAGCTCAATGAGTGGGGAAGAAGATCCTTGTAAATTATAAATTGTAACTGATACTGCATAGCGCATCACACACTATCAACGTTATTGTTTAAGTAGTGTATATATATATGTATATATTGTATATGTATATACATATAAAGCAGTGAAATCGAAACCTATATTCCAAGCTATTTTCTTTATTATAACAAATTTGTCACAGTCTAATATTTTATCGTATAAAGTTGTCTTTAATATGAAAATTTTATTTCTAAATTAAATTTTATAAAATTTCTAATGCTTAATTATTTCAATTCAGTAACTTTTTTCAACATTCTCTCTCTCTCTCTCTCTCTTTCTCTCTCTCTTATTCTCTCGCTAAAATAAAAATTTACAATTATTTATTCCCCCATTTATCAAATAAAGAGAACGCTAATTGAAACGTACGTAACTCTTTTTTTCTAATAATAAAACAATACTACTGCTAATTTTTTTATATGCATAGTATTTTTTTTTACAATCAGAAATATAATAGCAATTGGTTGATTAATTATTTATCAATAAATTTATTTTTCATAAATATATATAAAATATTGTAGTATAATATCAAATGCTGTGAACAAAATAATAAAAACAATTTGAATTTAATAATGTAAGTTTTTTTTTTTTTTTTTTTTTTTTGTGAGTTAATGTACATAAAAGGTACTTACCACACGATGGGGGACAGTAAAAGACAATTTAAGCAACTGGGGAGTTTTGGGAGGTGACAGAAAAATCGAAAAACACGATGAATGTAAGCGGACACGCAACTTTTATAATGGTGCAAAAAAACAATTGGTAATTGTATTTATACAAAAACTTCGCTTAATCTTTGTATATAACTTTGATTTCGTTCTTTTTATTGTATAATAAAACATTTAAACGTTTTGAATCATGAACATTTGTCATTTTAGTCAGTCTGTTTTATATTTATACTCGTATATATTATATATATATATATATATATATATATATATATATATATATATATATATATATATATATATATATATATATATATATATATATATATATATATTTTTGTTTTGTTTTAAAAAAACGTTTATGAATACTAAAAATAGGTACCCTGTATATTTAAAAAGTAACTATTATATTATAGTATAATATATGTACAGTACTTCCAATTCTTTTTAAGTGTAAAAATAAATAATTTATATTATGAAAGGAAATAAACGGAAACAAAAACTTAAATTTTATGTTGTGTTTCCTATACTGTAAAGCCTAAAAAGAACTCGTTTATATTTAAATAATGCAGTTATATTTTAGTATTTCTCTAAATATTGACTAACCATACACGAAGCACTGCAAATCTGCATTGTAAATGTCGTTTCTGTAAATAAAAGTCAACAAATACTATAAAATATTTTTTGTTTTATACCTGATGGTAAAATTTGCATTATTCTATATAGCCATAGCTTTGAATATTTTGTGTTTAATGTAGGGTTAGCCAACTCTAAAGTTTGATGCGCAAAGTGTGGTTTGTTGCATTTCATTTGATGTGGTTTTTCCTTGATTGTAATTCATTAATTGTAAATCCAATTACCTGAGATATACGTGTTAAAACTTCCTTATAATTTAATTCATTTTTAATAATAATTGTAAAGGAATAAATTTTGAATTTATATGTTTTATTAAAGCTTTTTTTCTAATTTAAAATATAATGCTCCTTTTAAAAATTAAGAGAGAATAACAATTTTAATTTGTTTAGCAAACTTTATTTTTCTTTTTCTATTAAATATAATATACTGTCGTAACACTATTGTATTCTGAAGCACGAGCATTGTTTTATTCTTTAAATATTTTTTCCATTTTGTGTCATAGCTGCATAAAAAAAAATAAGCAGAGTAAAATTACTTAAATGTTCAGTAAAATTACGGGAAAATCTTTAATATTGTGCTTAGTTACATAAAAATGTAAAATATAAGTTAATTCAATTTCTTCAATAATTATTATTATCCAATTTATTTTTATTTTATTACTGTAAAAATATTATGTATAAGAAGCTTATTTTCGAATTTACTGTTGATATCTTTTTAAAAATCTGTAAAGCAAAGGATACACATATGTTTTGAACATTTTTTTTTTAAATAATCGTAAAATTTTATATGATTACACATTGAAAACTTAACGAGTATCATTTTATTGTAATATGTGATATTGTTGCTGTATTGAAATCAAAAAATAAATAATAATAATTTTATTATAGGTGTTAAAAGTTTGGTTAAAAAAAATTTATAACTTCATATTATATTACAGTTGGTGAATATAAATAATAGAATATTTCAAAATTGTATTCAAATAATATACTAATATAACGTCCATTTTTGTTTAAAAAAAATCAGCAAAATCAAGTCTTAAAAGAAATTCTTAAAAAATAATCAAATAGTAATTTTATATATAAAAAAGAGATAAGAAGATATAAAAAAAGAAGTATAAAATTGAGGAGGTATATTCTGTATTCACAAAATCTGTTATTTAAGAGGGAATCAAATATAAGTAGTATAAAAGCAGAATCTGATATTGAGGCTAACAAAGCGTGGTTTTTCAAATCCACAAAATGTAAAAGAGGGGAAAATGAAACGGATTCTCTTGTAGAAGTTTGTATATCTTATTATTTAACGCATGGCTGCTACTTTGTTAATTTTTTAAACCAAAATTTTCCGTCTACTATATACCATTGTTTTATATTTGTCAAAAATTATTATTTACTAATCTGATCATAAGGTTTATTTTCCCTTATTTAATAAAAACTAAATGATCTTTGTATAAAATATTTATTCATACATATATATTCCCCCTTTTTTTTTTTTTTTTTTTTTTTTGAAACTAAATATTGACCATTTAAATAGGATATTTACTTATCCAAGCTGTACTTTTTATACATTGTTTATTTTTCAAAAATCAAATATTTGTAAAAACCATATGAATATATACTAAATTATTATTATTTGCTAACATATAATACGTATTATGTACATACTTACTTACGCATCATTCAACTTTATTTGTTTTATTGATGAAATATTTGAATCTCTAATAAAAAAAAATGAATGGACCAAATAGTATAATAATAATAATAAAAATAACAGTTTAAATCACAAGCTATGTAATATTATGTATAATAATACTACATGAAACTGTAACAAACAGGTTTGTGCCACATTTAACTGGAATTATAAAACCTAAAAACATGTTTTAAATCTTTATAATGATGTCAAATATATATATTTTTCTTTTTTTTTTTTCCTCAGTTGTTATATTGCTAAAATACAAAAGTTTAATAGTGTTGAAAAAAAAATGAGTTGGCAATAAATTTAAGAGTTTCTATTTCTATTTTAATGAGAAGTGAGCTTTTAGTAACCATTCTTTTTCTAAAAGTATACATTTTAAAATAAATCAAAAGTAAAAAAAAAAAAATGTGTTGATCATTGATTTTACTTTCACCCTCATTAAATTTTTGTAATAATAACTTGAAAAATATTTATTTAAAAATGTGAAGAGTTTATATTTTTATATATAATTTTATTTAAAGCATTAAGTAAAAAAAAAATGTGTGAAATAATATGCATGAAAAAACTTGTTATTTAAATATATTTTAATTAAAAAGCTGCGATGCATAAAAATTACGAAACTAGTTTTTTACTTTCCATTAAAAAATAATAATAAAAAAGAAGATGAAAATTCAACTATAATACTAAAAATGACAACAGTTTCAAGTTATATTAAAAAAGAATAAATGAAGAACTGTTTATTTCTATATTTTTAGCTCCTATCATTGAGAATATTTGATTAAAAAAATGTCTCAACGCAACTGCTCGCATTTCACACATTATTATGAATTGTCTAGAGATTGCATTTTTTTTTTCAAATAATGAAAATAAATGAATATTAAATTTTCAGTCTTGATTTTATTCTCCTATTATTATAAAACATGTACTAAGGTTTACGTTTAGTATCTATGTAAAGATTATAAAACATAGCAAACTTTATTTTATAATACCTTACGGAGTAAATAGCATGCATTTGTATGATAACTTGCATTAATTAAAATTGCCATATATAAAGCATACAAAATTTTATATACGCAAGGTAATAAAATAAATATTTTAAATTTATTTGTAGAGACTCTTTGGTATAAAATTTTACACTTTATTGCCTAGTGGCAAAGCATAGTATTTGCATGAAAACGTATATTGAAATGTATTGCTTCATATAACGACAAAGTAACTACGTATAAGGTATTAAAATATTATGTCATAGTGTTTGTATACATGATTTGAAATATTGTTCGTGTATTTTTCTTCAATTAAATTATGATTCTTTGATGTTTCAAAAGTTGATTTGTATAAATTTTTTGTTTCTCACAATAAAAGTAAAGCTTACCGATTACTTTTGTAAAGGTCACTTATGTACTAAGCGCGTACGCAAAAAACTTAATACTAAAAATGTAATAGGTAGATATATAGTCTATTATAGAGAACACAAGTATTATTATACTACAATACTACCTAATGCAAGTGCAATATGCAACAATAAAGGAGTGACGCACTTAGATTAAGTGCTATTGTAGTTTTATAACTAACTGTTCCAAATTCAAGTGTACATATTGCAAAATACAGGATTCATGTACCTGCCATAAGTAGTAATTATTTTTCGAGCGGCTTACTATTTTTATATAAGTAGGAATCGTTCTTTGTTCTAACAAATTAGATTATAGTTACAGTAAGTTCAAGGTTCAACGTGAGACTCAAATTGTATTTATTTATTTACTGTCAACCATAAAACAGGTTTTTGTCCGATGCATTGGTGGTACACACAGTACATAATAGTTAATTCATGATAGAATAAATTTAAAATTACGGTCATGCATGCTTTTACATAAAAGAGAATCATTAAAAATTTATAAAATTAATCCTCACTATTTATATATAATTTCGTTATTAAGTTACAACAATCATGTACAGTTAGAATATTTACATTAAAAGTTGCAGTTAACAACCCTGAAATTCAAAAGTTGAATTTTGTTATTTCAATTTAAAAGTCAATAGTATAATAGTGATAAATTTCAGAGCCCATAATATTCAAATAAGAGAGAAAAATATTGAAACAAATATGGGTTTATATGAGAAAAATAAAATAAAAAATCTAAATTACATACGCATTTTTTTATATTATTCAATTGTATTATCCCTTTAACTATATTATATCATAGTGCATAAAATGGGGTAAAAAATGCCTTAACAACATTTAGTTGAATCATCATGCTTATTTTCTGTTTTAATATTAGGAATAAAGATATCCGTCATCTTAGTTCCTATATATTTAACATGAGAGGTACAAGAAAGTACCCCGTATCCTGTAATAGTTAAAATTATAGTAAAAGACAAAATTTATTACTATTAATTTTTAATTAATTTAGTTTTTATCAACTTAGTTTTTTCCCCCCTTTAAAGAACATCCACTGTTTATTGATATTTTGTATTTAACACATAATTCAATATGATTAAAAAAAATGTATATGTCCAACCATAAGAATACTTTATTTATATAGTAGATTTTGTTATATGTACTAAACGTATATCATGTAGGATTATTGGATATACATTTTATTTTGTGAGTGACTGAAAAGAAGAAAAAGAAGAAGAGATGATGACATAAAATGTGATGGAAAAATTGCACCG
The DNA here is from genome assembly GCA_949318235.1 of Ecdyonurus torrentis. Lineage (NCBI taxonomy): Eukaryota > Metazoa > Arthropoda > Insecta > Ephemeroptera > Heptageniidae > Ecdyonurus > Ecdyonurus torrentis. The sequence goes on from OX439131.1 coordinate 13,632,255, forward strand.
CATTGTCAACCGCAGTATAGAGAAAATAATTGCTATCATAAAAAATGTTAACTATCTTTAAAAAAAAATTTATATATATAAAAAAATAAACAAACCTTGTAATATACTGCAAAATATTATTATGTCTTTTTTTTTCTCCCATCAATTCATTAACTTTTGATTATGCTTTAAATTTTGTCTAAAACATGTAATATTGTTACTTTTATATATCCATATATACATATAGCATATTATAGTTTATTATAATATGTTGTATCAAATTGATTATTATTATACAGAGGGTAATTCTATAACAGTTTGTGATGATGTTTAGTCAATACTCTTATGTTTTCTATAAAGTTTTATTAGTCTTATATCATGCTGAGTATTATACAATGTTGTAAAATTGATTATGCTAATGTTATTCTTGTTATAACTTTACATGTGTATATAGTATTATACAGTTATATATTTGTGTATTGAAAGTTTCATTTATATGTATGAAACTTCTTCATTAGTTAGTGTGAATTTTCAGTATATTTTGAGAAATTATTATTTTTGTTTGTTTTTAAATAAATTATTTTAGGAAATATTATTTTAACGTAGAAAGAATAAATTACGTAATTTATGCTGTGTTTATTCCATTATAGGACAAATGTTGCTGGAATAGAACAAAGAAACTTTATATAACTTAAAGGCGTAGAACATCTTGAACAAAAAAGTTGCATAATATCTTAAGAAACCTGAAAATCAACGTTGATTTAGTCGGAGTCGTTGATTTCTAATTTATTTTCCATTCACAAAATGACACTGGCGGTCACTGACGTCACAGCTTGCCCGGTTTACGCGCGCGTGGACCAGGCGAGCTGTGACGTAAGTGACCGTCAGTGGCATTTTGTGAATGGAAAATAAATTGAAAAACAATGACTCCGACCAAATCAACGTTGATTTTTAGGTTTGTTAGGATATTACCCAACTTTTTTTGCTCAAGGTGTTATACGCCTTTAATATTTATCATTATGTAACATAGCTATTATACATAAATTACATTGTAATGAATCAATGTTGCTAAAAATGGGCAAGCATAATTATTCTGCGTTTATTTTTATCCATGAATAAGAAAAATATAAATTATCTGAATTAAATCGTGCCTTTGAGTGATTCCATGGCTATATTTTTAGTAAACTTAATGTATTAAATGCTAATTTTTTAATGGTAATTTTTATAAGTGATGTAATATTAAGTAACTATATTGCTTTGAAATGATGATTTAACATATTCAGCAATATCTCATGTATTTTATGCTGCTTGAAAATTGTATTGAGAAGGCCAGTAAATTGATTTAATTTTAAAATTAGCTAACAATATGGAACATTTATTTGCATGCGCACACAGTTCAAGAACTATTTTAATGGTTGTTAATGCATAGATTTAAAAAAACAAACAAGTTATTCAGGCACAAATTTGAGACGTCAATCAAAATGATATCTCAATTGTCTTCTATTTTAAAATAATTGAAAACATATTTCATTGTGAATATTTTAATGAGGTTATAATAATGAGGTGATTTTGTATGTTAATGACGCTTTACGATTGTTTGTTTCTTGCCAAATAAAATGAAAATTAGAACTATTTGTCTTGTCGATTGTCATCTGTCTTAAAATTAAACATTTTCACTCCCTTGAATGTAAGAGAAAGTTTTAGTAATAAAATTATTACATCATCAACATTGTTGTTTGTATACTGATGATTTTGTGTGACGAAGAGGCTTGGAGAAACAAACGCCACGCAATTGTTTACTTTGGAGTGCAAAAACAAAACAAAATACAAAGACATATACTATGCAGCCTTGAAACTTGCACCGTCGAGGTTTCTTAATTACTTTCTTCTCTCTCTCTCTCTCTCTCTCTCTCTCTCTCTCTCTCTCTCTCTCTCTCTTTCTCTTAATCGTTTACAAAGTTCTCACAACCACATAATCTGGAGTTGTTCTTTAATCTTCAAAAGCAAAATTAAAATATATATAAAAAATACCAGCTATATATATATATATATATATATACATGCACCTTTTCTTCATTATGACTTCACATTATTCTGAGACTGCAAATACTTCATTAGACGTAAAAAAATTACTGCAATAAGAAAAGAAGAGAGAGAGAGAGAGAGAGAGAGAGAGAGAGAGAGAGAGAGAGAACTGCACTTGACTTCTTGAACCATAGATTTTCTCGTATTATTTTTTCTTGCGTGCACTCAAGTTACTAACTCGTAAGGAAAGTGCACACATAATGGTTTGAAGGCGGGAAGAGTTCCTTTATTTTATTTTCCCATATAATACAAAATGCAGTGCGGAGTGAGTGCAAAGTAGACGGCTAGAATAAGCCGCCCACACCAATATATAAGTAAAAGGAAGAAAGTTGAAAGCTAGCAGATTACCGGTAGGCTTTACACGGAGCTAAGAGAACAAATAAGCTCAATGTAGCACAAATGTGCAAGAATATATATATATATATATATATATATATATATATATATATATATATATATATATATATACACGAAGAAGTTAGCAAGCTACAGGGGTTGGGCGAAAACAGAAGCAAGCAAAAGCAGTAGTAGTAGCAGCAGCACAGGATGCTCAAGTACAAAGTAAACGCGAGTTGAAGGGACTTAAGAAGAGAACAAACTCAGTGAGTGAGTTTTCTCTCGCAGCGGGCGGAAAAAAGAAAAGCGTGTAACAGAAGCGTGTGGTGAGCGCAACATCCAAGCACTTGATTACGTGAGATATACTGGAGTTTTGTATACATTTTTATTTTACTATAATGTGACGTCATATAATAATAATATTTCATAAGCCTGGAAATAAAGTGACAAAAATTATGATCCTATAACACTTGTTTATTGGTTCTAGGGTCAAAAATACAAAGGTCGCTAATGATAATTTATCAAAATGTTTAATGGTCAAATAATTCATCGAATTACGAGTGCAAAAAAAATTGAACATTGGAAATATGTCAGCACTCTGATTTTCCAATCATATTATTCTACTTGTATAGTGAAATTTTATGAAACTCACATACTACATAAATTATTAGACGCAGAAAAGAGTAGTGTGGCGAGCAGTTGCAAACTTCGAACAATTAATGATCTTTTAAGTCACTCTGTCAGTAAGTTTCTGTACCTAAATAAAATAATTTTAATTTTTTCAAATATTACCAAGTAGTTATGTACAATTTCCTTAAAAAAGAACTTAAAAAAAAGGCAATTCAAAACTGTGTTTACCTATAATTGTTGTACATGTGTAACTATGAATTTGAATATTTATCCCAAATAACTTCAAAGCTACAAAATTGTTATAAAATACTTTAATTTAATTAATGTACAAGACAAACGTTCTACTACAATGAAATAAGAACATTTATAAAGAGTCAACAAAACTCTTTGACATTTTATGACTTTAAAAGTAACGAAAAGGTAATCAAAAGTACCTTTTTGTATCAATTTCAGTTGCTTTTTATTATTTATAAGCTGATTTAACATTCTATAGGTTATTTATACAAAAAAAGAAATTAATATACAAATAAAAGCATCAAATCAATGAAAATTAACATGTAAATAATAAAGAGTATCAATTTTACATTTTCTTTGAGAATATAAAGTAAGGTGATATTTTGTATATAATAGGAATGTAAAAACAGAAACACAATTTTTGGAACTCATTAGAGTAAATTAATGAAAATTACACCGTTGGTGTTTCACAGGAACAAACATTAATGAGATATATTTTATTTATATCATTATATATATCATTCCCTTCCCTGGTATTAAATAATAATAATAATGATAAACAATACAATTGTCTGTATAAATGTAAAATAATATATGAGAAATTAATTGTAATTATGCAATAAACTCTATGCTAAAAATTTAGTAGTTTGGAGTTATACAAAGTCAAATTTGAATATGCTATATAGTAATAGCTATATTAATATGCTATATAGTGGTATATTATATAGAGAAATAATAATAATACTGTAAATAGCTAAACCAGGATAAAAATGAATTACATAAATTTTCCTTTTATACTCACGGTTGAACTTATTATTTTACATATTTTTTTGTTTTAATTATTATAGTATCTTTTCCACCCTACTTTCCTTGTGCTAAGGTATTTTTAAGTTAATATATATTTTTGAAAGCCCTGACTGCGCCATTTGTCAATCTCTCTCTCTCTCTCTCTCTCTCTCTCTCTCTCTCTCTCTCTCTCTCTCTCTCTCTCTCTCTCTTATTGACAATAAAGACCATTATTTATTTAGTTACTTTACATTTACAAGGAGTGGTTAAGTGTTTGATATTTCAAAAACTGTGCAACGTCGACCAACGAATTTAAATTTATAAAGAGATAAGATATTTTAATGGTTTTTACCTTTCTTTTGGGAGCAAATTAAAAAAAACTAAATTAATTGGACTTAGAAAACTTTGCATAATAGCAAACAGCTCTGTTCTGCAAAAATGCTGCCATTTTGTTAGTTAAATTTTAACAAATCAATAATTAATTACTTAGTATTTAACATTAGCTAATTTATTTATTTTCACGTTGATTTATATCTTTATTGATTTGCAGCAAAAATATTGTAAATATTTAGGTAACATTTGACTTACATTTTACTGACATCTTCCCTTAAGGATTATAATATATTTTTTTAAAGTGGCATTAAAGAATGCAAACAAAAAGAGAATATACGTATTTCTTACCAGTCAAAAACTCGTTCTAAATTTGTAATGTTATTCTTACAAGAAAAATATGTGATATGAATTTGAATGATGAATAATAAAAGCGTGTTTACAGTATAGGTTAGTGTTTAAATGGGTGCACAGTGCATCGGCTAATAATACCCTACAAAAGATCTAAAAACTTAAAAAAAAAAAAAAATAAAAAAAAATAATCCTGTCACAAAAAAAAAATAATAATAAATTTAAGTATTATTTTTATAGTTTTGTGACAAATATTTGTCAGTTTTTACACAATTTTATTTCTATTGCTAGAATTAAAATGACTAATATTATTGCACGTGTATATAACTCCGCAGTTAAAGTTGCTTGTAGTTTCAGTTGCAGAACAAGTCGTCTAATGGTTTTAGTTTTAAGTTGCAGTACTTATGCATACGCGGTCACTACATGTAAAACAATAATAATAAAAAAAAAAAGTGTCATGGATATAGCGTGACAACTTGTTGCTGTAATGTAACGTCATTTTATTTGATTTCTCAAGTGCAAAATAACGTAAGATAAGTAAAAAAAATCAAGTTAAAATTGATAAAATTTTGTATAAACAAGAAGAATAGAAAGTGATAAAAGTAATGTTATAATAATATATCGTTATAATAACAATATAAAGTAAAAGCACATATTATACAGTTTTGTATGCCTGAAGCTAAATGGTTAAAAACAAGGCGTTTATGTATATGTATATATGTATAGTATTTATTTGAAAAGTAAGTACGTACAAAAAGTTTCGTGAATATTTAAGTGCTGTATAGTTAATGCGTAATGAGTGCACAAGTTTCTGGTGCGTGGAACAGGTGTTTTATTTGAGACAAAGTTGGTTCGCTTACTACTCGCTAACTTTGCTAATATCAAGTTTGCCTCATTACTCTTTCCTCTACTTCATCCCCACAACCTCCATAGTCTATGCGAGTATAAGTTTACTTGAGTATGCTTTAGTAAAAGGGGACAACTCAAAAAACGCTTCAGGCCAACTATATATATACAAAACTATGCAATCCGTTAAATTTAAATTAACGACACCATCATTACATGTCTTTTAAAACACAATGTTATTAAAATATCTCTTTTATGTATAATAATGTACACATCAATTCATAAATTTAATAAAATTATAAACTGCACTATAACATTTTCAATAAATAATAAAAGTTTTATAAGTTTTTACTTAAGTAAGAATCAATATTATAAACTTTGAAAATTTATAATTTTAGTTCATATACTGTAGAAAGCTTTATATATTATGTTCCCCTTTTTCTGTTCCTAAGAAGCTCTTAGTTTTTTTCCCCAAAAAAATAAAAAGAAAATTTCTACTTGTAATTAGAAAGCAGGAATGTCTTACATCAATTTATTCTATATACGTATAACGATAAAAACTATAATAATAATACGGATGGAAAAAATAATATAATAATAATAAAAATAAAAAAGTCACAAAAAATATGTACAAGAGCTTTCTTTTTTTAGAGGTAAAAGTTAATTTATTTTCCAGAGATTATAAAATATGTGCAATGGGGTTAAAGAAGGATTAAGTAGGATGCAAGAAAGAAAGGAAGGAACCACTTTGCTGTTTCTTTAGGAGGGAAAAATTCTAATGAATTTAGAAATGAGATGTGCTGCTGCCCGCACGCGATTCCTCCTCCCAACTTGATGCTCAGAGGGGTGGATAGTGGGAGTAAAATAGATTCTGATTTAATCCAGTAAACGTCTCAAGGGAAGATGCGCAAAGAAACCACGGAAATTTAATAATGAAATCGTTTCAGTTAGCGTCACCACACTATTGGATAACTTTTGGTGTTTTTGTGTCTTTTCCTGAAACTTTTAAATCAAAACCATACGTTAAAGATTATAATGATTTAACTTTATTAAAAAAAAATGTTTTAAACTTTTTTTTTTTTTTTTTTTTTTTTTTAAGTTCATTATAGTGAAAGATTTCTTTTTCTCCAATAAATTGCTGGCTTATATTTTAAGCTTTGAATTGAAAAGTATTCAACTGAATTAAAGTTAAATTGAACAATTTTAACTTTAAAAAATCACATTCAAACTCAACGACATTAATATAAAAAAGTATTTTCACGACAGCTTTTTAAGAAAATTCATTAAAATAGTTTCAAATTTTATAGACTTTTGTTGGTTTATTTTTCTTCCTCTACTGGAATATTATTTAAAATTTATACTTGACCTAATTGAATTAAATAAAAAAAAATTAGATGTCATGAGAATTGTAAAGATGCCTATTTAGTTCATCATGTGAAATATATTTGGTGTGACGGCCTGCATTGTTGATATCTAAGCAACAAGTGACGAGAGAGAGAAAGAGAGAGAGAGAGAGAGAGAGAGAGAGAGAGAGAATGTCTCAACACACAAACAATGCCTACAGACGCAGCACAAGATTAAATTCACGTTGCAGATGAGAAAAGATGGAGAATATTCTCAACTCACGTCTCAAAAGAAAAAAAAACTTTTTTTTTCTGTGCTGAGAGAAAAGCAGCTGACTCCAATATTCAAATTCATGTTTATTTTTTAAACATCCGCCAAGAGCTCTTTGCTGAAATTTTTATGTAGATTTTCACTCAATTTATTATAATTTATGTACATGTGAATACAAAGAAAGCGTTTTGGGAAGAGAAAAAAAAAAGATGAAAAAAATAAATAAATTATTATATCTTAGAAGAAAATATTGGCTATTACAAAAAAGGTGGTTAAATGTCAAAGAAATGCAAAATTATTCTTCATTCAAAAACAGAATATTGTTGACCTAGTATTGTCTTACTTACTGAATATTGAAATATGATTGAGAGGATTTTATTGGAATTGCAGTTTTATTTATAGACATAAAAATATATAGTAAACCTATTTTTAAATTTGATCTTTTGATATCGCATTCAAGATAAACTTTTATTTATGTGTTCAATGGAGCAATTGAGAATCATGCCTGTCTGAAAAAAAAAGTTGACCTTTTTTATGTTTGTTTGAAGGGGGAGCATGGAATCTAAACAAGGGTAAAACTTCTTTTTCAAAGGCTTCCCTATAATATCTCCGATTACATTGAAACAAAAATACCTGTTCTGGATCTTAATTTATATTTGACCCCACCTAACTCTTTAGTCTATTAAGACGGAGGGATCATATCGGGTTCAAGTTTGGATTATTGAGTATTAAGTGAAATTTAAGAACACTTTATTAGTATGCATAGACAAATTTTAACACCCCCTTTCTAAAGAAACGTTTGGCTTCTTAAAAGTAAACATGTATTAAAAATATTACATGGGGAATATAAATTTCTTATTTTTCAATGGTTTCACTGTTTTGTTTTTTGAATGTAACAATATGTTAGGTAATTATCAAAACAACTAAAGAAAGGAGTAAAATAAAATAGTATTATAATCTGATCAGAAATATCTGCACGTAGAAAGTCTCAACAGTCCTGACACTACTGTCAATATGAGTCTTATGTTATATGATTTACTGATGCATGATTCAGTGCTATAAGAAACGTAAAGGTCATATGATATTATTAATATTTATACGATGACCATATACTTGAAGGCAGTTCAGAGAAATATTAAAGTTACATTAAAAGTTGGTCTTGTATAATATATTTATTTACTTATAAGAATAAACTGAAAACTAGTTGCAATAGCCTAAAGAAAATGTAATTAAGTAAACAACAATTTGAATAATTACAAATACTGTCTAATACAAACTTATACAGATTTAGTCGGTAATTGTATCCAAATTTGAGCGTATGGTATGCTTTAACACATTAATCTCCAAATTTGGAGTAAAAAAAAAAATATTATTATTTACATACAGTATCATTAAAATGTTTAATAGTAGTAATGGTTTACTGAAGATAGTTTAATAATTTTTCGTCATTCACTTAAGAAATAGATAATTTCAAATATTTGTTTTATACTTCACATTTAGATTATATTTAAATATTTGTGGTATTCTTGATAGTGTATCTTGACAGTAAATATAATGTTAAAATCAGTATTATAGAGAAAAGAAAGTTATCATTTTGTAATCAGATTTTACAAATGTACTTAAAAATAAAAAAATTCTGTAAAGATAGTAAAAAGATGAAGATATTATATTATACTTTTCATCATTTTAATTTTAAAATAAGATTATTTTTTAAATTACATTTTCAAATATCAGATACTAAGAAGAAGAAAAAAGCTTCACAATTTTTAGATCTTATAATATGTTTGAGTGACAAGTCGTTAATGTTACAACATCTAAATTTAAATTTGAAATATCTATGCATTGACATTTATAAGATTATATCTCTATAATATGACATTAAAAGTTTTTTTCTATAAAAAAAAAAAAAAAAAAAAAAAAGTCTTTACAACGTGGAGTGTAAATAAAGTTCCTCGCTTCTTATGTTTATATACAGAAATATATCACTCTATTCATTCAAACTAAACTTGTTCTTCAAACACATACAGTTAAACATTCAATTATATTACAAGAGTAAAATGTAAACGTATATTTTATTTTTAAATCTTAAATAATTATTATATATTATTCTTTATATGAATATTATAAAAATTGGAGATACTAAAAATTTCAACTTCTTGTATTTCTTTGTATAACTTTTATTTATTTAAGCTTTATTTTTTTTTCTTAGTAAAATGTAAATAATTGAAGAAAAAGGTAGATATGAAATATAGAAAACGTGCTTAAAAATTCATTACATCAACTTTACTGTTATATACAGTGCTTTAGTAGCTTTTATGTTTTTGTATTTTATTATTTTATACAAAAATAGAAATCATTTCAATTTCTTTCTAATGAGAATAAGTTTCAATTTACTATGAATGTATATTATATGATGTAAGCATGTTATATAACGTTTTTTATGAACACTTGTAGAATAATGTAAAAGTTATTAAACTTTATTTATTTATTTATTTTTGATTAGGTCAGTCTTAATGTTGTGTTTATTATATATTCAAATGGTGGTCATTTTTTTTTAAAGCAAAGATACTTTTTATACTCTGAATAAAGTTTTTATTATAATTATTATTATTGCAATGTTAACTTTTATACATTTCTATGAAAACATACAAAATAATATGAGAAAAGTATGAGTAGATGTAGCGTAGATTATTATTATTAAGTGTACATTTGTGTGCAGTGTAGTAATAAGGTAGAGAGAGAGAGAGAGAGATAGAGAGAGGAAAAGTTAATGAGAAACACGAGTGTGCCATTTAATTCTAGACTCTGTGCAGTGGGCTTCAGTATGGCATGACTAAGTGAGATATTAAAGTCAGCAACAATCTGTGCTTTTCTCTACTCTATATGTATTATAGTTAGGGACTGGCTGGTTAACAGGCAGGCAGATGAGGAAGAAGAGATGAGATGAGCATAATATAGCTTCCTGGTCCTTGCTTGCTGGGCTTGCATGGCTGAACTGCTAGCTGCAACATTGCTGAGGGTCTCCGGAGACATAGCGTGGACCCCGAGATAAAGGCAGAAAGCCAGCAAGCTAGCAAGCAAGCAAAGGCAGGCAAGCAAGCAGAGCAGACAGACATGATATTTTCGTCTCTTCCACTCGATATTTGTTTCTCTCTCTATTCTCTCTCTCTCTCTCTCTCTCTCTCTCTCTCTCTCTCTCTCTCTCTCTCTCTCTCTCTTTCTCTCTCTCTCTCTCTCTCTCTCTCCCTCTCAATCTCTCTCACTCGTGTTCGTTGGTGGTGGTGGCTCGCTTTGGAATTTCATGATTGCAGTAGCACCTTATTGTTTCTCTCAGTCAGTCAGTGAAAGGCAGAGAGAGAGAGAGAGAGTAAAAAAGACACGAACTATTTCAAGAAAACAACACATTTCAAATACCCCAGTCCCAATATATTCCTTCATAAAGAGTACACAAAAACAAATACATAAAAAAAAAAGAAGAAAAAAATAATACTCCAGAAATAATAATAATAATAAGCTTTCTCTTTCCTTTTGTTCTTTTCTTTTTATTTTGACTTTGACATTCTAAGAATTTTTAATACATTCAAAAAATTTAATAATATAAGTTTTCCGGCTTAAAATATGACAAAAAATATATAATATTACATTTAAATGTTTGTAAAATAGAGATGGACCGTTAGTTTGAATATACTATAGAGTTGAAATTTTGAGTTTTTGAGATTCTAGTTTTATTGCTTTTGAATTACTTGTATTATTTAATATTATGTTCTTATACACAGAATAATTCACATGGAATGCTTGCTTCTCTCTCTCTCTCTCTCTCTCTCTCTCTCTCTCTCTCTCTCTCTCTCTCTCTCTCTCTCTCTCTCTCTCTCTCTCTCTCTCTCTCTCTCTCTCTCTCTCTCTCTCTCTCTCTTTCTTTGTTTCAATCTAAGAATATTGATCACGCTTTGTATAACTTTAAGGTTCATCATATAAACTTTGCTGTAGGCTTGTGCTACTTACACGTACATTATATATATAAAATACAATAGTAATTTGAACTTATGGTTGATTTATCAAAGCTTTAATACATAAATTTTAACCTTATATATTTAATTTTATTATATTTTAATTAACCACATTTTGTAGTACGCGATTACAACATTCAACCCATTTTTTTATTATTATTTAATATTATAATGTAACTAATTAAAATAAAATTTTAAAATTATATTTTCGATGTACAGTAATAAAATATTATACGTATAGTATAAATACAGTACGCAAAATACCCTTGGGAATATAATGTAAGCACTTGTTACATTAATTTTTCAAACATTGACATATATAAACAAAGTGAAAAAAAAAATCTAAAAATCTCATTATTTAATAAAAAAAAAATACATATATGGTGAAATAAAATATCACCAAAAATTAGATTATCATTTTGTATCCCAGTAATATAAATGGAAAGAATATATTGTTAAATAATGATTATTATGTAATCATATACATTATTATTATAATTACAACATCAAATAGTTCATTAAAAAATTTTTATTTGAAAATGTTAATTATTATAATTAAGCTACTTATATTTAGATTTAAATTCAAGCAATAATATATTTTAATATTATATTATTATTTTTATCTATGATATTATCGTTATAAATGTATTTAATTTAGTTTTAATATTTTTAGAACTAGACTGATAAATTTAGAAACAGTTGGGAGGTGTAGTAATGTTTTAACAATTGTATAATAATTTGTGATAAAATTGTCTAGTCAAAGTCGTAAATATAGGGTTGTCTGAAAAACCTTAATATCTCGTTAATAAAGTTATATTATAACTATACTTGATTTTGGTCAAATAAAAAGACATGAATTATTATTTTGATGATTCAAATTTGTGGTGGATTAAATTATTACCCCAGGAACCTCATTTAAAACAGAGTCTGAGGGGCCTTAAGGTTCTTGTTTCAAAAGAAATTTTAAAAACTTTTACAATTTTTTATATTATATAAAAATAACATTATTTTTTTAGAACCCACTTCACGGTCTTTTGACTTCTTTTAACAATATTTTATGGTCAGAATATTACAATTCTACATTACACATAGTTATTTAATCTCATTAAAATGTCATTCAAAATACATGCTTTATACAGACTTCTTTCAATACGCATATAATGACAATTCATTCTATATACGTATGACGATAAAGACTATAAAAATAATACGGATGGAAAAAATAATATAATAATAATAAAAAAGAAAAGTCACAAAAATATCTAAAATAACTTTTTTTTAGAGGTTAAAGTTAATTTATTTTCCAGAGATTATAAATTATGTACAATCGGGTTAAAGAAGGATTAAGTAGGATGCAAGAAAGAAAGGAAGGAACCACTTTGCTGTTTGCTGGAACCACATTGTTTTTGCTAAACAATGTAGCAATTTTCTTTTTCTTTAATACTTACGAATACGAAGAATTTATCAATTGCCACCGTAAAGTAAATACAACCTCGAGTATAAGTTTGACAGAGAGAGAGAGAGAGAGAGAGAGAGAAAATTTATATAAAACTTGAAAAATACATACAATGTTGTTAAATATAATGAAAAACATCAAATTTTTAAGTAATATATTTTTTTTAATAATTTTTTAAATTCAAATTTTTTTATTGTAAAATACATATTGTTTTCAAACTAGTTAAAGTTTTTCTCATTTCAACTGTTATTTTATTTACAACATCACGATTAGTATGTTAATCTTTGTTATTATCAACCAATCACGAACGTTATTGTTTAAATAATATTTGAAATAATAACAGTGAGTATATTTTTGTTTGTCAAACGTGATGACAGTTTGAGTTACTGCATAGTAAAAAAAAATATTTTTATACGTAGAATACTTTTATCTCACAAAAACCAACGTGACTGAATAACTTAATTCTATATAAAGTTAAAAAATTGATTTTTTTTTTTTGCTAACTTTTTTGAATGAGAAAATTTGTGAAAGGAGAGAGAGAGAGAGAGAGAGAGAGAGAGAGAGAGAGAGAGAGAGAGAGAGAGAGAGAGAGAGAGAGAGAGAGAGAGAGAGAAAGAGAAAGTTAAAAAAACAGAAAAGTAAATTATGTAAAAAAAAATAGAGAATAAAAATTTATGAAATGTTTCGCTTTTTTTTTATTATTTTTATTTGCAAGTTGAGAGACGTGAATGGAGCAAAGATTTATCTTTAGTAGGTGTTTTAGTCCCCCTCCCCCTCCACGTGATACCCACGCAACGTCTAACACCCCTACAGAGAGGGTGGACATTTAGGATCAATATTAAAGTAAACACCTACCTATACCCAATATAATTTCCTATTACACTATATCTTCAAATATTAAATATAATAATGATAAATGGAAATCGATTTTGATATAAGAGACTTATTGTAATTGCTTTTCCTTTATTTTTATTATTATTTTTTTTTGTTCGCATGCTTTCTAAAATATATATATTATATAATACGCTTTTGTTATATTTTGACAATCAATATAGATCAATTATTGTCGTTATTATTTATTAATAAAACTTATTATCTTTTACCGGTTTACTGTATTCTATATATTTATTGTTATATATATATATAAATTTTAACTATAATTTATATTTTATAACGTTTATACCCAGGTGTATAAAAAAGAGAGTAAAAATATGAAAATTTTATTATTTTATATTAATTTATTATTATATATTGAAATTTAATTAATGTAAGCTTATTATCAACTTATTTCCAGAAGGCAAAATTGTTTTTAAATTATTTATATGAATTTTGTTAATCATTGAAGGTATATTATATATATATATATATATATATATATATATATATATATATATATATATATATATATATATATATATATATATATATATATATATATATATATATATATATATATATATATATATATATATATATATATATATATATATATATATATATATATATATATATATATATATATATATTCCTTTTAAATAACTTAAAATATACAAAATCTTCTTCGTATCTTAGTTCCTATTTTGTATAATATAAAACATAATTAAAATATGTTATTTTAAATATTAAAATCAAAGGAAAGTTCACATTTTTTCTAATTAATTATTTTGATGTTGTTTCAAGTGTTATCAAACATCATTGCAAATTTTTTAATATTATTTTAAATAAAACTTATGTTGTTCTTTTTTTTATCTTCGTTCTATAGAAATTTCAACCATACTTAGGAAATTGTTATTCTTTACGTATACTTAAGGTACCTTTTGTACCCTATTATTAATGTTTGCTTCAAGCAACTAAGTAGAAAATTTTGTTTTAACCTTTTAGAGTAGATAACTAAACGAAATATTTGTATCAGTAAAATTCATGAAAATACATTTAACTAAGAAACTGATCATATTATTGCTAATTTAATTGTCTTTGATATTATTAAATTAAAATTGAAAAGCATTCTTGTATTCTAAAATTTCTAACATTCTTTCATTGCTATTTGAAGTATATAAAAATACAAATACGTATATTACAATAAATTTATACTTTTCTAAATAGCTTTTTTAATATCTAGCACAGAAAATAATTTTGAAAATACAATGGTATTACAATTAACATGTTTTGATCATAATATTAGTTTTGTTCGACATGGATGTACAATTTATGTACGTTGATGCATTTATGTTTTGTTGCACCGCCTGTAGTTAAATATTTATAACATAAAGCACCTGCTGCCAGCTCTAGGCAATGCGCCTCTCTCTCTCTCTCTCTCTCTCTCTCTCTCTCTCTCTCTCTCTCTCTCTCTCTCTCTCTCTCTCTCTCATAATAATAATAATAATAATAATAATAATAATAATAACACTCATAACAATACAAACTTAGTTAGGTTGAAACATACATTTAAACTGACTGTGAAATATATATCAAAATCAATATGTCACGTTATAAAATACACATACAATAAGCTCTAATATTTTATAATAGTATTATATCCTAAATTACTGTTAGATTATTTTGTGAATTACTTCTAATTTATAATTTTATACATAATAAATTATATAATATTATATATTTCATGTAAAATTCATATATATCAGGTTGAACTACGTTTATTTTTAATTTAAAAAATAAAATCATAATATAAAAATATAGAACGTATTTTTTTAAGATGATAAAGCTTTTATTTTTTACTTATAACAACAATAATAAATTGATGGTTTGGGCTATAATCTGAGCTATAGCGTGTCATCATCCAGTAGGTTTCTATTGATGGTCGTAGATCTCAGTTGATCACTCTTATACTATCATATAGTGATGAATGATATACAGCTATTTCATTCTTTTGTGGTTAGCTATTGTATCCTATATACTAGATATATTTATAGACCTGAAGAAGTATAGTATTGGAGAAAAAAAAAATATATATATACGATATTGGGGTTATAGAGAGAAGGAGGATGGGATAAAGCAAGGAATTGGTGCGTGTATTGTGGTTTGATGGAGCAAAACACAAAATCACCACCCACCAAGCGAGAGGATAGCCCTATCTCTCTCTCTCTCTCTCTCTCTCTCTCTCTCTCTCTCTCTCAAACACTCAAACACGTATAGGGGTTGAAAAAAGAGCAACGATTTACGATCTCTATACTCTCTCTCTCTCTCTCTCTCTCTCTCTCTCTCTCTCTCTCTCTCTCTCTCTCTCTCGTGCGAGCTATCTTATCGAGTTAGAACACTCCATCCTATTCGCTGACCACCACCCTTTTCCTCCCCCTCACGTCACGTGCTTACAAAAATTATCATTCACAAATCTTTATTAATCCAATTTATACAAGATTAAAATTTATTAAATTTTATACCTTGAAATTGTCTCATAAAGTATGATTTATTTTTATGATTTTTTTTTTTTTTTTTTTTTATTTTTTTGAAAAGTTCATTTTAGTTTTGTATAACATTTCCATATTACAGTCCATTTTATAATATTTTTCTCTCTTTATTTTCAAATTTCCGTTGCTTACCAAATTTTTCAATATATTATTTTAAGGTTAACTCTCATACTTAACGTGAAGGAAAAAAAACTCTGGTTTTGTGGGCGTTTAATAAATTGAAAATTCAGTACCCTAAAGCAAAAGTTATGTCAGATAGGTGGAATTTTTTTCTTTAAGTAATTTTTTCCCCAAGATTTTTTTTCTAACTTTCTTTTCCTCCTGCATTATAAAGTAAAATATGCAATTTGTGGAGCTAAGGGAGTGGCTTTGTGCAGCAGCATTTCGTTCTATATGCAATGAACCCGTCCTTCTTTATAAATTTTCTACTCAATTTGAAAATGAAAGAAAAAATTCTTGTACATTTAAAGATCTTATATTTCTACACGGGAATTTTATAAACAGAAATGTAATAAGCCTAACAAGTAGTAAAGGAATGTCAATATGTTATAAACATGTAAGTAATTAAAATTTACCTCAATTAAGAAGATATATTTATAATTATAAAAGAGAAAACATCCAAGAAAAGTGAAAATAAATGTCAAGTATATAAGATTACTTTATGAGAACTTATTTTTGCAGTATAAAAGTCATTAATTCTATATAAAAAAAAAAGTAAAAAAAAATGTAGGGTAAAGGAAATAAAAATCCCCAAGGTGTAAAAATTTAGTTGAAAATAATTTTTAATTGCTCTCTCAGTAAAAATAATTGCCTTTATTCTTTCTATACACACAAAAAAAAGGTACCAGAAAAAAAGGAGTAAGAGAGATTTAACTGAAAGGGAACAAAATTAACTCATATATCTCAAAAATTGCTTCCGTTAAAAAAAAAAGTTCTATATTACATACATATAGTTATATGTATACCTAACGGTTGTTAATTATTAGAGCAAATAAAAGGCGTATCAAGGCAATAAAGAAAATGTTTACAAATAAAATGAAATTTCGCTTTTGGTTCATCTTATAGGTTGAGGGCAGGGATCATTTTATTTTGGTATCAGTATCACTGATTGGACTGAGAAAATGTTGTGCTATGGATAGCAATACGTGTGTGTGTGTGTGTGTGATATTCTACCTTCCTTTTATCTCTTTTCTCCTTCATTACCGTACTTATTTATATCCTTACATAATAGTAGCTTTAATTTCCCACTGGTCGTACAATTTCATTCAAAGTTTTTAAGCTTTTTTTTTGTTTTTGTATGTGTTTTCTCTTTCATTCTTTCTGTACTCGACAGCAATCTCTTATTTATTGACTTTTTATTACACACGTAAACACCAGGTTATATTACACTAATTTGTATTCGTGCGTTTTTTTTTTTTTTTTTTTTTTTTTTTTTTTTTTGTATATGTTATTTTCATTGGGTTTTTTATTTACTTTTATTATTTTTTACTGTTTTAACACGCAATTTGTTTAAAACTTTTTTAATGCTTCAAAATCAAAAAAACAAGTTTTACACACATAATTACAGAATATACACTTAAAAATGTTAATGGATTTGTACTTTATAAACTTTTTTTTTTTTTTTTTTTTTTTTATAATGAGAATGGATCTTTTTTTTTTTTTCTTGTTGCTCTAGCATATTAATAAAAATTTACTTTTAATTATGTTACTTTTGGCTTTTGTGTTTCCTGAGATTTATGTTAAATACAATTAAGTGTTATTGTTTAATTGTTGTTAAGTATAAGGGGTGTGTGTGTGTGTAGGCAGGATGCGACACTTAAAGTAGATATTTTGTGGAAGAAAATCATTAAGTGGGTCTTTTTGTCTCCCATTATGATTAATTGCAAGTTGCACTTAGTAACATGCTAATGAGCCATGACCTTTGTTCTACCGTAACAAAATACAAGCACTCGGGTAAAACCTTATAATATAAGTTCAGATCTTTTTAACTTTTGTCTCTTTCATCAAATCCAAACCTTTCTTTATTAACAATGTAATTAATGTGATGTAATACGACTTATTTAATTTGTTTTTGTGACAAATATTTGGAATTAAATTTTTAGTTGAATTTTACTCAAGATAATCTCTTATATAACAAGAATTGAAATATAATTTATTGCTTTTTAAAGAATATTTTGTTTTAATCGATCATTGGTATGCTGATTAAGAATTTAGGATTAGTTTAAATTATATCAGAAATTAAATTTAAAAATTATAAATAAACAAATTACGTGAAAAACTCAGCCACAGAACAAATGAAACAACATGTATGTTTTCTAATCATTAAATACAAAATGGGATCTCCAAAACTGATGACAATTTTTACCAGAATAAGGCCTCAGAAAAAAGCATTAAAATACTTTAAAGTATGCTATTTGCGTGACAATTCCTTTTTCTGACGTTAGAAGCAGGCAAAAATTAGTATAAAAATATTGTGCGCACGGAAAACATAAATTTAAGAAATTGTTCAGCTACATAGAAGTAACTTTTCAGTACAAACCAACAACTATTTTGAAAAAAGTTTTAAGGGTAACTTGTTAGTATAAACGTAATTTCTTCAGCGGTAACTCTTTAGATCTTAAAAAACTTTGTATGAATCTAACGAATTTATTATAAAAAAAAGTCTAAATAGTAACACTTTAGATAATTTTTTTCCGTGCGTGTTGCAAAAAATGAAATTTTCTGATCACTACATTTTGAGACAAACTAATGTTAATTAGGTCCCATAAAGTGTTTTGTGAAGAAAATGCTCTTTTTCTTCTTCGTGTCTATGCCTTTAAAGTCTAAATAAAAGTAAAAAGTAATAAAAATATGTATATTTTTGTCATGAAGCTCGTACTATTGTTTAGTAAGAACATTGTGCGACAAAAAAGTATTTTAAATAAAAAAAAATCACTTTTATAAAATAAATAGAAAATCTATTTAACTGATAGAAAAAAAAAATAAGAAAAAAAAATCAAAATATAATCACCATACACGTATTTAGCATAAAAACAACAAAATATGCAAATTTAACTGGCACGTTTTTATATTACTGGAGAAAAAAAAAGTGTGAAAGCAGTTGTATAACTGTTGTTTTTTTTAATACAAACACTCATTCACATGCTGACGATATTATAGAGAGTATAACATACAGTTCAGTTCAGTTGGTTTTGCGCACATACACAAACGCCGCAGAGAAGCGTATAATACTGATCTGCATCAAAGGTGATAGTATCAGCAAAAGCCAGCAAAGTGTGAGGGGTCTATAAATACATACATACAGAGAGAGAGAGAGAGAGAGAGAGAGAGAGAGAGAGAGAAGTCTAAAGATGAAGCCAGCAACAGCTAGCGCATTATTCTAATCAGTTTAATAAAGCGACATTTATAGAACTGTATGTTTTATAATAACATTCTGACGAGTTAACTTCTATCATATATAATATACATTTACATAATAGTAGAAATAACTTTAATGTGCTCTCTCTCTCTCTCTCTCTACAATAAGAGATGCAGGAAAATGAGTTAGCTGTCAACAGTAAAGCGCAAAAGTAATTCACAAACCGAAGTGTGATTTTTGATCAATTAACAAAACAAAAAAGTCAGACTTGGACGCAAGGGACCTCATGTTTACAAAAAACAAAATCAGACTTATTAAGTATATAAAATCCCTAAACATTGAATTAAATGAAGATTAAAATGCAATTTTTATCCAATGCCAGCCAAAATTCAATACTTTTGCCTTTTTTTTTTTTTTTTTTTTTTAATATTACTTTCTCTTTAAAGGCTATTTTAAACAATTTAAAATAGCAACATAAATTTATAAATACAAAGTTTTCATTTTTTTTTTTTTTTTTTGCATATAGTTTTTGTTTGTTATAATTATAAAATATGAATAATAATTTAAAATATGAAAGTTTATTAATTTAATACTTCAACATTGTGTATACAATTGTGAAAATAATTAGTATGAAGTGTGTACATTTCTCAAGCTGTGGCGTGATTATAATTTAGTTGATAAACAAGAGGTATGTATGTATATATATGTATATATATATATATATATATATATATATATATATATATATATATATATTTATATACGTATATATACAGTATATGGTTTATACAGTATACTGCGTGTACATGTATATATATGTAAATGTATGGGTTATACACTATGTAATGTTCTACATAAATATGTACACAAAACCCTAGTACGTATGTATGTATGAAGGAAGAGACTCGGTGCAAGTTTTTTTTTTTTTTTTTTTTTTTTTTACAACCATAGTAGTTACTGCATAAACACTCATTTCAAGCAGATTGCTTTTCTCAAGTTTTCCTAAAGCAAAATCTTATAGAATAACAAAAACTTAAGATACAATTTTCTTGTCCAAAAATAATAAGAAGAAGAAGAAATCCTTCTCTTTTTTTTTAATAAAATAACAACATGAAAATTAAGTGAGTTTTATAATAAATACTGTATATTATTATTAATAATAATATTTTATAATTAATATCATATTATAAATTATTATTGTTTTTAATAAAAATGTTTTCATGTTGTAGCATATTGCGTCCCTTTTTTTATGGGTTTAAATATGGTGTCTTATAGTCCACGTAATATGTGGCGTAAGAAGTTAAGACTCTTGAAGTTTATACTGCGTGTAAAATGCAAGGGTTGAAAGATCCTACTTGCACTTAATTCTACCCCTTTTCTTGTGTAAATTCTTCCCCCCTTTTCTAGTGTATCATCTTAAATTTCATTTTATCAGTATCAAAAATTGATGACGATGATTTAAAAAACAAACTACACAAGAAATAAGCTTCTAAAAATAAAGATTAAAGTAAAAATAAAATCAATTATTCCATTTCATATCATTGATTATATCAACTTGAATTAACATTGATTAAGAACAAAAAGTCTGAAAAAGATTATAAATTATGTTTAAATGCAACAAAAAAGAGAAAAGAAACATATTATATATTATGTAAATTTTCAATCTAATTATTAATATTTAGTTTTCATGGTTGAAAAGTTATGAATTATATTGCAAAGAGTATTTCTATACCCTTTTAATATAATTACTACGTAATTATAGGAGATTCATGGTGAAATCAGTATAAGTACCATTTGCATACAAGTTTAGTCTGATTTTGTTAATACTTCAATCATGCATGTTTAGAAAATTCAGGATAAGGCAACTATAAAAATATAAGAAAATTCGTGGGTGTCTCCATGCAAAAATGTAACAAATAGTATAATATATATATATATATATATATATATATATATATATATATATATATATATATATATATATATATATATATATATATATATATATATCCCAATTGGTTTCATGTTAATTTCAATAATTATTTTCTCTCTGATTTTTTTTCCTGTTTTTTATTGTAGGTAGCTGTTGTTACCATTGACTTTTACATGACATAAAAAAAGGAGCCGACCTATTTTGCATTAATTTTACAGATATAGTTCTTCTCATAATGCTTAGTAAATTTATTGATTATTATTAACTATATATAACCCTTAAATCTTAAGACGCAACGCAAATAACGGCAAGAGTGTTCTTTTGTTAAAATTTCCAGTATACGTATAAGTTAGTTTCCAGAAAGTTAGAACAATGCTAATTAAGTTAAAGGTCACAGATAATTTTTGTTTTCCTAAACGTTGTAATAACAACTATGAAGTGTTTATTCAATCAACACCCAAACTGTTAAGATCATATGGCAATTATATAAGCCAAGTCATTATTTGACTATAGGGAAATAAGCAATGCCACGTGGCAAGGCAACAAAAAACTTTATCTCGATGAAAACACTCTATTGTACTGATTTACATGCATACAAAAAGAAAAAAGAGAGTAGAAAATAGAATGTAATTCACTTGCATTCCCCTCTAGTAGTAGTACGTTCTTGTGACGAAACATTCTCCCTCGCTTGAACACTAAGAAGGTCTCGTCAAAGATGCAATTCAGCACCGCGGGTGGTGCAAACACCCTCGTACTTGAGTCGTAGTTCCAACGTAATTAAATGCCCTGCATGACAGCTTACATTGCGGCTGTGCTTACCACTGCATATATTTATCTCTTGCAGTGATATTTACTATTAAACATGCATTTTTTTTCTCTCTTTTTCTATGCTAAATAAAAACAGAACATTATTATTAAAATATTTATACATATATAATAAAAATTCATTATACTTTCATATAATAAAGTATAATATATTATTTCTAGATACATCTTATGGTTATAAAATGTTGTTTTACATAAAGAAACCACTCCCTCTTTCATTCTTTTTCGTTTATATTTATATATATATTATATAATATTTTTAATCAGATATTTTATATTAATGACTATAAAAAATTTGAATCACAAACTGATATCATATAGACATGAATTAAACATGAAAATTAAATATTTATTCAAAGTATATTTTAGATGTATGAAAAAAAAGTTTTCCGATTTATTTTATTTTTATTATTATTTTTTTTTTTTTTTTGCTTGACGTCTCAATTTAGTGCTATTTCTGTTGCACGAGGGACTAAAGTCACGCCCATTTTTTTATTTACCATTGAAGGAAGAAAAAAAGTAAAACAGGAGCAAAGAAACCCGCGTGCAGGTGAAGAAACAACTTTGTCACTGTCTCACCGTCTTTAACGTGCATCTCAAGACGATATACTTTTTTGTGCTCTCTCTCTCTCTCTCTCTCTCTCTCTCTCTCTCTCTCTCTCTCTCTCTCTCTCTCTCTCTCTCTCTCTCTCTCTCTCTCTCTCTCTCTCTCTCTGTTTTTTGGCACTCTAAGACACTCACGTTGACTTTTAGTGAACTGCAATTCGTCACCACTTTTTTTTGTTTTCGCTCTAAAACTTTTATAACAGTTTACGTTATACGTAAAGAATTTTTACTTCATTATTATTAAAAACTTTTTTAGAAACAATAAAAAACAGCAAAAGTTTTTAAGCTATTCAATAAACTCGTTATAATTCTTTGTTTACAAGTAAACAAAGTATAAAATATTTATATTAAAACTACTTCAATATTTTAATATCTTTATGCAATAGCATTTTTTTTTTTTACTATTATTATAATATTGCCTTTCTACTTTTTTTTTTTTTTTTTTTTTTTGTAGAGACAGTTTTTTTTTATGCATACATATTTTAAGAGTATAAAGAAAAGCTTTTTAATATAAAATTGTGTATCTTATTTTGTTTGCTTTTTAGCTGACTGTCATGACTATGTTGTGAAATGGCGAGTGAGAGGGGACGTTTTTGTTACAATATTGTAGTATGCTAACTCATGCCTATATATAGTTAAAAACATATCAAGCAGGCCTCGTTGTCCAAAACACATAAGTGTATAGAAGTCAAAGTGATGTTTAAACTTTGATGTCCAAAATTTATTTGATATGTACGTGTATTTCATGAATTTCAATATATTATTGACCAATTATAAAATACGATGTGTTATAGTAATAAGTGACTAATTAGTGATTAATTCAACTGTGAATATTAATTTTCATGCTAAATGGTTCTCAAAGAGCTATATTATTATTTTTTTATTTGAGATATATGGTTGAAACACCAGATACATAAAACTAGGTACATTTTTTTACTTTTTTTTTTTTTTTTTAATTTTTTTTTTTTACTTTTTTTTTATTTATTTATTTTATTTTTTTGTTATGTACTGTATGTATGTGTAAAGTCATGACGGTTACATACAAAAATTGTACGTACTAAATTTATACTTATCAATTATATAATTTAGTTCTTTTTTATTTTATAATTATTTCTAAGAACTTTTTGTCAGAATGACTTTTTGCAAACATGTATGCTTTTCAAAAATAAATAAAAAATAAAAATTGTTAAAAAAACACAATAATAATACAAAAACAACAGCAGATTATTACTCTGAAAATGTTTTGGCATCTTGATGACTTATGTTTGAAAATTCACTTTAAAATTGCCAAATGAGGAGAAAAATAAATAATCTTCTTCATTCAAAAAAAGCATAACTGGAAATACAATTTTTGAAATGGCAAGGTTTAAGCCTGACTAAATGTCTGACCCACTCTTACACCTAACCTTAAATAATGACAAAGTCATTTTACTAACATTGAAAGATTTAAACCTTGCTAATATTCATTTTTATAATAGTGAAATTAACCTTTATATAGAAGTAGAGAATATAGCATAATTTAATAATATATTATAAAATCTGTAATACAAATAGTACTACAACCATATAATCATATCCAGTCCCAGAGATGATTAACCTTGTATCTACATTGCCAAAATATATTTTGAAATCTGAACACGTTTACTTGAAAGTTACGAGAGAGAGAGAGAGAGAAGAGAGATATGACTGGATGAACAAGCATGTTGCATGCATCAACAATAAATAAGCAGATAATCGTATAATGTCATCATTTTTTTTTTAAACTGTATGTTGGGTTTTAAATACAATGTAAACTAGACAATCGTAGCTCATTTTTTTAAGAGTATTATGATAAAAATAATATTTTTACAATATGATAGGAAACATGCGAGAGAGGAGAGAGAGAGAGAAGGGAAGAAAAATGGCGTGATTTCTCGTGATATAAAATATAATTTAATACAAACTTTATACATTTTTAAAGTTAATATGCAAATTAATTTCTTAATCTACTTTTTTTACATCTTGATTTAGTTGAAGTTAAAATGAAAACGCGCACGGGGTGAAAAAAAATTTAAACATGTGTTATTATTTGACTTATTATTATATATATTATATTATTAAAAAAAAAGGGCAAGCACGAAATATTATTACTTAAGTTTAAAATTTCATATTAACCTGTAATAGCGTGGTGTCTAATCATAAGGATTAAATTTAGCACACATGAATAACTTTTTGTGGTATAAGTTATGAGTTTTTTTTTTTTTGTTTTTTTTTTTTGAAAAATTTAAGTTATTTTAAACTTAGTTAACATTTTTATTATTTTTATATATTCAGCTAATTTTTCTACTTAATTAATATGGATATAATAGTAATTAAATATATACGTTTCACGCCTTGTATAGTAAATTAGTGTTTTATTAAAACACGCAAATATTTAAATGTGTAAAATAAAATAAGAAAAAAAAACTAAAGGAACGCTTTGATAAAAAGAGTAGACAACTACTTTGTGTTCTTTCTGTATATATATATATATATAAAATTTTTGAAGTAAAGCTTTTGTATTGCAAAAAAACATGCAAACATTTTTTTATTGTTGCGTGTTTGTGATGTTGAAAGATTACGATAACATTTTTAAACATATATCGCAAAATGATTTTATTCTTATCATTTTAAAATACTTATAAGTTTATTTTTATACTTTTCTTGGTGTAAAAATAAAAAAAAGTAATGTGAAAATTATAATAAATGAAAAATAAAGAATATATATATATTTTTTTACCAAAATGCAAATGTTTTTGAAATTACATGTTTTTCTGTTTATTACAAAATGCTATATTTATGTTATACATAAATTATATTTAAGTTGAAAGTAATGTTAATTACGTAATTGCATTAGCTATATAATTATTATAATAAAAATATTTTATACTATATGTTGAGATTTTTAGAAAAATAGTATGCAATTTATAACCGCATGATGTTATCTCTCTCTCTCTCTCTCTCTCTCTCTCTCTCTCTCTCTCTCTCCTCTCTCTCTCTCTCTCAATTAATAAAGATATATGGAATGTCACTAATAATATTAATATTTATGTTGCTACACGATATTTA
Organism: Ecdyonurus torrentis; assembly: GCA_949318235.1. Lineage (NCBI taxonomy): Eukaryota > Metazoa > Arthropoda > Insecta > Ephemeroptera > Heptageniidae > Ecdyonurus > Ecdyonurus torrentis. The sequence goes on from OX439131.1 coordinate 13,658,143, forward strand.
TTAATTAAATAAATGTAAATAAGCTTGAAAGCTATATTTTACGAGGGTGAGAAATATGACTTGAAAGTTTTTAGGTCGTTTAGCGGGAGGGCGCTTATGCTCTATACTATAATACATCTTGCCGCCGTGCCGCGCCGCGCGCGAGCTTAGTTTAATTAATGCAGATCACCAACATTCCCCACCCTCTCACTCCCATCTCTCAGTTTAAGACATACACGTTATTTATCTATCTTCTCTTTTTTTTATATACATATATTTATGTTATAAAAAAGTACTGATCTCCCTTCTTAAAAAAGGTTTTAACTTTTTTTTTATATAGTAAGTAAAAGTACACACAGCGTAACCTAGCGTAGTAAAAGTAAAAAAGAAAAAGTATATTGTGGCACTATTTTACATTACTTGAAGACACTTTGGTGCGAGGGGGGAAAAAATAATTGGTTTTTGTGGCTACAATAATACACAACATATTTATATACATTTTCCTGTTCCCAAGAGTTCCCGACACATTTTCTCCTCTTTTTTTTTATATAATACTCTTTTTTTTTTCTCGAGTTTTTTTTAATAAAAATAAACTTTATGCTTTTATTTTTCATTTTCTAAACATTGTAACGTATATTTTCTGTGCATAACTATATGTTATATTTCTGTGTGTATGTGAAAATGAAAAAAAAAAAAAAAAAAAAAAAAAAAAGGAATGAAAGAAACGGCTCAGTAGCTTTATTGTTAAACTCTTTGTTTATTTGTTATTTTTTTATGATTTTTTTTTTCGCTTCTTTTTTATTGATTTCACCCCCAAGAGGACTTATAGAGCGATTATATTATCAAAATTAATATTCATTCATATAACGTCGGCTGTTGTTCTTTCTTTCTTTCTTTCTTTTTTTTTTCTTTTTTTTTTACAAACTGTTTTTAATAACACGCTGTCTGGAAGTTAACACTGAATGATGTTATTTTTTTATACTCTTGTTAAACAACATCATAAATAAGACTTAAATAAAGTATAAAAATTAACTTCATTTCTTGTCATAAAAATATGAATAACATAAAACTTTCAATCATAAAATATAAACAGTGAAATTGATCGTACTTATATAAGAATAGCTATAGTTTTAAACCAGAATTCTGTGATACTTGATTTGAGGAAGGTTAGGTATCCGTATCCATTAGAAATAAAGAAGCTTCGGGAGAAATGTTTGAAAAATATTATATGAATGTATAATGAGTGTATGATAAATATTATGCTTTATAGAGTATCTCACAATAAAATACGTTTGAAGTATTTGTTGTTTATTATTTATATCGTTTTTAATTTAAATTAATAAATTCCATCTACCCTATTGAACAATTTAATGATAAATACTGCAGTAATAACCATTGATATATCAACACTAGAACAAAAATAACTACGAAATAATTATGCTAGCTCATCTTTAGCACAGTTTGTTCAATACAGTATTTATGCTATGCTGCATAATAACTATGCTACAAAGCTGAAATATTATGCTGTACAATATAATTGTTTATATTATTCTAATGTAGCATCATTTATGCTGTAATGTAGCATAAATGTAGCATAAATTACATTATTTATTCTTTCTGTGAATAATGATAAAATTTGTAGTTATATTAGGGTGCAATTTATAGAATCACTAAGTTAGGTCACCTAAATGCTTTGTAATTCCTATAACCATGCATGGTAGGTGCATGATCGATGTGATTGCACTGACCAGCCTGCCTAGACGTTTCCACAGTTTCTCTAGGCTGTCATGGCGAATGCTAGGCTGTGTACTTAGGCCGTGGCCAGCCTGTGTATGCTTTTCCATTAATTGGAAAGTCCTTACCTGTCGATAAGAAAATGTCTTGACTGGGACTGGGATTGGTGTATAGCACAATAATACAATATAGCAAGCAAAAAAAAAAAAAAAAAAAAAAAAATCTTATGGTCTTAGGATTTCAAAGACCTTTAGGTGACCTGTAAGTACTTTGTTAAATCGCATTCAGAATGGAAAATATCAATGTAATTAGGACACCTAAGAAGTCTTACAGCAGACTGAAGTAATCGTTTCAGCAGTCTAAATATCAAAAGATACACCATAAAAAATACTCTATTACATGATGCATACTGCAGTATATAAATTACATTTAAACAAAAAAAATCTAACATTGATGTGTTTGAATTAGAATGACTGTGTGGTCCAACATGCGGGAACAAATTTATACCCACGTTAATTATCTCACTTTTTTTTTATTATAAAATTCAATACAAAATTAACACCACACAAAAACATTAAATAACTTTTTTTTCTCTCTCTTCTTGTAACAAAAACCGATAAAATTAAATTGAATTGCCTTCTCTCTCTCTCTCTCTCTCTCTCTTCTTTTTTTTAACAATATAAACTTTTTTTAACATCTATCTGTATTCAAATACACCTTTTTTAATTTGCATATTTTAATTTAAAAAAATAAATATATGTAGTGTACAGAGTATTATATGCAAATAGAATGAGGCTATTCTCTATAATGTTATTGTATTACAACGCGACTCGAAACAGTGTTGGTTGGATACATTTTATATTATATAATACATATTGTTATATTATGTACAATATATATATATATATATATATATATATATATATATATATATATATATATACAAAAATCAGCTTCATATAATATATAGGCTTGGTATAGTTAATATTACACTCTATATATGTCACTGTAGTTGAAATTACTGGGTTTTTAGTGACAGCATATGTACAATATTTGAGTGATATCTACTAAACTTATACACAATTTGACAAAAGTGTATGTTATATTATAATACTGTATGATATTTTGTTAACCTCATACTTCAATACTTGTGTTTACCTATGTACTATATGTAGTAAATTATATATATATATATATATATAACAAGTCATAACTATACATTTACGACCCACCAGACCAACGCTATCAAACTATAAAACTTAGGTTATATAATAATAGCTATATAGTAGTATTATGAAACATTTCGTTTTTGTTATATACATTTTAACACTAATCTAATTTAAATTTAACACAAAGTTAAGATCGTCAAAATTAAGTTTACTAAAATGAGATAAATGTTATGTTCATTATAACAATATTACGAATATATATACACGAGTAATTTATATAATGTCTATACATTGTGAAAATAGAGAATATTGTTGTAGACTCGATGATTGCCATTAATTTTTTTATATTAATAATTTAAGGTTACTCTTTGTTTCACGAGCTGTTTCTAAAATAATATTTTAGATTCGAGTTGGGTTACGATTTACGTAAATTAATAGCTTATATGTGACAACAGTAGCTGTCAATCATTAATGTACGTACACACTGTCAAGTTTTTGACCATGTTCAAAAAAGTAAATGTTATATTATATATATATATATATATATATATATATATATATATATATATATATATATATATATATATATATATATATATATAATATATATATATATATTATATATATATATATATATATATATATATGACTATAGCATATGACAGTAAAGTATGTAGGATTTTTTTTATAATATTCTTTTATAAATTGAAATATTCACATTAAAAAAAAAGTGACACCAACTATTGTAAATTTGAACAATAAAAGTAGGAAAATAACACCGGAATTTGACAAATTTGTTGAATATAAAAATATGTAAAAGAAAAATGTAATAAAATGATATATTGTAATTCATGACAGGATGTAAGAGAGTCAAAATGATTTTTTTTTTCCAATATTTATTTTTTTGTTTGTATATAAACGATCACGTGGAGTGTTTATTTATATCACAAAGGTGACAGTAGACATCACAGTATCGTCTGTATCATTGTTTATATGAGAGAGAGAGAGTCAGACATGTAGAGGGTTAGGGTGGAGGAGGAGGAGGTGGAGTGGGGAGGTACCAAATTACATGCCGATCTCTCTCTCTCTCTCTCTCTCTCTCTCTCTCTCTCTCTCTCTCTCTCTCTCTCTCTCTCTCTCTCTCTCTCTCTCTCTCTCTCTCTCTCTCTCTCTCTCTCTCTCTCTCTCTCTCTCTCTCTCTCTCTCTGTCGTTGTATATAGCACGACGATAGTTTGACACTTAGGGGAAAACTCGCAACTCTCACACTGGGTGTCAAACATGAAACACACGCTAATTCAATCAGCTAACACAATTTTTACACCCTTTCCTTCCTTTATCACTCTCCTCTTCCTCCTCCTCCTTTTCAATTCTATTTTATATTATATATAACAACTACTACCTACCTCCGTTCTCAATTAATTGTCTGAAATTAATATACTTACGTCAAACTAATTTGCATCAACTTGACATTTTGTATAACAATAAATTGAAACTCCATGAAGTAAAATATCGATCATTATTATTATACGTACGTATATAAAATATATATTTTCAAACTTTACTATATCTATATTCAGTACGTATATATACCATAAGAAATATAGTTCTGTGTAACTTTATTTACTTCAAAAAAAAAAAGAAAAAAATTAAAACCATAAATAATATACTTGTTTTATAAATAAAATTAAATATTATATTTCATGTCTTGCAACTTTTAATTCATTACAAAAATACGTGATATTTTATACATCATGACTTACATTTTGTGTATTTCAAAGACCAAAAATTTAATTATATTCCTCATTTCCTTTTATATTATATAATTTTATGTATAAAACGTTTAAGAAATAAAGTAACATGTAACGACGTTCGTTATTTTAACGATGTCTTGTGTGCATTATTATTTAGAAATTATGATAAAGACGCTCAAAAGCAACTAACTTTTGTGTATAAGAAAAACAGGCTATTTACGTAAACAACATGTTCGCCGTATGTAATAACGATATGGTATATTATAGTATGCGACTAAATGCTTTTACTCTATAACAAGAAAATTGCAAAAGCAGATTAAAGAAACTTTTTCCTTATACGTGAAATAGGTAATAGGGAATCTCGTTAGAGGTATATAACATAGGAAAAAAATTAGGATTTCTTTAAGAAGTATAGAAATTCTTTTTCTATACGATTACATTATGTTAAAGTGGCATGAAATAAAAGTTAATTATAGTTTTCTAAATTATACTGCAACATATAAAAAATAGACAAGTTTCATCATCATACATTGTATTATGATACATGAAGATAAAGTTACCAAAATTGAGAGATTTTTTTTTTTAACTTTACGAACTATGTTTTAAAATAGATAATGTTATTGACTCTTAAAATGGTATTATTTTGATGTTGTAATATTATATATATATATTATATATATATATATATATGTCAGTTTCAAATAACTTCATTAACATTAAAGAGTGTATTGAAAGTGATTCCTTAATGCTATTGACTTATACCTATTATCACGTAAATGATGATATTTAAATATCCTTTTACTTACAACGTTGTCATTATATTATGAAAGGCTATACATTTTCAATTCTTCAAAATTGAAACCGAAGACTAGACATGTCTGGAATATTCAAAGTATTTTTGATGACATTTCATTTCACATTCCTGTCAAATTTGGAATGTTGAGTATAGTAGAGAACAGAGATTGGATTACAAGTTTCTAATTACAGGTGAATTTGATATTTGAGTTTCAAGTATGGTTCTAATTTTTTGGTTCTTCAGTTCCAGATCCATGGTCAGCCATTCGATTATTAGATGACCCTGACTTTGGACTACCGATTGGTAATGCTACAGTTCCAGTGGGTCGTGAGGTGGTTCTTTCATGTATCGTCGATCATTTAGGGAAATATAAGGTAAGTTATTCAGTACTGAAGTAATGCGTGGTATTCACAGCAATGTATACGTGGACGTTACTAGATCATACATGGATCGTAAGAAAACTCGGTTCAATCTAAAGATACTATTTTATGTTCACAAATAAAACACAATCAATCGTTCTTGATCGCCAAGACTTAACATTTAGCTGTTTTGTAAACATGTTCACAGTGCCGTTCTAGAACTTATAGAGAGTAAAACCGATGTAAGTAAATCAGAGTATTCTTACCGATCTTAAAGGTGTAGAACAAAAAACTTACCTTATATCCTAGCATACTTAAATATCAACGTTAATATGGCCGGAACCATTGATTTTTAGATTATTTTCCATTTACTAAAATAACAGATAGGGTTTATGACGTCACAGATCGCCTGGTCCACGCACACGGAAACAAGCGAGATGTGACGTCATAAACCCGCATCTGCCATTTAGTAAATGGAAAATAAATTAGATATCAATGACTCCGGCCAAATTAACGTTGATATTTAGGTATATTAGGATATTAGGCAAGTTTTTTTGTTTAAGGTGTTCTACGCATTTAATAACAAGTTCTATATATATCATGATATAACGTTTTAGATTCACAATTTACTTAGTTCTTATTTTTTAACAACGAAGCACGATTATGTGAACACTCTCGTACATTTGCATTGTTTTATCTCTAGAGTATTGGGTCCAACAACGTTCTATCTATACTGTTAAGTTATATACAGTGCTGTGAAGCTCGTATGAATAGACTTGTATTGACGTAATGTATTATAAAATGACCAGCACTTAATCCTTTGTCGGATAATGAAATTTAATATGAATACAGGTTTTAAAAAATAAAGATTATTTGTAAATAAATAGACAATTCTGTTTTCTAGGAAGAATGGTGATCGCCGATCGGAATATAAATTTTTTGTATTTTTGAAGTGCTAAAATATTTGAGTAAAACACTTTTTTTCAGTTATCAGAGTTATTTATAAATTTTTGACTTGCTTTATTTTATTAATATAAAAACAATTTTTTCACACACATTGCATACAATACGCTTGTAGAGATTTTGGTACCTGGAGCTGTTAAAAAGTCTCATATTTTATATTTTAAACTTTTTTTTATGTAATGATAACATACGCATCATTTCTATTTAGATAAAATATAATTAACTCAGAACAGAGTTAAGCGCAGAATAAAATGTTTCTAAAATTCAGTATTTTCACAAAAATTTGATTATTATTTTTCAAATAACTTTTTGTATCAAATTTAAAATATTGAAGTATTTTTTACGCTTCTAAATTTTAAAACTTTTTTTTTTCTTTTCTTCTTCCTTTTTTTTTCAATACATTGTAAACAAAGTTTCCTGGAAATAAGATATCATTATTTATTTATTTTTACGAAGATATGCAAACAAAAATGGAAAATTGAAACATATAAATAAATAAAATAATAATATAAAATATTTGTAAATTTTGTTGCGTTATTGTTTTTTAAGCAAAGTGCTTTGTACTATAATATATTTTTTTATTAATTTTAATTAAAAATTATAAAATATTAATTATTATATAGTAATACATCATACTTAACTATACTAATAATGGTTATTACGTGCATATGTATAATTAAAATATTTGAATTTTATATGCGTACATACATTCCACGTTAATATTATATAGGGATATAATAATGGTGACATTACTAAAAAACACTATAATACCGGTATGTAATATATAATATTGAAACCACTAATTCATAAAAGATGAAAATGCCATTAAACTCACCAACCCCTCTTTTTCCCTCTAATCATGTGATTTTAATTTTAATGCTGTTGTAAAAGCGTCTCAACAGCTCGCAAAATATTTTCTACCCCTTTAAAATAGAAAGAAAGAAAGAGAGAGGTCTAAAACAAAGTTAGTGATAAAAATTGCATCAAGGGGAAAAAGATGATGATAAATTTAATTTTAAGTTTGTCTTTAAACTTATGATCAAAGCAGCACTGATTAACCCCAACTTTTAAGAAACTTAAAATACAAAGTAAATGCTGTTATTGCTTTTTTTTTACCCTATTATATTAACCTCTTCTTGTTTTAAAAAAGGTCTCTTTAATTACGTGTACAAAAAAGGTCATTTTATGGATATAAAAGTTCGTGACCTGATATTTTGAACACTTCATTAAAGATATAAAGGTTTTTGGCATTGGTAATTGAATCTACAGGCAGAATACCTATAAAGTGAAGACATAATATTGAAATAATAATTATCTTTTCATTAATATTATTAATTATATTTACAAATAAAAAAAATCAGCGGGCAATAATACGTACTTTTTTTGTTTTTATCTAAAGAGGTAAAATCTGCTTTAAATAAGTAATATTTCAACTTGATATGCCGCTCTGTTTATCACATTTAGCTATTTTATCAGTATCACTTATTTAAACTTTTTTTTCCGTAATGAGCAAATCATTGATAATTCTAGCATCGTAATGAAATGTTCTAATTATAGATTGGTTTCATTCATGTTAAAGTCAAAGCAATAAGTAAGTACTAAATAACATGAGCTGGTATGGGAAAATAGAACATTTTGCCACTTTAAAAATATGTAGCAATTTTTTTGAGAAAATTGATGCTATCAATAAAATTATTTAAAATAATTTTTACGTTATATGTTAATGCTACTAACAAACATTGTAACTGACTGTACTGTTAAACAGTTGGGTTAAAGTGAGAGGTTGTTTGCCTGGTTTTGCCCAATAAAAGCGGTTAATTATTATTATTAATATTAACAAGTTGAATTAGGCTTTCAAGTATGTGAGAAAAATAATAATGACAAAACAACAACTTATTTTCCAAGGAAAATAGCAAACCACCGTTTGCCCTACGCTAAGCAATGTTATTCGTTGCTCAATTATGGCATAAAAGCGCATTTATTATGACGTCATGCGTACACACCCTAAAGGCGTAAAGAAATATTTACATAAAAGCTTATTCAAAATAAAAATTGAAAAAGTAAGTTTTTAATTTTTGTGACCTAATATATTATTGAACCAGAATAAATGTTTATTACAATTAAGAGTATAATTGCAAGATTAAAAATATAATTAGATTTTTGTTGGTTATATCATTCTTTTAATCAAAATTAATATTTTTTCATGTATGAAAATGAAAAAGGTATTATGCTTCATTGAATCTATAATTCTACTGCATAAATTTAAAACTCATTCTGTATTACTATATTTAATTTAATTCTAGTGTGAATTAACTTTGCTTGTCATAAAATATAATATATTAATTAACAGGGTTTATATAATATGAATAGAAATTTTAAAGGATATAAAATAAAATCTTAAATTTGCATAAGAAATAATCTTTTCTTTAACAAAGATATACAATAAAAATATAATTAAAATTAATTTTGCTTTTTCATTTAAATTTAGAGTTATTTTTAAATCCATTGGATTATTAAAAAAAATGATATTTTATTATTCACTTTTATTTTATTTATATTGCGTATGACTGTACTAGTTATGTAATATATGAAACAATATTGCTGATCAAATGAAGAGTTACAACATGTATGTATTAATAAGCGCGGTCTTTTGTATTGTTACAAATTTACGTTCATCCTTGATTAGGTTCATTTGCTGTGTCATCGATAAATCAAGCGCGCTCTCATCACATGGATAATTTGTACATGAGAATTTTTTTTTTTTTATTTATACTCTCCACTCGATTGTAAATTTCAGTCACGAGTTTTGATCGAGTTATCACTTGAAAAAAATAACGACTCGTTTCTACTATAGTTGATTGGCCATTGAACAAATAACAAAAGTAAAGCTCTTTTCTGTTGCTCTTTTGCCTACCTATCTGTTTCCACAGAATAAAAAATAATGATATCTATAAAAAAAAAAGGAAGGGGGGGAATACTTTGCACTTACAAAGCCCAACTTTGAACAAGAGTCCTATTTCTGTCCCTATACTTGATATGCCAATATTGGTATAGGTATATATATTTGGTAGTGTTATATATATATATGCCGATATTCGCGGTTGCTATGGCGGGATTGGAAGTATTTGAAGCGTGTAAGTGCACGAGTATGGAGCGCGGCAGTTGCAAACGATAGCCCTTCTCCCTGTTTATATCAAGCAGCACTAAACTGCCAGATATGGTCGCTTTATTTCTTGACTTCTTCACCATGTGTTGCCCAGCTTACTTTATAGCTATTTTCTGTCTTTTTTTCTTTTACTTCTCTCTCTCTCTCTCTCTCTCTCTCTCTCTCTCTCTCTCTCTTTCTCTCTTGCCAGTAAAAAAATCACATTATTTTTTTATATCTTTTCTGTCGTTGTAGAATAAAATGACTTCTCTTTTTCCCTAAACTTAAAACCGCCAGTCTGAGAGAAAAAAACAAACAAAAATACATAAACATGAAAGGGGGGAAAGGAAGAATAGAAAGTAAATATGCTATTTTTCTAAGCTCCTATATGCTATCACTATAGTAAAATATATTTAGGACAGTAAATTATTAACATATAAAGCACTCAGCACAAATTGACTCCAGTATTCTCGTATAATGTTATAATAGCGCTATCGTAGTGACAGTTTTGTAGATTTGTATAGCCACGATAAGCCAAAATATCCAACAAGAAATAACAACAAATTGTGACTAAAGCATGAAATTTTTATGACTAAAGTAATCTACCTGATTTTTCGTATAACGAAAAATATAAGTTATTGCATACAGCCAACCATTGTAATCCTTTTTACATAAAAAATCTATAAATATATGGGGGAGATAAATGTATTACTTATTGGTGATAAATTTTATATCATACTCGTGCGAGTAGTGAAGTATATTAAAGCAGATTTTTTTTTCTTTAGTTGGGTGATATTAGTATTCTCTAGTGACAAAGTGAATAATGGTGACTTTGTTGGCAATTATTATCATTGTTTTACACGTACAGTGATATTTCAACGCCGTGTGATGGAGCGAGTGATTTAGGAGCACACAATTAGCGCTAACATTCCAACCAAATTCCTTACCAGATCTTGCCTCTCTCTCTCTCTCTCTCTCTCTTTCTCTCTCTCTCTCATTAATTCTTCAAATTCTCTCTACAGACAAACGATGTTTTGCTACGGGTTTTATGACGCTTTTATTCTTGTGACTTTATATAGAAATAGAATTTGAAATTACTAGACACAATTATTAACAAAATAAAATTTTACGATTCTTTTATGTACCCAAAAGAAATTTCAAAAGTAAAACTTCGCATATCTGAGTTAGAATCATAATAGAATTTTCCTTTTAAAAGCATCTATTTGTATAATGAATAAAATTTAGATGTAATAATTTTTAATGAAAGTAAATGAAGTAGTCACTCCAAAAGTATCCAATTAATAAATTAATATTGATTAATGAAGTTAAACCACAATGGATTTGAAAACATTATAATTCTAGTTGTATCTCTAATATTTCTATATTAAGCAAAGAGAGTGAAAATAATGTTAATTTTAACCATATATATATATATATATATTATAAGTAGGTACTTGTCTAAATATTGACTACATTATACTATATTGATAAATGGAAAATTTTATAGTGTCAACTAAAATTTTGAAATATAAACAAAATGAATAGAGAGAAGAGTGTTTATTTTGGAGCATAGTATGAAGAGTACTTGATTCCACTCATTGAGGCTTCATCCAATTAAAATTGTGCTCTATGAGTTTTGGTCCATATGAGTCAGCTTAATTAGCGACGGGACCGTCAAGAGGCTCAAGCAAACGTGCCTCTTGTCATCGTTTGTAACTGCCATATCTCCGGTTTTCTTTATACTTCATACCCCTGTGCAATCATTTTGTCCTGTATCTTGCTATACCATCATCAATTATCCACGTATAACCATCCCTTCACTCGCACCTCAGTAGTAAAAAATAAAATATAGCGTCGTAAAAGTTTAAAATAATGTTGAAAAATTGTCATCTCCCTCTAAAAAAAATTGTTCAATTTTTGCTTCTTTACCATTTGATAAATCATAAAATCATGTACTTTTTATTATAATAAAAAATTTAAGTTGTTGTTTTTTATTATTATTATTATTATTATTTTTTTTTTTTAAACCCGAATATAATCCTCTTCTGATGGTTATCTCCTTTTATACAAAGTCAAAAGTTACAGGAAACAAAAACTTGACATGCTTAATATTAATATTCAGTAAATAAATTTAAGCCTTTTACAGTTGTTTTTTTACATCTCTGGAAGTTGAAAATGGCAAATATTTTAAGTATATAACTATGATGACAAAGAAACAAAATTATTTTTAAGATTTAAGATAAAGTACGATGAAAAAAATATTTAAATAAATGTTATATAATAAAAAGTTCAGTTTTATCTATACACTCGATTTATTTTATTTGTTTTATTATTATTAATGTTCTCAAAATTTTCCCCCATTTTATGTTAACACGTTTTTATTGATTAAAATTTACCTTTCTATATTTTATATATATATAAGAGATTATCTTAAAATGAATGGTTATTAGTGAACATTTTGTAGGTCTGTCTGAAAACAGACATAACGCTAAATCAAAGAATTTTATGCAGTACCTTTTCTCCCTATTTCTCTCAATAACAAGCAAGTAGAACGTTTGCTGGCTGCATGGCAATGCTATTCAATATGATGTGTGCAGAATGTTAAACGATCGACAAGAAGAAAAAAAAATCTACCAAGAAGAGAAGAACATTTGTAGAAAAAAAATATATATATATAAAAAAGACAGTAAGCATAAGAGTTAGCAATAACTGTGAAAAAAATAAAATAAGAAATTTAAAATAAGTGTTAGAAGGAAGGAAGTAGAATATGTTTTTTGAATAGTAAAAGCTTTAAAAAATCAAAGTATCTTTTATTTTATATATAAAACTGAATATATATATATATATATATATATATATATATATATATATATATATATATATATATATATATATATATATATATATATATATATTATTTTTTTCTGCGTATGTTCTCTCTTTTTTTAAGGAAGAAATAAAAGATAGGTAATAACTCTAGTGATCGTGTTATGTTTAGTGTTATAGTTCTACAGTAAGTTACAGAGATTTGTCTCTTCCTCTTTTTCGTACTAAAATCTTGACCTCAAACTTCGTCATCAAAGTAAGAAAAAAAAATCTCTACTGACCAACAAACTTTTATATAAATCAGAGTCGTAAGGAAGGATGAAAAAAAAAACTTTTAACCATTTCAACCTTTTAAAATAATTAAATGTAATATTTGAGCAATCGTATCAAGTAAGAAACTTTTTACTTATATCATTAGAGCGATGCTCTCTTTTCTAGTTTTTTTTTTATTACAAAATTAAAATAATTATGAAGTCACCGTATCTTGTGTATAAGAAATGATGTCAAGAAATGTTAGCTGATTTCACATTCAAATATTTTCTTGTTTAGATGTACATTTTAGATTTATACTTGTGAAAATTTAATTTAAGAAATATTTTGAGTGTTGCTTTTTTATTACTAAAAATATATAAAACTATAGGATTTTTTTATATATATTTTTTTAATGTATGTGACTAAGGTCTAATATATTTAGTATTTACGTAAGTACTCTTTTTGTTAAATATAGTTATTCAAATGTAATTTAATATTACTGATGATAAACTTTTGATTATACGTAAATTTCTTTTCTTTGTAAATCTAAAATTATAAACTAGTTTATATAAAATTGCTATATAAGAGTTAAAAACACGTAAGAAAGATTTACATCAAAGATTTCACGCTTGAGTTAGTATTTAATATATATTATTACTCCTATAAATTAGCAGTACATCAACTTTATTTCGACGTTGTTAACAGTATATCGATGTAGTTCCGGTATATTGACTTAATTATATTTATTTATACCTGCAAGATGTTTAAATCACATTTCTTTCAAGAAGGTCACGTACTTGTAATAGTTAATCTGCTACTATTTAATTAAAAACGAAGGTAAAGTAACTTGTAAAAATTAGCTTAATACAATTTAGACAAAATACCGTAACAGCATCGATATATAACAACACAAGGTTTATACCCACAAGAGAATAATGTTTGTGTTTCATAAATCGCAGTCAGTTTTGAAACGAAGTGCTCATAAATAATAAATAGCGTAATTAGTGTACTCCATGCATATTCTATAACATAATGTAGGCTTACATATATATAATACTTTTTTTTTTTTTCTAATGCTACTTCATTACAAACAAAAGTGGTTGGTTAAATAAGTTGTTATGTACTGTTATTCTAAATAATAAAAAAAAAACATTCTTTTCTTCTTTGTGATAAACACTTTTACAACTCAAGTGACTTTCTTCTTCTTGTATAGTTGTTGTTGTGTTTTATTATATATTTGATGCTGTCTCTTTTGAGGAACTCTATACATGGGTCTTTCTTGTAAATAAGCTATGACTCTTCTTTCAATGCAGTTAAAAAAAAGTGTTAAAACTTTTTTTTTTACCCTTCCTATTTATCACCAGCAAGTTTGTTGAAATACAAAACACCACAAAATGTTGACGTTGATATATAAACGTATGCGTTTTTTTATATCTACGCTGATTATTTACAGCTTATGGATTATGTCTCTTACTTTTTTTTTCTTCTTTTTTTTTTTTGAAAAGCATGTGGTTAACGTCAAAAGTCTTATGTGTGTTCGTGTTCTCTTCTTCATCAATAATTAAAGCATCTTCAACTCTCTTCTTCTCTGCTTTAATTTCTACCAACCCCAGCTTTTATGTTAAATGAAAGAGTAAAGCGAGTCAGTAAAAAAAAAAAACTTTCATTTCCTACCCTATGAAATCATTATGATTATATAAATAATTAAATTCATTTTGTGCTAATTGAAAAATTATAAGTGTAGTTAATGTTAAAGTTAAAAAGAGGTTATATAAAATATTCAAAACTCTCGCGCCACTTTTCCTTGTATTACATTATTGTTGTGTTGCTTTTTTACATAATTTTTAAGAAAAACAAAAAACAAAACAAGAACAGGTGAAAGAATTTGCGCACTAATAACCTTTGGCCTTGTAATTAAGAATTGTTTAATTTATATTTTTTATTTAATAATAAAAAATATATATTTTATTTACAAAAAACCTTTTCTTTGTATATTCTATAAGGTATTTTAAATTCAATTTGAGAATAATATTACATTTTTTTGTAGAGTATAAAAAATTACAATTTTCAAACTTGCATGACCTAATTCATGGTCACAGGGGAGATATAGAAATGCAAAAACTTTCCTAAATGTCACACTTTTTCATATTTTTCAATGCAAATCTAGACGTCGACAAACTCAACAAATAAATCTCTTTCACAAAGTTTGGCGTACTGCTCTCTCTCTCTCTCTCTCTCTCTCTCTCTCTCTCTCTCTCTCTCTCTCTCTCTCTCTCTCTCTCTCTCTCTCTCTCCTTCTCTGTTGTAGCAAAGCGGACACTGAAGCTAAAAGCAGTAACGGAATACGAGCAGCCACGAGACATTTACCAGCTTTTGTCAGACCCTTCCCTCCTTTCAAAACTTCCCATTTTCAATTACTCGCAAAAGATGATTAAATATTTTACCACAGATAATCTTAACTATATATAATAATTCTATCATAATGAAAAAGAAAAAAACAAACAAATTTTTTCTGCTATATCAAAATTATAGATTTTTGAGATGTGTTTATTTTTATAAAGATATAATTTGTTATATATTTACTATTAAATATATATAGTTAATAGCTTTAGGCTATAAGTCAACAAAGTAGTATTTTATGCAGTTTTCGATTAAATGATGTTGTTTTGTGGTTTGGCAATACAATTTATAATTGAACTGGTATGTGTATATAAATGAGTCTCGCGGCACTTGTCGCATGTTTGTGGCTCAACTGGACCAGTGGCAAGATGTTTCTCTCTCTTCACCTCAGGCGCTGCTTGCAATACCCACCCACTCTCCATGCTGACAGAACGCTTGCAGCTACCATTAGTGGTCGAACGAGAACGCGAGGCGAGGCGAGGCGAGTGAGTGAGCTAGCGAGCGAGCGTCATGTTACCGCGGTTTACCACACACACCACCCGCTATCTTCACTGCCTCAGGGGGGGTCACCCCAATGCACTCTCTTTTTTGTTACATAATATCATGCTAACATTCTCTGCAGAATATTATCATCCTGATATGTAGGCAAATTGTTAAGCATAAAATGTATCCTTATATATAGGCAATTTGTCGGACACAACTTGAGTGGAGTGGAAAAATACTGCAGAGATGTTTTATTGTACTTTGTATTACTATCATTATTTTAATGATTTTAAAAGAAAAATTATTATTATTTAGCAGCACAATTAATTTTCGTTTCATCTCATAATTTCATTCTTTGTTATTACTGATTTGAATTTTAAATTATATTATTTATGCTGTCATTATATTCATATAATATTTATATATAAACTTGCATATATACACGAAGATAATACGTTTATAACATAAAACGTTTGATGAAAACAGAATATCCAAATATTTTATTAATAATTTATTAGAGAAGATTGTGATTGTTTTTTGTTGAGAAGGGAAAATGTTTACCCTACTTGAAATCAAAGGTTAATTGATTGTTTTGATTTTAGTGGTTTTTAACCTTCACATGACATTTTATTTTAAAGAATGCCACGCAATGGTGTTGTGACCACAATAATCCCCTTTATTTTTCTCCCCCCTTCTACTATCTCTGAATACATCAAAATTATCACTCTATAATTCACCATAATGATAAAACGATAAAACAAATTCTTTTGACACTAAAGAAATTATTAACACTCTAGTGCTTTTAAAACACAAAAGCAATCACTTAAATCACGTATAACTTTATCAACATCATAAGAAAATACTGATTATTAATTTTAGATTCAACTTTAATTTGTTTTCTTTGTTGTTATATTAGATGTATGATAAATTTATGTTTCTAATTCGATACGAACGAACGATTTTGCATTTTGTTAAGAAAGCACGAAAGAAAGAATCATAAAAAAAAATCCCCTCAATCTGTGAGTATATTGCGACGTGAAAAATTGCGATCAACATAAGCGTCATTAATCATAGCATGCCTCGATATTAGCCGATAATAGTTGGGTGGTTGTATGCTCTGGCATCGCGCGCGGGGGAGTGCAATATTTACTACTGCGTGCAGAAAGAGAACGAACGTGTATCGGAATTTTTACTGACGAGGTGATTCATCATTTCCAGCAAATTATGCCAAGAAAACTCGGCCAAGAAAAAAAATTCACAGTAAAAAAAAAAAAAAAAAGTTACATGTAAATATTTAAAAAATATATTCAAAAATAATTTTTTATGAATTTTTTCCTCTCTATTTTAAGTTTTAAAGGTAAAAATAATAATAAACAAAGCAACAATAACAGAACTTTCTATATTATACTCTTCATGAAAGAGTTTCAAATATATAAGTTAAAGTAAAAAAGAGAATAATGAAGTGTAACTTTTTTTTTTTTTTTTTTGAATTACACTTGTTATACTTTAATTTGTTTTTTACGTTTAAAAAAAAAAAAATTATATTTCACTTTTTTCATTCAGAAATATGATGAACGAGATAATTTGTAATGAATTTTGTGGTGGACATGTTTTTTCTTGTCAAGAGGGGAGAAATAAGAGTGCTTGAGAAATAGCAATAAAAGTTTTTTTTCGAACTCAATGAGAAAGGGTACTCAATGTCTTACGCAGAAAACCACGGTGAGGTTTCTATATGAACTAACACTTGCATCTAACAATAGGGTGTCTCTGCCCTCTATGAGAGTGTGCAGTGTAATTTACACTTGGGTTACCATCTGCCGGACACGTCCTACTGTTAGACAAATTGGATACTCTTTTTTTTCCCTACAAAAAATATCGTTTTAAGTATCAAAACTGTATAAAAATATGATTTATTCGTTTATATATATAAAAAATTGGATATGGATGCTACGCTTTTAGTTTTATATGGTACTTCATGACATCTTTTATTTATTTATTTTATTTAAATTGAGCGTAAAGTTAGAACTTTTTTAAGTGTTGTAATATAGAAATAATAATCATCATTTGTATAATTTATCTTTTAATTTATAGATTAAAAATGTATCAAAATATTTTTTTCCATCCCATTTATATTTCGTGATAACTTTATATATATATTAGTTTAATGGCCTATAAACACGAAGCAGTACGCTATTTAAATTACGATTTCAAGCAATCAAATTAAATACACATTGAAAATTTTGCATCGTGTAAATAAGTCTTAACATTTATATATATATATTATATATATATATATATATATATATATATATATATATATATATATATATATATATATATATATATATATATATATATATATATATATATATAGAAATAATTCAAATTGGATCTGTACCTCATAATTTCAATTTGATAAACTTATTTGTTGTATTTAATGTTTATATTACAACTGTAATACATAGTGATTTTATATGATATGTTACAAAACTATTCTAAAAAAAAAAAAAAAAAAAATGAAAACTAAATAATTATAAAAAAAGTAAAATTAAAAATATATCTGTCATTTATCTCCTTTAATAAATAAATAAAAGAAAAATCTAAAGTCTAAATTGAAAGATTATATATTAGCGATAAAAAAATCGTTATGGTATAGAATACGGTTTGAAATGAGATATTGGTAAATAAGAAAGAAGATATGATATAGCTAGAGGGCAGTTTTGACATTCTTATATAATATATATAGATTTTTCTTCTTCTTCTTCTGTTGTGTGGGTCACAACGACTATGACAAGGACGAGAATCTTTGATTAAAGACTAGCAATTTGATTCTTATATGACCTACTATATGTCACACAAAAAAAAGAGTAAACTTCATATGACATCACGTTTCCTTAAGGAAGGAAACTGCAGTTTAATAAATGGACGTTAAAATAAATTATTGTTCCTTTTTTTATATTATAAGGATCTTTAAAGTTAATAGTTATATATTATTTAATAAAAAAATATACATATGACTTTTCTTTTAAATGTAATTTTTAAAGTATATTTCATGAACATTTTAAAATTATATAAAAAAAAATGCAATCATACCAAGTTATGTTTATTTAGGAAATAACTATATATTAAATTTAAGTAAATTTATGCTAAAATATATGAAGAAAAAAGTTTCCTTATATTATATTAGATTTTTCTTCTTTGCGTATGGTACAGTACGTACCGTAGACTTTCTTTTAAGCAATGCACGTTGTTTTTATATTGCTTGCTTTTTCCTCTTATGTTTGAATATGGTATATTGGATGTGAATGATTTGCCATTGAAAAGACGTACTGTGAGAAAGAAGAAATGCTGCTGCATATATATTTTTTTTTTAAGAAAATGGCCTCAAGTCGTTTGCTATCCGTAAGAGTAAAAGAAAGTTTGAAAATGACGAGATTTAGGGAACGATATACGAAAAACACAACACAGAAAACTACTCTGCGTGTACTATGTTAGTAAGAGGAAACACCATCAAAATAGAATCACGTTGCTTTATATTTTTATATAAAATTTTATAACAAAAAACTGTATTCTCTATCGTCTATGTATATACAACTAAAGAAAAACAAGCACTCTAACCATATAGTGTCCAGGTTCAGAATACTATCATAGTTTTATAGTACAAAAATAAGTAAATATATATTATAATATCGACCTTATGTATATACGTGTGTCTTTATATTATTTCTCAAGTCTCGTGTATGCAAATTAAAACTAAGTTGGCGCCGCTATAAACAAATAATGAAAATCGTAAATATAAACAGTCATGATATTACATAGAGCAAAGAAGGCTAATATAACAGCTCATTAAATGTTTATAGCATCGTTGGTGGGCGGGTTCTTACTTCTTATTGAACCACATTTACACGTCAACACAACCACAAACTTCTCTCTTTTTAGAGAGACGGAAAGAAAGTAAAAGAAGATGGAAAAAATATCATATTATGTTAAATGGTATACCCTTGAACGTTCTTAATATTTTTTAAATGATTATGTATGTGTGCATATGTATGTCTGTATGTGTGTGTATATATATATATATATATATATATATATATATATATATATAGTAAAAGGGAATAAATTAAAATAAGCTTATTTTAGTAAAAAGCAAAATGTCAGTTTTTTTTTTTTTTTTTTTTTTTTTTTTTTTTTTTTTTTTTAAGAGGAAAAAGTGCGTGGACGTTTCTTTTCAAACGTTACGTACATGACATTCAAATTTGTGAAGTGTCTGTCAGTTATCAGCAACCTCCAGAGATTTGACGTAAGAAAGTCTTATGATGCACAGTTTTCTTTGAATGTGTGTGTGTCTGTGTGTGTTTAGACATCTTGACGTAGTTTCTTTCAAATTGAAACCTATTAAAATATAAATCAAACAACTATAATTACATAAAGAAAAAAAAATAAGTATCATGACAAATTTTTGAAATATTTTTTTATAACTACTTATGATAACAATTTCAAAAACTTGTTTTTTAAAATTGTGCAATAATACATAGTTATCTTATCCTTCTATACACAATACAAAAAATAATATATTTTCTTAGTAAGAAAATTCATTCAAACCACCGTTTTACCTCTGTTCTAGCCTCAATCTTTACTATCGTAACATTAGCCCGCTATTAAAAAAAAAAGAGAAAGAGAAGAAGGAACGTTTTTTTCAGTTTATACTTGTAAAATAGTATGTGTTAACTAAATCACAATGACCAATAGAATTTTATTATATACAGAATCGACTAATAAGGATTGGTTTAAAAATATATCTTATGTTTTAAAGAAATTAAAAACAAAATGTATTAAAGCAAATCCTAATTATAGTTTTAACTATGAAAAATAAACAAATTATATATTTTTTTTTATACCAGTATGAATGTTTATATATTATTTTTTATAATGAGCAAATAAAGAGTTTTACGCCTTTTTTTTTTTTTTCGTACAGTATTATAGAACACATAATAATAACTCTCAATATAACTGTGACAATTATTATATTTGGAGCTTTGATGTTAGTAAGGTAGCCACTAGGGAGCCGCTAGTCTTAATGTAACTCATTAACATAGGCCTAAATTTTTTAATACTCTACTTTTATGTTCATACCTCCCTCTCTTACACAACAAAAATGTTATATAATAATATATTTTTGTGTTTATTTCCGGTACTAACTTTTGCTTTAGTTAAATTAATTTTGTCATAAAAACCTTGGTTTAATATTTTAATATAATATATTTTGTAATTAAAATTTCATAATTAATTTTATGTTTTTATTCTTCTTTTGAGGTTTAAATAAGGTTTCATAGATAACTTATTTTATATAATATTAATTAATTTATTTTAGGAATTTATATTTTGATGTGTAAAATAATAATTTAAAATAAAGTTGTCTAACATTTTACTATTAAGTATTTATGTTTTGTTACAATTTTGTGAATATAAAATATTGGGCTCATTTGTTAGTATAATTACAATATTTGATTAATAATTGATTGTTTATAAGGTCATTTAGCATTATATTATATAACACCATTTGACCTCCCTTGTCAATAATTACTGAAGTGATTGCTTTATTTGCAACATGTGGATATTTAGTACAATAGCAATGCTGCAATTGCATTTCTAATTGAAATGCTGATGGAATAATCATAATTATCAGATTTCAATGTAATTGCAAAAGTCAAACTATTTCAACTGATAGTAACGTGGGTTTTCATCACTATGTAAGCTTTGAAGCGTACTGAAACAGAATTTACGAATAAAAAGGAATATTTAAAACAGAAAGAGATATACCGGTGTAGCATACTAGTTAATCACAGTAGGCGCGGGAAAAATCAAAGGGAGACCTAATTGTAAATTTTTTGATATTGCATGGCCTATTAAGGGAGTAGGGTACCAACTTTATATCTCAAAAACTAGAAGTGTTTTGGGTCTAAATTTGGTGGCATTGTGTAGCTAAGGATTACACCTAGCCGTGATAAAAATTTCATGATGTTTGACTGTCCTGAAATAAAATATTGAAATTAACATTAGGCCTTATGGGCTTAAATTTTCAAAAAAATCATATAAAATTAATTTGCACGGTGACCCCTCAAATTCTTTGTATATTTGACATTTTCTCAAGCTGAAGTATCATTGTGCAAAATTTCAGATTTTTTTGTTAAGAAAAGTTTGAGTCTAATGGCCGACGTCGGTACCCAACTCCCAATGTAATTTCTTGCTTTTTCTCCTTTCTATAATAACAAGATCGGACTCTTCTTTGAGCCAACATAGAGATGAAAGTTCCTTTGTTATTATTATTATTGTAATTATTTTTTGCTGTATAACAAACAAACAACAACTCCAAGGCTGAAAAAAAATGTATTCCTGACAAATAATTTTCAAAATGCCAAAGAACTGCTACTTTTCTCAAATTTTAATGTAAAAAGTAAATCAGACTTTCAGGTTTAATCAATCAACAATGATTTATTGAACTATAATAAAATTAGGTGACCATAATTCCGATTTATCAATACACGAGGCAAATTTTATCACGTTAATTTCAATACAACATGTCAATTTTGTATCCTGAAAGATAGGCAATTTGTTGTTCATATGTAACCCTCTGGTTGCATATGTTTTAGGATGTTAAAGTATTAACTATAATGGATTGAAAAAAATATCATTCATTCATTCAGTATTTTTTTAATTCTATAACTTGGATTTCGGAAATCGCTATGAAATATTTTATAAATATAAAATTACTAAAAATTAAAGAGCGTAGAGAGTTGTACATGTTAACTAAAAAACACTAGATTATAAACAATGTAAGTCCACAATTTGCAACAAAACTTTGTGATGTATAAGTGAAAATTACAAGAGAACTTTTATTTAAGTTCCTTCTACTAATTATTAAAATGAAAATTCATTTTATTGTACTGGGCAATAGCACACCTGCTTTTAAAACTGAGGAGCTCGCCTTCTATAAGCTCTTTTAAATCTAAATGAAATAAACTATTATCTTTGTGTTGTTCAAAAATATGGAAAAAAAAGTAACCAAATTATGTATGAACGTAAATTATGTATGTATGTATATATATATATATATATATATATATATATATATATATATATATATTAAGAACACATAAAATGTATCAAATTTATATAAAACATTAACAACTATAATTTTATACATAAAATAATTGTCAAACTTGAAATTAAAGTTATTATATAAATGAATAATTTTATAATTAAAGGCTTTAGTAAAACTTATATACAGACAGTTTTATTACGTTATTGTTATAAATTTGTAATTTGTAACTGACTGTACTGTAGTGTAAAACAGTTGGGTTAAATTGAGAAGTTGTATACCTGATTTTACCCAATAAAACGCAGTCGATTATTATTAATTATTGTTGAGGGATACTAGACACGCTTTTGTATATTTTATGTTTTTAAAACAAAAATTGATTTTCTTCAGTAATAACATTCACTCACATAACTAGTGACATACATTTTTTTTAATTGGAATCTATTTTCAGAGAAATATTTTTGTATGATGATAAATTGTTACACGTCAAGATCGTTTTATTTTATAGTGAAAACTAGTATTTAAGGTGTTAAATTTTCTATTACATTTGGACAAGATAAATTATTAAACCTATGGTTACTTATGTAAATTTCTTCACTATAAGCATTTCAAGGAAGACTAAAAGTTTAATCGATATGTTATATACGCCTTTCATATTATAATATTTCTTGTATATTTACTGAGAGGTTACATATTTTTACGTGAAGTGTGTTGGACACAAATTAGTTTAATTTAAATAAGAATAAAAAATATATATTTTTTTGCTTTTGTTTTCGTCTTTCATTGATCGGACAACGGATGGAATGATAAGTAAATGATTTTACAATTGAGAGTTTGTAATTTAACGCCTATTTTACACGGGAAGTTTTAATGAAAGGGTTTAGCTTTCGTGTTACACCGTGTTATATAAGCAGTAAACTGACATTGAAAAGGAATTCGGCTCGACCGGGACTCGAACCCGGATCTTTGGTTTCCCAGACCACTGCGTTAACCATTACGCTACCGAGACTCCTTTTTTTACAATTGCTAAATATATTGAAACTAGTATAACAATTTTGCATAGTAAAAATGTCCTTTACGCCTAAAACCTTTGCTTTTTGTTTTAAAAAACACAACTATAATAGTGTAAATAAAATGTTTGTTGAACTGACAAAAATAATGTCCCATAGGTCATTTGTAGCCCCGTAAAAAAAGGCATAGATATATTCAACTTTTACGACCAGCACAAAATTTTCTATTGATATCATGAATATCATTTCAGCATAATGTTGTAGTGATAAAAATTGCGCACATTGCACATTATGTAGTTTACAGATAGTTAACGTCCTTTTGTATAGTCTTGGAGAAAATTAGCATTAGTTTTGGAGGTCCCAAGTTGTGTTCAATAATTTAGGCAAATTAATTTTGTATAAAATATATTATTTTAATATTTAATCCCATAATTAAGACATCATTTAAGTAACAATATAGTTTTAAAAAAATTAAAAGAATCTTTAATCGTTTAAAAAGAGAAAACTGTATAATGTATAATATATCAATATAGAATAATATTTTCATAAAACGTATTATAATAACGGCATTGTTGAGTAGAACAAAGATAACAATCTGGTAATATGCACCAAAACTCTCACTTTCACCCGGCTTCTACAAGAAAGATAACGTTTTAATGAACACATTAGGCACTCTCATTAAATATATTTCTTGCTAGCACATGTAAGAATTGGCTTCTATTCAAAAATTTAATAATTTTAAATGCTATATATATATTTATTATTATTAATATAAAACATTATTCATTTTATATTATATATTACGTAAGTATAATGCAACTATATAATATATTGCTATGGATATACAACAGTCATCATTAATTGTATAAGATTGTGCATTGTATTGTTTTTATGTTGTTAATTTAATTTTATGTTTTAAATATATTAAACAAAAAATATATATATATATTAACTATAAAAGGTAATTAAAAATAATATTAATAGTTATGATCGTCATATTTTTATTTTTTCCTTTTTAATTTATGTAAATTTTAATTTGTTTTGTTATTATAATTTAAATTTATGACTTTTAAAAAGTACAAAATTAATTGCATAATGTAAAAAATAAAAAGTGTTATTTGCAGTAATAGCAGCACGGGCAGCGAGTATAGTATAAGCTCTAACGTGTCAAAAATATACAATATAAACGAGCTCTAAACATTTTTTTTTTTTTTTTTTTTTTTTTTTACTTCCTGTAAATGAATATTTATGCTGGTCTCATTGTAACGAGTAAAACCCGCACTATACTAACACGTATTTCCATTTTGTTAACGGTAGATAACAACACGACAATTAAAACGTATTTTATCTACCTTATCGTTATACGATGTTTATAAATCAGTTTTAAACAAAAAAAAAAAGAAAAAAAATCGTGTAATAGAGTTGTTTTTAAAAACATAATCACAAGTTAATTTTTGTTACAAAAAAAAAAAAAATAAAGCAGAATACGTAATGGTAATGTCACATATTCAAATTAAAAAAGAAAAGGGGACAAAAAAAAGTAGTAAATGACATTTCTACCAAACAAGCATAATGAGACTAATGATTATTACAGCAATATTTACATTAAATGTGGGACTTTTATTATTATTATATCAAATGAAATGAAATGTATTATTATTTTAACAAAAGTAGAACTGATCGAATATATAAATGTATTTTCTATTTAAAATTAAAATTTCCCAAATTTTCTACGTTTGTTAAATTATATTCAATTTAAATAAAAAAAATAATAATAAAGTAAAACTTTTTTTAACGTTATGTATCTAACTTTCAGCCAGTTTTTATTATAGTTTTATTATTCAATGCTCTTAAAATATAAAAATAGTTAAAATTTATATATATATTTTAAAGTTGTTTAAAAAATATATAAAATAAAATTTACTTATATTGTGCATTGTGTGTGAACAGCTCGGTTGTACGTATTAGTTTTTATTGTTATTTTCATGCATATTTTAATGAGGGACTCGATTGGAGTGTTGTCAACGGTTTTGTATTCCGCTTTACTCTTCTTTTTTCACTTGGAATGAAAAAAGTTTATGGGAGAGTGGGGTAGAAAAGAGAGAGAGAGAGAGAGAGAGAGAGAGAGAGAGAGAGAGAGAGAGAGAGAGAGAGAGAGAGAGAGAGAGAGAGAGAGAGAGAGAGAGAGAGAGAGAGAGAGAGAGAGAGAGAGAGAGAGTTGTCGGGTTTCAAGATGAGATTTTATTTTTCAATAGAATAATACACAAGCTTTATAGTAAGACCTAGTAAGTAAATTAAATTAGATAGAAGAAAAAATATATACATTTTTTTTAATGAATACCATGTTAGTGATTTTCTTCAATAATTAGAGTATATAATTGTTGTTGTTTTCTTAGTAATTTTAAATGATATATAAATATAGAAACCAATCTTAATTCCTTATAAATTAGTACATTTTATTTAAATTATTATTAAATCAGAAAAATAGAGCAGTTTTTAGTTATGTTTATAAATTATAAGGAAGTTGAGCTTGCTAAATCTTATATTTTACTGAGCCTGACTATTATTTTAATTCTTATTTATTATTTAATTGCACTTGTAATAAGCGATGAACTAATGGCCAGTGTAGCAATCAGAGTACCTAAATGTTGATTATTATTAATATTATTTTTAGAACTTGATCAAATTTTTAAATAATAAAGTAATAACCTTTCTTTAAGGAACATTAAAGTCTTTTTCAGGCATGTTAAAAGAAAAGAAGTAACTTTAAACCTTATTATACCTTATTTCTTGTTTGTAGAGCTAATAATCACATCAGAATTTTGTTTATACATTACTCAAAGTCTCATCTAACGTAATAACACATAACAATAAGTAAATACATAATATTTCCAATAAGGTATAGTACAGGTGTATTAAAGAGTAAAGCATATTACGAGATGTAAACAATACATTAAAATAATAAATTTGTTTTATGTTTTCAGGTGGGCTGGTTAAAAGCAGAAGATCAAACTATACTAACACTTCACAATAAAGTAGTGACACATAACTCACGAATCAGTGTTACTCATGATAATCACCGGACGTGGAATTTGCATATTAAACAAGTGAAAGAGGCGGATCGAGGGTGTTACATGTGTCAAATCAACACTAACATCATGAAGAAACAGATTGGTTGCGTAGATGTCCACGGTAAGTACATTACTGTATAATAAACATAAAAATTTAATTATGCATCCATTTTATAATACTAAAAGTAAGTGACCTTGAGTTGGCTTTGTTCTAGTAATTTTATGGTCAGTTAAAGCAAAAAGCCTTTATGTCTCTTTACCTACTTAAGATTTTTTTGGTTTGTCAATTTTTTATTTAATAATATAACGTTAGATAATGAAATGTTAAATAACAAGCTTTGTACTATAATTTTTGATAATATAAAATTCATCATCTAACAAAATTTTAAACAACCCAAAGGTTTTAATAATGTTTCATAATGTAAAGCATAAAACATGTATAAAAACAAGGAGGAAGAGGAATAAAAAAAATACACATATGAAATTTTCATAACAAGCAATGTTTTCTTCATTTTTCATTTAATGTTATAATCCTGGCTGCTTTCTCTCTCTCTCTTTCTCTGCCATATTTTTAATATTCACGTACAAATTGTGCCAGAGGCGAAATAATTTACTTTAGTTTTAATTAAGAGACATGACGCAATTCTCTCTCTTTCTCCTCTCTCTCTCTCTCTCTCTCTGTTTCTTTCTCTTCTCTTGTGGTTTATTGTGGGCCTGCCCAATTAGCGAGAACAATTCATCTTGTGAAAAATTGTATTCTACAAATTTTGTTCTGTCTTTTTTTTATTTTTTTATTTATGGTTTATTCATGGAAGAATCTCTCTAACTTCTTGTCACAAACGACTTTTGTAATCTTTGCCCGGTCTTAGTTAACGCCACTAATTTAACATCTCTTTTTTATTATTATTATTATTTCTTTAGAATAAAAAAATAATAAAAAAAAAAAAAAAAGAGAACACGGGAAAAAAAGTTACCTTATGATAAATAATGATGCTTCGATGTTTCCATTCTGTTGATAAATTTAGTCAGTGGTAAGTAAAACCAATTATTACTTTCAACAATTATTGAACGTAAAATCATGCCAAAAAAAATGGCATGTTAAAATGTTGTTAATGGCACATACAAAATCAGTGCAAAGTGTAAGGTATTTTTTTATTGTAGCATTATAAACATACATTGCAGCCTAGTGAATTCTTAGTTCATTTTTTTATTTATGATTTCTACAATAAATAAACTATAAGCTAATACTCTAGATTAATAAGTCTTGAAACTTATGGCTTCGAGTTAAACTTTGTTAAATTTGTTTGCTTTATTGTGAGAGCAATGATAAAAGTATTTAACTAAGGTTTAACTATAGTTTGCAACTTATAGTGGTCATTTATTTATATTTTGTATTGCTGTTGTTGTTCTCTGATAATTGAGTATTTATTCACACTTATCAAAAATTTAAATATTCCAATGAATCCGTAATTTTTGTTTGAATTTCAAATAAATTTTTATTAAATTCTTGTTATTGTTAAAAAAAAAGGTAATTAATTTTTTCAGTGTTGTGATTTTTTTTTTTTTTTTTTTTTTTTTTTTTTTTTTACTGGACAAGGGTTTTATTACGTCACATCAAGTTAGTAAAGTACGCTCAAAAAATTAATATAAAAAAAAACATGATGCCACTTCTCTTTATTTCTCTAAAAACTTTTCTTGATCTTTTTTTTATGAATTTAAATGAAGTAAAAATATAAAGCTTTATTCAATATTATACTAAGAAAATAAAACGCAGAATAATTTTTAATAATATTTGCCTTTAAAATGTCGAAGAAAGAAAAAAAAACTAACTTTTATTACCTCATATATATACGACAAAGAATTTTTTCCTATCGTTTAATGTTCTTTTTATGCACTCTTATAGTGTTCTATAGCATAACGTTAGTTAGTATAAAAAAAAAGGCTTGCAAACAAATTTTTTTTTCTCTAAAACAATGTAAGAATGTTTTGTTATGTAAGAAATCTGAGAAATTCGTCACTTTTGTTGAATTTGTTGTGCAAGAGAAGTGGTTATGTTAATTAGTGTTTTGTAAGGGTGTTTTGTTGAAAGTAAAGCTTCTTTGTGTTTCTCAAAGAGAATTATAAGCAAACGACACCTTCCTTCAAAAACTTTACACTACTACTTTAAGTAAATGTAGATCAATCTCAACACAATATACTCAAAATGATGTTGTTTTTGTTTCTTTGCATATGTATGTGGTAAAAGTTTATATATTAAGTTGGACTTTTAGAGAAGATTTTACAATACAGCGTATTTTGTGTGTGAGAAAATAATGTTAGTGACAGTGAATGTTTTGTTGTTTTGTCAAACTTTTGTCACCTTCGCACACCTGCTGGACTGACTGAGAGAAGTATCTAACAAGCAGAAATGATAGAGTTGATAATTGTTTGAGAGAAAGAGAGAGAACAAGAACGGCTGGATGGTTGGCACAATTGGATTCTTGGCTGGTTTTGCCTGGGAGGGAGTAACATTGAGAAAGAGAGAGAAAGATAGAGAGAGAGAGAGAGAGAGAGAGAGAG
Organism: Ecdyonurus torrentis; assembly: GCA_949318235.1. NCBI lineage: Eukaryota > Metazoa > Arthropoda > Insecta > Ephemeroptera > Heptageniidae > Ecdyonurus > Ecdyonurus torrentis. The sequence goes on from OX439131.1 coordinate 13,687,743, forward strand.
AGAGAGAGAGAGAGAGAGAGAGAGAGAGAGAGAGAGAGAGAGAAACTCTTCATCACGCAGCAGCTGTGCTGGCTCCCTCACGTTATATCGGCACCTTATACTTTCCCAGGGAGGAAATAGCAGACAGGACCAAGGCGAAAATATGAGCACTACTTCATCTTCGGACATAAGAAGCAAGAAATAGAGAGCGAGAGAGATAGAACGAATATTACTCTCTCTCTCTCTCTCTCTCTCGCTCTCTCTACATCCAGTTAGCAACGTTGTGCTGTCGTAATGCATCAGTGTTTTATTATTTATGTGACACTCTCTAGAGTTCATATGTGGCAAACAGGCAATACCTGCCTCGATCTTCCTACCTGCCTACCATTTATAAGATATATCAACTTCAGATATCAACTTTCTCTCTCTCTCTCTCGTCTTGATATCATGCATTATTAACTCATTTACATCGCACTTCATTCTCATAAGTATAAGTTGTAAATTCTCAATATGTATGTATATGTATATATATATATATATATATATATATATATATATATATATATATATATATATATATATATATATATATATATATATATATATATATATATATATATATATATATATATATAAACAAATGTAATAAACTCATTTCATTTTAATATTAAATTATAAATTGAAATTTTAAAGTATTAATTTGTTAAAGTGTACACGCAAAAAGTTTTTAAATTTTATAAGTTTTTGTGTAACATTCTACTCAAATTATCAAGCTTTTTAGTGTCTATCAATTATTTAAGATTATCTTCAGTACTGATAACAAAGATAAAACAATTATAGAATCTTTAATATAATTAAAATAGCAAGCACCAGATATCTGTGATAAAGAAAATAAAATTAAAGTTAAAAATTAGCAATATTTTAGAATAAGAAGATTGTATTGACCGTATGCAGTCCATAGTAACAATAATATAGTTAAAAACAGCACTGGTCTTAAAAATTACTTTAATTTGTACAATTTTTATTATTTTTTTATAATCATTTATACTTTCTCATTTATTATTTATTCATTTATTTGTATTTATAGATATTACTTGTACTATAACAACATAGTAACATAGGATATGGAACATGGAACGTATAATGAAGAAAAAAATAGCAATGAAAATGTATGAAATATTTGTAACCACTATGTCAAAATTATAAGTGGACATATTTTGTCACAATTTTATCAACATCCATAAACAATTATTATTACAATGATTTGAATTCCTAATGGGAATATAATTCAATGAATAACATCCACTTGACTATTAAATAATATACACGGTGCATTATATGCCTTGAAAACTTACATAAATATAAACATTAAAGTCAGCAACATCAAATCGAATCATATACTTCGTGTATTCTGATACGTGCATGAAAAGAAAGAAAGAATAATAATAATAATAGAATCGCGAAACATGACAAGCTTAAAAATAACGTGGGACTGAACCTGAATATTCACACGCAAGTGAATTCAGAATAACAAACCAGCAGCTTTAAACACTCAACCATATCAGCTTATTTGTATATATAAATGTCATAAACAATAAATTTTACATGTTAAATTTTTAATATATATATATATATATATATATATATAATATATATATATATATATATATATATATATATGAATGTTTAAAATTAATCTACAATGTATTACACTCTCATTTTTCAGTTAATAAATAATAACAAAACAAAAATATTATATATATACACTTTTTTTTATATAAAACACATCATTTGTGTAACTCTAATACTTGTCATCTTTATTAAAGTAAAACCTAAAATGTTGTGACATGTCAATAAAGTGTAATCCAGGTATAATAATTTATTTATATATATATATATATATATATATATATATATATATATATATATATATATATATATATATATATATATATATATATATATATATATATATATATATATATATATATATATAATAACATGCTTGTGTGTTAAATATTTAAATAACATCTCTCTCATTTCATTTATTTTTTATATATCAATTTTACGTTATTGATATTTTATTTCACTTTTTTTTTTATCATGATATTAAATCGATAGTAGACATAAAAGACGTGGAAAAATCTGTTTTATATATAAATATATATTTTTTCTTCTTTTTCTTCAGGAAATTACATTTTAATGGCTTGTACGAATATAAAAATGGGATCTTCTAAACGTTGTTACTCATGTGTCTCTTCTGTCTTATGATACTTTTGTTATATTATGTGTGTGTTTTTTAGAAAAAAAGAGTCAGCCAGAGGGTTTGTAAGTATTTTTTGTTATCAGTTAAAATTTACACTTTGTTCTAACTTTTTTTTATCTTGTATATTCTCGTACAATTCACTTTGTTATAAATACTCACTTTTAGAATATTGAGAGTGTTAACTTTAAAACTTTACATTTTATAAAATAATTTATAAAAGTGTACGAAAAGAGATTAATTTGATTTAATTCACATGAGTTAAAGTTATATATACCATGTTTCTAAGAAGATATAGCAGAAAGAGAGAGAGAGAGAGAGAGAGAGAGAGAGAGAGAGAGAGAGAGAGAGAGAGAGAGAGAGAGAGAGAGAGAGAGAGAGAGAGAGAGAGAGAGAGAGAGAGAGAGAGAGAATATATTTTTGAGTTCTTATTTTTTTAAAGTAATATCATCTGTAAGAAAAGGAAACTAAAACGAATCTTTAAACGGAGAGAGAGAGAGAGAGAGAGAGAGAGAGAGAGAGAGAGAGAGAGAGAGAGAGAAAGTGAAATTTAATGATGGTAGGATTTTCTTCCTTAATTCTAAAGTGTGAAAATGTTTTATCACGTTTTATTTTAAGATTACAAGTTATCAAGTTCTTGACTAATGAATCAACATTTTAGTTTAAATGTAAATTATGGTTCTCTAATGTTGATTTTTAGAGTGTATGGTAAAGTATAAAGATTTGAAGGTCGGGCGGGTTGCAGTAATCTCAGGATACTTTTACTTTACATACACTGATACTTTTCATTTCGTCTTTATACTTCGTACGTTATCAAATAAGATAAAATTTCTTTTCCACAATAAACACAATTTCAATTTATATACGAAAGAGATTGGTTTTTGAATATCCTTAAATTAAGACCGGCTGTTGAGAAGGAAGAAGGAAGTCTGTTGAGATAGCAATATTTTCTATTGTTGGTGTTTTCATCTTTTTAATCAAATTAATTAAATGAACATGAAAATGTCAGTTATTATTGACTCTGCAGTATGTATGATAAAAATTTGCGGGCCTAATATTTTGAACACATATTTATATTTGTATTGTATTTATTGTTAGGGTGCACTGAAGAAGAAAAAAAAAATTGCGAATAAGAATAGTGTACTGTTAAAAGTGAAGAATTACGTTAACCAAAAGAAATTTTTACATATTTAACAGTAATAAAGCTATCAAACAAATATGTTCTCATATAACTTTCAGTAACATTTATAAATATTTTGTTTTTTAAGACAGTTAAAAAAAATGAAATAAAAAATGTAGTATGAAGTATAATAGTTCATAGAAAAGTTTTCTAATTTTAATACTACGCTAGTGCAGCTGGTGAAACAAAGTTTTTCTCAACTACATAATATACTGTTATGTTGTTGAATATTTTTATTCATATAAGAAAAAAAAAGAAGAAAGAAAAAAAAAGTTGGGAGGAGGAAATATTAAATAAACAAGTTTTTATTTATTTTTTACTACGTTGCTTGTAATAACAAAGTGTCAAGTAAAAAAAATGTTCTTTCTTGCACCTCGCTGAAGCTTTTGCTAGATGTTGAATATAGTATGAGGTAGGTAGGTAGTAGGTAGGTAGGCACTATACGTGGCAAACCACGGATTTTATAAGCTTCTCTCTCTCTCTCTCTCTCTCTCTCTCTCTCTCTCTTTCTCTCTCTCTCTCTCTCTCTCTCTCTCTCTCTCTCTCTCTCTCTCTCTCTCTCTCTCTCTCTCTCTCTCTCTCTCTCTCTCTCCTGCTTTCCTGTTTGTAGGATCTAGAAGTTCATGGTCCCAGATGCTTTTTACAGAGTGCTCTTTACCTGCATCTTGGTATGCATCCAGAGGAACTAACCACTTCTCGTACTTTTTTTTTACACTATAGTCTTACACGTATTTAAGGCTGTACACGAAACTTTATATTATTCAATTTTATATTATAAATGTTTGTTAGTTGTGCAGCTTTAAAATATTATTTGTGTGTGTATATATATATATACATATATATATATATATATATATATATATATATATATATATATATATATATATATATATATATATATATGCATATATATATATGTAAAGTGTACCATGAAAAGGTCTATCTCTCTCTCTCTCTCTCTATATATATATATATATATATATATATATATATATATATATATATATATATATATATATATATATATACACACACACAAGCATACATATATATCAGTCATAGAAAAATGGAATACTAAACTCAACACACACGCACGCGAAAATCTCGAGAAAATAAACAAACTTTTTCCCATATGATTTGAATCGAGATGGGAGTTTGGGTATTTGACCTTACTTTATATATAAAAAAAAGCAACAACAAACAAACACAACAAAAAAACAATGCGTGGTATAAATAATGTATTCAAAAGTAAATATTGATGTTGCTATATTGGTTGCATATATGAGTATATGAGAAATAAAAAAACAGTCTATATCATAAGAAGTTAAAGGAAGAAATTTAATATTAAATTTTTATAACAAAAAAAAAAAATGTTAATATTTCTTTTTACTCTAGGAAATGTCATATTTATTATTTTACGCAAATCTTATTACAAATTAATTCTAATTTAACACTTGACGTCACATAAATCTTATATGATGTATTTTTTTCTTTTATACACTATACTAACTCTCAAATATTTCTTACTTTGTATTTTCATTTTTTTTCTTCTTTATTTAAAGATGAAAGACTCACAATTATTCTCTAAGGAAAAATACGACTGAATAATTTTCTCAACTTTAAAAAAATAAACTTTGAAAGAGTTTTTAATAATAATAATAATAAAATCAAAAGAAATGACTAAATATTCATCTCAATATTTTTTTTAAGTAACGAGATGTCAATAACTACATCAATCACCATTTTCATTTTATTTTTGACATTTTAATTTTGTTTTGAGTCATTCACTTCTGAAACTTTTTCTTTCTTCATATTATTTCTGTCTCCTTTGAGAGTCAATATATTGAGTCTCAAAATTGTGAAGTCAATTAGGAAGTTGCTTTGTTATAACTTTATAACTTTATACCGAATGTATTGAAAATTTAGCGATTAGCATTATTTCAGCATAAAGAGCTTTAAATTAATACTGTATTTATAGTAGAGTAATCTAAAAGTAGTACAGTACTTTAATTTATAGTTTCATATTATGATGCTTCTTATTTAGAAAGAAATAAATCAATACAAAATTTAAACCATACCCTTTTTTCATTCCTTTATATCTCATTTTTATGTCAATAATACGTAGGAATTTTTAGTTCCTATGTAACGACCCTAAAATGAAAGTAAATTTGACAATGAAATTAGGATCCCTGGCAACCTTTTCTAACAAAAATACATATTTTATAATAATATGATAACTTGATAAAATAATATTTACACTCACTTTTAATTTCTTTAGTATATATTCTAAAACTCGATAAAAACTTGTTAATTGTTATTACTGTTTCTCTTTTGCCTCTGGGGAACGTTGTATATTCTTAACATTTAGTAACAACCCATCATTTTACTCTTTAAACCTTATGTTACAGTAAGAAAATTTTATTTAGAAGAGAAAAAAAAATCAAAAAGGCTGGAGTAAATGTCCTATCATAAAGTTTCGTGTTACACGAAATATAACTTCATTCACCCCTTCTCTCTCTCTCTCTCTGTATCTCTCTCTCAGTGATGTTCGCGCACTTTTGCTCGCGTTTTAGAGCAACATTTTATAATCTACATGCTTGGATGTTCATAAACTACCATGTTTATTTTAAATATTAACAAATGCATGCTTTTTTTTTTTTAAGGAAAGAAAAAATATGTAAACGAAATATTAAACCAACTCAATAAATTTTAGATGAATATGAATATCATTATGAATTTAACACTATTTATTAAAATGGAAATTTAAATTATTTTACTTTGTTTTACAATACCAAATATTTTAATTTTCAAAAATTCAAAATTTGGTATCAAACTTTTTTAATTAAAATAAGAGTTAGATGTAATAGAAACTTGCTGTACAATATTTTCAGAGATAAAAAAAAAAAAAAAAAAAAAAAAAAAAAAAAAAAAAAAAAAAGCTTTCCTGTCTCTTTTAGGTTGAATATTCACTGTTATAGCTCCGTGATTCACGAACAATAGAGAACGCGAGCTCATCTCAAACAAGAAGAATGAAACATGGTTAAAAATTTAAAAGCCCACGTATAAAATGTAATCGGTATCTCGCAAACAGAGAAAGAGAGAAAAGCAAAGCAAAAAGTAAAGTAAGCAAGCAAGCAAAGCGGAGCGAATTACAAAACATGTTAATTTTACATGACGTACGTTATTCTTTAATCCCCTGGACACAAATGTTAATTTCGTGCACGATTGTGCGTCGTCGACGCTCATGGACCCAGGAAATGTTTCAAGTGTCGCAGGATGTCCGCTACGCTCAACAAAACTTTTGTTTCAAAAATTGTAGAGAGATAAAGTTGACCATCATACACCAAAGAGAGAGAGAGAGAGAGAGAGAGAGAGAGAGAGAGAGAGAGAGAGAGAGAGAGAGAGAGAGAGAGAGAGAGAGAGAGAGAACGTACAAAACTTTAATTCAAATGTATAAACTTCTATTTTCCTGCATTAATTTTTAATACTAAAAGTTTATAAAACACGGAAGCTTTTGGATTGTGTATGGGAGTGAGAGAGAGAGAGAGAGAGAAAATAACATTTTTGTATGATTTCTACTATAATAATAATAACATAAAATGTTTTTAGGCAAGAGAATTTTTGTAGACAAGTATGTGTATTTTATATGTCAAGGGGTTGTTTTTTGTCAAGAACAACAGACATTCATAATTATTTCAAAAAATATATAAAATATGCACAAAACTAAAAGTTACATAAAATAGCAATATATATATATATATATATATATATATATATATATATATATATATATATATATATATATATATATATATATATATATATATATATATATATATATATATAAATTCATTAGTTCTTTAAATGAAGACTATCTAGTTCTTTCTTTGTATTTGAATCCTTTTTTTTTTCAGTCCATACCAATTGATTTGCTTTTAGTATGTGTTTTAGAAAGCATAGTAAAGAGGTAAACAATGCTTGAAAGTTGTTAAGTTGAGGCGGCAACTGGGGCAAAGCAAGTACACTGTACACATTCAACCGGGGGAGCAGATGCAAAGGCATCATCAGCTATAGGCTAGCTTCATACATTATGCAGACAAAACACCCCACAACGTCGTACTATAAAAAAAAATCTACCCTCATTTTACAATATAAACATGCCACATAATAATGATTATCTACAGCCACTATATATATGTAGAGAGAGAATAAGGAAGGTAGACCAGTGTCCTATAACTCTATCACTATAAAACTATTTTACTCTTTTAAGTATTTATATTGCAGTGCAATTTATAGAAAGGTAAAGCGTTACATATGCATTAAATTCCATGACAATATTGAATAAAAAACGCCTCTATATGAAAATAATATTAATATTGCACCATTTTTTACTCAATATAATAATAAATACATGTAATTTTAAAGTATATATAACCATTATATTTTAATAAATGAGTTGAGCTTCGTTGCACAATAAATTGCATCACACCTTTATTATGTACAATATGAATATTCAATGACTATATTATTATTATTATTATTATAATAGATATCTTACGTGTATAATTAAGTATGTAATTATATCGTTTAAGTATTTGAAAAATATATCAGAATAGAATATATCAGCAAAATTTTTAAAAAGTTTGTACATTTTTGTGAGGAATCTGTAATGAATTTTTGATCGTTCACATTTTATAAATAATTTATATTTAATATTGGTTATTTTGTAAAAAAAAATTCTATGACTACTAAATTTGAGATTGTTTTCCTATAATACTTTCAAACTGAACGTTCAGTTTGTAATATTGATAATATTACAGAACAACATAGCAATTAAAAATTTATAACATTAAATATTTATGTATCAAACTTTTGACAGTTAAAGAGTTGTGTACATTTAAATTTTTTGATTACATAAAAAAAAAAAAAGTTTCTTTATAAACTTTTCATTAGAAATGTTTGAAATAATCAAACAAAATCTGTATATAAAAACTTTTGATCTGCTTTTTTTTTTATTCTCATTCATGTGTTAAGTGGATAAAATCGATCTTTCATATCACTATATCTCTCTACTCTTTTTAACACACACACACATACATACATACACATTTTATACATCCATCCAACAGCTTCTTTGTTGTTTTGTAAATAAGTCAAGAGGAGGAGTGGAGGCAAGCAAGGCATGCAACATGGCATGTTTTCAGTTGATTCAAGTGAACGAGATTTCAATTTGATTACTAAACTTGTACAGGGAGATACTATCATGTCAACGCCAGATCAACTGCTTTTTTTTTTTTTTTTTTTTTTTTTTACTTTATAGCCAAATAAAACATCCTTTTATTTTTGCATATCCTTTCTTAAGTATATAAGAAATATATAAAAGGAAGAGCTTTTATTTCAGACAATATTGTTGACTATTATATTATCATGTTTTATGGAATTCTTGAGGATATTACACAAATAAAAAAATAAAGCATCAAAGATTCAAAGCATGTTTAAAAAAAAAATGAAGTGGATTTTTTTTCAACATATAGATATGCGTGCGCATCACTTTAAGTCAATTGTTTAGCTAGGATTCCGTGATGAGGATTTTTTTTTTCTTTTTCTTCTTCTGACGTGAAAATGCTGTAAGTCTATTCAACTCAACAATCTGCCTTCTCTTTGTATTTTGTTATTCTGCACAAGAACATTTTTATATTAAATAAGAAAGCAGGAAAAAGGAGGGGGAGGGAGAATAAAGAGAGGGAGGGAGGTGCGTGTTGCTCTAACGTATTTAAAGCATTTTCTCTGCCATTATCTCTTGTTTCAAGATCCCCTTAAGGCTTCGTTAGGCTGGCAAAATCTTGCCTAAGGATTAACAACAAAGAGGTACAGAGCCCACTTCTTTCTTTCTTTTTCTTTCATTTCTTCTCTCTCTCTCTCTCTCTCTCTCTCTCTCTCTCTTAACTCCCCCCTACGTTGCAATGTCCTTTCTATAGTGTCTTCAAGTCTCATATAGTCTGCAAATCCCAGTGCAAAACCTACAGCAATTTGCGACCAACATGTGGGGGATTATCTACCTCAAAAAAAAAAAAAAAAAATTCTTCATTTCTACCCTTACAATCTAAAAATAATCTTAGGAAAAAATTCTAATATTTCTTCCAGCTTGTAATTACTTTCAGAAACTTTATTTTTTAATATACATATATATATAAAAATGTAAAACTTGTCATAATAATCTTACCCTAAAAAAGTTAACATTTTAACTTTTGTAAAAATGAATCTCGGAAGTTTTTTTTTTCTCTCTGTCTCTCTATAAAAAAAGTGATTATCATCATCATGGTTTTCGAATTAAAACAGAATTAAAAAAAAAAAAAAAAAAGTAATACAGCTTTATCCATCAAAATAAATTAAAATTCTGCCTGTGAGCTTGTTTTGTTTGTTTCATTATATTATTAATCGAGGCACTCGACATTAAAATGAAGTTTTGTTTTTTGCTCTCTTTCTTTCCACTCAATATAATGTATATTTTATTGTTTTAGTTTTTTTTTTTTTTTTTTTTTTTTTTAATAGTCCTGATATTGAAATATTTTTTCATGGCCTCATTGTTTGCTATAGCAAAGCAAAAATATGAAAATAAATAAACGATGTTTTGTAGACCGTTACTTACCCTGTTTAGTGCCAAGAAAAGTACTCGCCAGTTACAAATATCAATACAACAAGACGTCCTTACAAAGATACAAATATACATATTTAGCTATATGAAACTCTATTTCGTCGTTGTAGCGGTTTTTTGGTCAATTTGGCTTTTTTTTAAAATAAATGAACTTCAAAATCAAAACTTTATAGCCTGTGTAGAGCGTCATCGTAGATAATGTAGGTAATGTATCCTGACGGGCTGCTCAATTGAAAACTATGGCCAATAATTATTATAATCAATTTATATTTGTACTTTCGAGCAATTTTATTTAGATTAAATTACATATATAAGCTCCATATCATGATCAAATTTGGTCTAAAATACATAACGATGGCTATTATTACAATACGTTTCAAAAATGGAAAAAAAAAAGAAAAAAAAAAGTTTTGAGCTTGACAAAGCAATGCTCTAATAATAATTGATTGGCAGTCCACTATATAACGAGCTACACAATTTGAATAGCTCAGCAAAAAAATTTCCATTTGATTTGATTTTTTCTGATTGCATAATCTTATATTTTTTTACCAATGGCCCAAAAAGGATTTTACTTTTATAATTGGCATATTAGAGACTGGATATCAAACTGTATAGTTTTCAGTTTCAATATGGTTAATCCCGTACACTATAGTATTTATTATTAAGCTAATACTTGAATAGGCATATTTTTATTCTATTTAAATGATTTGTAATTTAGAAATGTAATAGTTACGCTCGTATAACATGCATTAACAATGTTTCTATCTAATTGATTAAACATAAAATGGAAACTTCGCAAATTAATGCTAAATTTTTACTAGGAATCAAGCACAAGAAAGTGCTAAATAATTGTAAAGTAGGAAATATGTGTGGTTTTATTATTATAATTCAATCATGACGTCATGCTTGGATGAAATTTAATGCAAATTGTTGTGCTAGTTGCATAAGTTGCAATTTTATACGCCATAATACGAGGGTTTTATTTTATTTTTTTATCATTATCATACCGTGAGTTGAAAAAAAAAATTTAAGTCTAAAGTATGTTTTTAGCTGTGTAAAAAGTAAAAAAATAATAAGAAAAAAAGAAGGAAAGAAGAAAAAAAACAAAAAAAAACTAAAATTGTGAGCTTAAAAAAACGGGTATTTATGAGCAAACTGATATTAGTGTTATGAAACCTTTAAGGTAAAGCAAATTTAACATGAAATTGTTGCTGTCATCTGAAAGTGTCAGGAAATTGTGTAATGTCTTTGTATCATCGTTTGTATAAGCTTCAATTTTTGTGTAAATAATTCACCTCGGTTAGATGTTCTTGGCAGAGCTGCAAGGAAAATTGCCAAACAAGAGCTTGACAAAAAAAAAAAAAAAAAAATCAAGTACAGTGTACGATGTCTGGTGAAAGATCTCAGCATACAATAAAAAAAATACTGCCGTAGAAGTAAGAGTAGTTAACGATAAAGGTACAAAGAGAACGATTATACGTCATGTTAGTATTTGAGTTTTTTTCTAGATAAAACACACACACAATAATTTAGTTTAATTTAGGCTTTGTTTAATTGTCTGTTTTAGTGTAAATTTTAGAGAAGTATAATATAGATTTTGTTTTAATATACAATTAATATTCAGTTTTTATATTCTTCATGCAAGTAAAATTTTATGTTATTTAAAAGGATTGCATTTGTAAAATGATTTTACTTTAAAATTTAATGATACCTGTTATATGTATCAAAATTTAAAATATACAGGAATAAATGTTTTTATAAATATAAAACTAAGTTGTATTTATTCTTTGGAACATAGTTTCATTATGCCATTTCTATTGATATGTGGAAATCATTGCCGTTTGACGCATAACATTTTAATAGAAAAATTTCCTGAAAGTTATGTAAATTTACAAGAGTAACTAAATTTTATTCTAACTTATTTGACCTAACTTTTTTTTAAATATAAAAACTCAATGAAATCTTTTTCATGCATTATATAACCTCTTTTTTTTTTCATGCTTTTTTTTTTTTTTTTTTAATAATTCTAAAAAATCCTTATAAAAAGATCAAAGACCTCTTACTAAAATGTCACATTTCTACATAAAGAATATTAACATTATTGTAATGTCCATTCTGCGTGCTCCAATTTTTATACACAGTAATGTAATGTGTTTACATTATAAACGTAAACCAGAAGGAGAATAGATATGCAGGAGGATATCTGCTAACATTGTATGTTTATATATATATAAAATGAAAGAGAAATCGTTGTTTTTATTTACAACACGTCACTAGCAGGAAGGATGTAAAAATTTAAATTGTAAATCGAGAAAAGTTCGCGTATTGCATGTCATATCATTAAAATAGAAGGATTTTTTTCATAAAACAATACTGTATATATATACACAATAAAAATATAGAGAATAACCTTCAAAAGCTATTTTGCATATTATCATATTTTTCAACGTCAAGTATGATGTTGGAATATTGTTAAAATACAATAAAAAAAAGAGATACATGACACAAAACATAGACAAAAAAACAACAAAAAAACAACAATGAGATTATATATAAAGAAAAAATATTTAAATATCATTATAATTTTACCTCATTGAAAAGAATTTTTCACTTTAAAAAAATATAAATAAAAAATAAAGTTTAAAAACTTCAAGGTTTTTTTTTTATTGCAAATGAACTTCAAATTACTTTTTAAACTCATATTCTTATTCACTTTATAAGTAGCGCAGGAGTTTGTTTTATTTGGTTATACAACTGCTATTTGTGTAGTATTATTACATAATGAACTGATATAGAATATTGCTTGTATAATAGAGTATATTTTAATATACTTGGTTAAAATAATTTTTGCAAGTTTTTTTTCCAGTAACTGAGTGTTGATGACTAGATAAAATGAAATTGAATTTTTTTTCGTACTGTTAAAAAAAAAAAGCGTAAATGTTATGTTACTACATGGTATTCAGGCAGCAGGCAGGTTGGGACTAATGTCGCGTGTATATAGTAAAGGGAGTGCTAATAGCAAAAGAAGCAATGTAGTATAGAAAAGTCGGGGAGCGTGGGAGCTGACCCACCTGTGTTGATGGTGATAACCCCACTGCGGCGCCTAGCAGAAACAAAAACGCTATTATCTCCGCAAATCGACTGCATTAATTGCAAGCACTTCCCATTATCGTTCAAACTAAAGACTAATGAGTGTAGCAAAAAAAAATTTCTAAGGTTACCACCAAAAATAATAATAATAATAAAACTTCTAACATATTACAAGACAAAATGAGCAGGGACACTCCTATAAGATGAAGAATATGATAATATTTTTTTTAATTAAAATACTTTTCTTTTTTCTCTTTTTCTTATTTATATAAGAATTTTTTTCAAAAAAAAAAAAAAAAAAAAAAAAAAGACAGAAACTTATCTCTTAATGTGTTTAAAATGAATTTCTTTTAAATGAAAAAAGTTTTTAATGTTACAAAATTGTTATACATGGTGTATAACTTGATGAAAAACTTTTGTTTATACTATTAAAACTAAATGATTCATTGATGTTATAAAATGATACGTTATTATTATTATTATATTTCCTTTCTTTATATTATTTATTAAAAAAAAATCATCGCTTTCAAAATAAAAATATTTGTTTTCATATAATATGATTATTGTTATTTAAAGTTAAAAGTATTTTAATATTAAAAAGAAACTTTTTTATATATATAAAAATTTCCCTTCTATACAGTTGTGGTCTTTGATTTAATTTAAAGTTTAGATTAAATCCATTGTTTAAAAACATACCACTTGAATGTGTAATCCTGTCTACTATAGGTTTGCCGCCTTGCATGTTGGGTTTTTGTGGCTTGTTATCGCAGACAAATAAATCCGTGCACTCGTTCGTTCGTTCACTATAGGGTCACTCGAGCGGCTACTTGATCGAGCTACTGAGAGAGAAAGGGAGAGAGAGAGAGAGAGAGAGATAGAGAGAGAGAGAGAGAGAGAGAGAGAGAGAGAGAGAGAGAGAGAGAGAGAGAGAGAGATGGTAGCAAGCCCATCGTAAAGCGTCGAACTACATACACACAAACACCACACACCCATACGTGTGTGTGTATATATATATATATATATATATATATATATATATATATATATATATATATATATATATATATATATATATATATATAAAACACACACACACACACATATATAGATATATATATATATATATATATATATATATATATATATATATATATATATATATATATATATATATATATATATATATATATATATAAAACACACACACACACACATATAGATATATATATATATATATATATATATATATATATATATATATATATATATATATATATATATATATATATATATATATATATATATATATATATATATATATATATATATATATATATATATATATATATATATATATATATATATAGAAAGGTTGTATGTGATTCCACACGCTCAAACTTCTCTTTCTCTTTTGCCACTTCCTGAATGTCACCCCGAGGACCTCCACACTTTCAATAAATTTAATCTTTATAGCCTTGATAACGTTCTCTTATACTACTCTAAAATCTGAAGAGATATAATTTACTAGAAGTACTTTAATCTAAAGAAACTTCATTCTTATGTTAATATAATCATGTAGATATATATATATATATATATATATATATATATATATTCGTTCTACAATATATACATGCAACATCAACAGTAAAATGTAATTTATGTATATTAATGTCAAATTTTAAGAGACAATAAAAAAGTTGAAGCATGCGATTCAAGTAACAAAATGGTTTTTATAGGATTTTAGTTTTCATGAAAGTTGAATTTAAAAAAAAAAAAAATAAAAACTTTACACTTTTGACTCTAATATGTCATTTACTTAACCGTGTATACTAGTAATTGTCTTCTTTTTGTTAATTATGTTAACGCAATCGGTATTAGTTTTGGACAAATAATTCAATTTCATTTCAAGGTGGTTTATTTAAAAATATATAATATATAGAAATAGTAAAATGCTGAAAAAAAAATTGAAGATAGACAACCCGCGCGTTATCAGCAAAATCAATAAAAAAAACTTACGAGATTTTAAGCTGCATTCACATATTTATTAACCTGTTATAAATTTACGCAAAAAAAACCTATTAAATAGTAATGTTTTCAATGGCAATAACTATTTTACTACACAAAGTAACATTTGACCACAAGTTGTATTTGCTCACTAAAATAACCCCTAATGTGACAATATAATATAATACATTATTTAAAAATTTAAACATATAAACAAAAAATCTCTTCCCCCTGCTTACATTAATTGATATTATTAATGAGCATTAACCGAAGTGTACTAAAATTTATATAATTTATTGATAAACAATAGTCAGCTTTGTTATTATGACGTCACCAGTATCCTTATGAAATCTGATACAACTGTGAGAGTTATGTAAACAGTAATTGAAAATTATTGTGTGTATGAAATGATAATGAAATTGCTGACAATGCATGTATTACAATGGTGATTATATTGACGTACCATATATTATTTTAAATTATAGTTTTTAACTTTTTGTGGATAACATATATTTACAGTATATGTGTATGTATGTATTATATATAATATATTATATAAATTTAATTTTACTCTAGGTTTACTATGATGCACTTCATTTTATATAACAAAGTCTGGAGAACGATACCCGTGGGGGTCATTCTTTTGTTCTCATTTATGACGCTAGAAAGAGTATTTCCACTCGAGGCTTAAAGCTTGGTCATTGCCTAAGGTTAAACATAATACTGTAAAAGCAAAGAGAGAGAAAAAAAAGGATATTAACGTGCAAGTCTAATTTTTCTCCTTCATTTATTTACTATGCATAAAGCAAGCTTATATATATATATATATATATATATATATATATATATATATATATATATATATATATATATATATATATATATATATATATATGTGTGTGTGTATATATATATATATATATATATATATATATATATATATATATTATATATTATATATATTGTTAATTATTACTAAGTCAAATAACAGAAAAATATATGAAACATAAAAATAAAAACTTGTTTTTCTTTATATATATATAAAGAAACATGCTTAAATTTATGTGCACCTTTGAATTTTCAACGCTATTTCATTCTCCCGCGGCCTTTTTTATTTTACATGTAATGTAGCTTCAAAGTAAACGAAGAGGATAAAAACACGCAAAAAAAAAAGAAAGAAAAAGAAAAAAGAGACGAAAAAGCAGGCAGGCAAGCAAGCTGACTGGCAAGAGAGCTAGGGTCTGCCTAATTAGCAGCGACTTAACAATCAAAACAAAACAACAAAATATAAGCAAAACAAAAGAAATCAATAGACATAAAAACTAAGGACTTGATTTTTTTTCCAAATGTAAACGTAGATGTAAGAAATGTAGGGCAAGGAAGGAATATATTTAGAAATATATAAAATGATGAAATAGGATTCCTCTGTGAGTTTCTTATAACATTTTCTAGAAATAATGTAATGCAAAACTTGTTTACTATAAGATTGTTACGTTAATGATTGAATTAAAATATGGTATCATAATACAGTATAAAAAAAATTTAAAGTCAATTCTTGGAAAAATAATAAGAATAATGGCAACAAGAAATACTATGCAAATAATATAAATTTACAATGTTTAAAAACATTTGTCAAACCTATATATTTGATATTGGATTGTTAGAAGAAATAAACAGCAAATTCAAGACCAGGATTTTTTTTTTTTTTTTTTTTTTTTTTTTTTTTGTAAATTATAATAAAATTAGTGTTTATGTGTGTGCAAGACGCAGTGAATTGAGCTTTTCAGGCAGTCAAAATATCATCATTAACGTCAAATTTTCATTTCATGTTGATCATTGAAAACAGATTTGCAAATATTTGAAAACACTCAAAATAAAATTTATTGGTTTACAAACTTTTCTGATTTAGAATGTTATATATTTTTGTTTAATTCTCAAGAAACTCTGAATTTATTTTGTTTTGTCTAAATGCAAAATGTTATATTACTAGTATACTGTATTATCATAAAAAACAGTTTTTATCTATAAGTTTAGATCCAGTATTGCACTTTAGTGTAAATTTGCTATAGTTTTATTTTATGATTCTTATGCCTGAAAGTAACAATAAAGTACTTTTCATAATCAGTAACTATTACTTCATTAAAAAAAATGATACTAACGCTTGACGAATGTATCAAAATTATGGGTATCAATCACTCATACGCATGACACAATACAAACTTAAAGCAATTATTGTATAAAATAGTATTGATGATCGAAATACACAGTATAGTAAATTATTATTTAATAAACAATATTTTATACCAGACCTTATTTATGAATTCAATAAGAACAAAAATCACTTATTTATTTTTCTATTTCTTTTTAACATTTTATTTAAAATTTACATAGGTTTTTGAAACTCATACTTTAGAAGTTTAATACTAGTAATACCCTTTAATTTGTTAGCAAATAAAATACGAGTAGTACATAGCTATGCCCCTCTCTCTCTCTTTTTTTTTTTTTTTTATTTAGGTTAGCATTATTGTCCAGTAGCAACCCTTGTATTGTAGATAAAACAGAGAGAGAGAAAGAGAAAACCCTACATACTTTAACATTTTAAAATATACAAAATATTTCGCTTTATTTTATACTAAACATATATACGGCGCATATTTTAAAGTTTAAAAAGTAACAATAAAGTAAATAAACGCTTATTCAAACAGAAGAGAAACATTTTTTTCCCCATTTTTTTTTTCGTATTTTTTAATTTTGCCGACTGTTTGTGTTGAATTTATTCTGTAATTAAGAGTAAAACGTATGCACGAAGGCACGTAACATTTTGAAGGTAGAAGTGAGAGAGTACACACACACACATATACATATATATATACTGCATATATATATACATACATATATATATATATATATATATATATATATATATATATATATATATATATATATATATATATATATATATATATATGCACGAGTGGTGTTTGTGTTAATGTGTCCACTTGAAAGTTTATATACTTGCGACTTTGAAGTGATATTTAAAGGTGTTTGATGAGTAGGTAGTACAGTCATACAAAAGTTAGATGGTATTTTTTTTTATGTTTTCAGTTCCTCCTGACATATTATATGATGAAACGAGTGCGGACCAAGCAGTGCAAGAAGGGGAAAATGCGACTCTTGTTTGTCGTGCTACAGGACATCCTCCACCTAGAATTACTTGGAGACGTGAAGATGGAGAACCGATTGTTTTACGTCGTGGTCATCGGGATGTTGTTAAAGGTAAGAATAACTCACATTTATTAACAATACGAAATATAATAGTTTTGTTATTTCATTCAATTTTATTATAATGTTTGTTTGTTATTAATAAATAGATTTTAAATAAACATTTATTGAATAGTTTTTGTTTATAAAATAACATAAATTTAATTTTACATAAACTGAATATGTTATTGAAAATAATAATAAAAAAAAAAATTACATCATTATAAATTAGATAAATATAACAAACAAAAAAACGTTCATTTAATTATGAAATGCTTTTCTTTCTTAATGAAAGTATTTCAATACATTTTCAATTCAAATAACTATGTATATATTTTATTTATTATGCACGAACTATAATAAACATTTAAAATACTGTGATACTAGATTTATTCATATACAATTACTTGATTAACGTTTCGTATTGTTTACATTATTAAAATATGTACTATTATACTGGTATGTCTTAATAGAAACTGAACAGAGAAATTCTTAAATTTAATTACATTATTTTGATGACCTTATTTCTTGTCTTGTCTCTTACCCAATTTTCTAACCCAATGTCTTGTGTGAGTTGTTTTGTCTATTTCTATCATGTCTGAAAATCCTTTAGCTTACTAAAGCACGCGACACTAATGCAAATCCCCACAATAAGACCTAAGCACAGAGAGAGAGAGAGAGAGAGAGAGAGAGAGAGAGAGAGAGAGAGAGAGAGAGCAGGCTCTTGAATACACGAAACATAGCAATTTGGAATTTGTAAATGTCCCATAAGAACAATTGCAAGAAATTAATTAGTTGGAGAGCAATTTCAATGTTACTTTAAGTAAGTATAGAGTACTTAGTATGATTATATTTATATAGTAATATCGATTAACTATTATTACTATCGAAATTGTATAATTTAAGATATCATTGTAATACAGTCTCAAATATCGATTTAAAATCAAATCGTTGTTCATATTGTATTTAAGCATATCTTCATCTTATTATATTACTCTAGATTTATTTTGTTAAATAAACACTTTAGTATATAATCCATTAGAGAACTTTTTTTTTTTTTTTTTTTTTTTTTTTTTTTTTTTGCTTGTTCTGGACAAATGTAAATGTGTTTAAATTTACATTCTCATTTGCCTAATGAACAATATTATATAAGTACTATGCAGTATATACCGAGCAATGCTAATGCATGATAATAATAAAAAAAAATATATATTAAAAAAAAGAGAAGAAGAAGAAGAACACAAAAAAGTAGGTGAGAGATATAGTATTAAAAGCAACATTAGCAATTCATAGTGTTCAGGTTGACTACTAAAAATTCTCTCAGTTGTAGCATGGAAGGGATGGGGGAGGGGTCCAGGTCAGTGTAACACTCTGATCGACCCTTGGCCTCTCTTTCTCTCTCTCTCACACTTGACTAACATTTCCTCGCTCTAAACCACACTTTTTCTCTTTCTCCCACTCTTATTTCTCTCTCTCTCTCTCTCTCTCTCTCTCTCTCTCTCTCTCTCTCTCTCTTTCTTTCTTTTGCTCTCTCATAGTAGCAAAAAGGAAAAGCAAAGTAATCGTATTTCATGGTAGAAATCTTGAATAATGGATCAACTAAAATGAACGAATGGACTTTTCAAATATATATATATATATTTCTCTCCCTCCGTCTCTCTCTCTCTCTCTCTCTCTCTCTCTCTCCTAGCTTTTTTTCTTTTCAAATCCAATAAGACAAATGGAAATAGATGATATTGATTTTTTTTTTTATAAAAATCACAATTTTAAATTTGGTGTCAATTATGTTTGCAGTGGATACATACAATGGAAGTTTGCTACATTTCTGGAAGCTGGAGCGACGTCAGATGGGTGCGTTTTTGTGCATTGCCTCTAATGATGTACCCCCTGCGGTCAGCAAAAGAATCATTCTCAACGTGAACTGTAAGTTTTTTTGTGTGTCTTCTTAATCTCTCACTCTCTTCTATATTTTGTGCTTCTACTAAAAATTTTCAACTTTTCTTTCTTTTGACTTTGAAATGTGCTGATTATAAAAACAACGCTGCATTATTATTAGAAGGCTTTAGGATATACATAAATTATAATTTAAAAATCCTTTGTTATAAAATTCAATTGAATATTACACACATTATTATTATTATTTTGGAATAAATTTAATAAACAACAACTTTTTCAAACCTTTAAGTAAAAAATATAGTTAGTATTATGTATATTATAATAAAACGTGTTAAGTTCAAAAGTTAATATATTATATATACATATATATATATATATATATATATATATATATATATATATATATATATATATATATATATATATATATATATATATTTTATATATATATATATATATATATATATACATATATATACATACATACTGTCAGATTTATATTCCCAACTGAAACTATACAAGTAAAAATTTAGTCAAACAAATGTGTTAAATTTGTTAAATCTACAAGTATAGTAAGGATGATGTTTCTTCTTGTACTTTTCTTCCACTTGTTGAGGCAAAGAAAATGTTTGACTTTACGACTAAAATGAGTTCCTAACACCTGCGTTCAACATTATGATGAAAACGAGATTTCATTTGGACTAGACATATCTTTTATATCTTTATATATATATATATATATATATATATATATATAGTTAGTGAAGCTATAGCATCTTCATCCATCATTTTTTTTCCTGTCTCTACTTGAAATAAACATGCAACGAGTCCCCAGTGAAACACACTTTGTGAGTAAACTAAGCTGATAAGATGACGTGTGTTAGAGAGCAAGTTTATGGACTGTGACTTGTTGTGGTCTGCCTTAATCCAATCAATATATAAGTAAAATACGTCTTTGAAATGCGTGTGATGTATCGAGGTACATCTTATATATATATATATATATATTATAAATATTTGAGACGTCAAATTGGATACTGCAATATAAAAATATATATTTTTATTTTATGTCAGAATATTTTACTCGTAGATTCTTTTGAATTTTTTAGTACATTTTTTTTATCAGAACAAATTTAAAAGTGAATTTTGAACTATTTTACAGAAGGGTGACAGTTTTAAGGCTAATATATTTAAATTCATTGGTTGGCCCGTTTCTGTTGTGATAATATTTAAAAGTCAGGGATAATAAATTATTAAAATAAAAATTTTACTTGGTAACATTAAATTTTTTACATTTTAAAAGCTGTTGTGTTTCATTCTTTTAATATACAGTATAATAATATATTATATATTATTATCAAAAGAGAGCGCAAAAATAGTCGATCATTTTGACAAAATAGTCAACTATATAGTCGATGATTTTTGGTGCAAATAGTCAATAAATAATTGATTTTATACAAATTAGTCGAAAAAACGTGTTTATATATATATATATATATATAAATATATATATATATATATATATATATATATATATATATATATATATATATAAATTTATATAAATAGAATGGGAAAAAAATGTTTTTTGAGTAAAAAATAATTTTATTTAATGTTATACAGAAATTTTAGTGTGTAAATACTCAAATTGGCCGAGCGTGTCTTTATCTTGTATGTATAGTAAATGTTTTGCTAATTTTCAATTTGTGGCAATAATAATAATAATAATTTTATTGAATCAATATTATATATATTTTTTTTATTATAATATATTTTTATACAAAATATTACAACTTCAAATAATTTAATACGTTTTTACAAGAAATTTCCTTCAAAACGTAAAAAACTGCAAATTAGTCGACAAAAAGTTTGTGTGTGTGTGTGTGTGTGTGAAATAGTCGCTAAGCTCGAAATAGTCGAAAAAAGTTGATTTTTTTTTATTGGTTTAAAATGCACCATTTCTTGAGATCGGTGAAGCTATGAAATAAAACTAGTAATAGTCGACATAATGACAATAGTCGAAAAACTATTTTTGCGCTCTCTAATAATGTATATTTAAAAATTGGTGTTAGTTCGATATTTAAAAAAAATTGCACATACGTACAATAATGTACTGTCAGATTTATAATATATATAAAAAAAAAACAACTAAAGTTGACATCAGTATGTTTTTTAAGTTGAATGGTATGAAGCAGATTTATAGGAAGCAACGATTGAGTTACTGTAAAAACAAAATAATAATAAAAAAATTAAACAAGAGGGCAGGAAAAAAAAAATGAATTTCAATTTATTAAAAGAATACTTTACCTATTTTAAAGTAAATAATGCTACGGTAAACGATAAAAACATTGACTACTACAAATAGACTGATATATAAAAACAATAATATATAGAGATATGGAAAGCAAAAATATATTACTAATGGTAAATTAATTTTTCATACACGCAATAATCACTAATTTTATAAAATAACATCACTGAATTAATGGTACTACATTAAATATTGATACATCAATTAATTTTACTCATTCATTTGTAAAGCATTCACTTTCAATTTATATCTCTCAGTTTAATTGATTCGGTTTCAATAAATTTAAAAAAAAATCGTTATCTAAATATTTCATGGTCAAAAGTACCTTCATGCTGCATGATTGATGTCCAAAGCAATTGAAAAATAATACAAATGTGAGGAATTGATGAGTTATAGGTTTAGAACAGAATAAGACACAGTACTATATCATGGAAAAATCCTTTCACACAAGTTGTCAATTCTCTTATTTATATGACTCACTATATTACGTTTCATTGAATTTTTTAATTAAAACAACAAGAGTATTTTAAACAGAACTAAATCATTTGCATATATTAAACTGTGCTACAAAAAAATGGTTGAGTCTGTAATGGATTGTCTCATTTATTTACTCTTAAGTGCATCAAAATAATCTCGAATTTATAAATAAATCACATAACATAACATAAAAAATTCTTTGAAAATTAAAATGCAAACGTATAAATCGAGTTCTCACTTGTTAGTAATAAAACTTGCCTACTCTATAAAATACTTAGTAAGATTTAAGATTAAAAATAAATACGTTTCATTAACTAATTGCATTCATAATTTACATTTTCTAATTATCTTGATTGCTAACTAACTTTTTTTGTAGAGATTAAATATATTTTCTGCATCGCAGAAGATATAAATATTATAACTTTCTGTATATTCTTTGATTCAGCTAAAAACTTTTTGGTTTCCTTTTCTCTCTTTTCCGTAAAAAAATAAACTTGAATAATATTTTATATAAGTTTAATATAGAAACAGAGGCTGTTGCAATATACGTATAGAAATCCATGAAATTTCAATATTATATTTAAAGAAAGTAAAAACTTTTCTTAAATTTATACTATAGTTTTACATTCATAAAAAAAATATATATATTGTTGTATGATTGTACTGCAATATATTTTTATGCGTTTTGTTGCTATACGCATACGCATTATATTGCTGACTCATACTCCTACAGTACTTCAATTCACAGTGTATATGAAATGATACGTAGTAACCTGAGATCATATTGAGAGGCAATTTCCGTACAAGAAGGAGCAAGCGACTCTTGAAAAATATCGTGCGATGCATTTATTGTGTATCCCCTTTCCTTTATACATATATGAAAGTGCAGGGGAATAAAAAAACTAAAGAATACAATAGGGTAGTAAGTGCATTGATATATAGCTAAGAAAAGCTTTGATTTTGATATGGATGTACGGCCACTCTCTTTTCTTTTGTACAAATATTGACCTAAAGTGAACAATCTTTATTATTGATCTTATTCTACCTGCAATATATCTAAGATTATGTACTGTACTATGACGTATTTGTGGTATTTCGAATAAGAAAACTAAAGAAAACTGCATCTATACATTATAGTTCAAGCGTAAAATATTATGTATTACGATTACATTCAATGCTCAAGATTGCAATTTTATTGATTTAAAAAAACTTACAGTCCAATGCACATTATATAAAAGTATTTTATATAACATAAAAAAACTAAAAGTATAATATTATATATTTAACATTATTTCAACTTTTATTATTAAAGTTCAAAGTAATTCTACATTTCATTAAAATATAATATAATATTATTTTTTTTAAATAAAATAAAAAAGATAAGAAAAAGATTATTATAATATTTACATTTTAAGATTATCAAATAATCTGACTGTTTTATGTAAATTAGTTTTCTAGTTTAAGACAGACTATGATTAAGCACCCATTGCAGTAGTTTAGTCTGTGATAAATAAACTGTGATTCAATCTGCATACATAATAAGGAAGTGCTTTAATAACATCATTTTATGATATAAAAAAAATGCTAATTTATCTCATTAAAAAAATTCATGTAACTTTTTTGTTTTTTTAATTAATATATTGTTTTAAACTCATCGTACTATCCACCCAAGCCAAGGTCTTATCGCCTGGCTCAATTTCTTGTAAGTAATATAATTGTTAGTCGATATATTTAATATGTATTGTAAAATAAAATCGTACAAAAAATCACAAAGGGAAATTAAAAATAAAATCATGAACAAACATTACCGATCATAACAAACAAACAAAAAGTATTACGAATTGGTTTTTAATATTTATAATGAAATATAATGAATTTTTTATTCGTTATAATATTAATTGATCATAAAATGTATGCATGTTAACAAATACTGTGCCTTTATAAGAGGTATAATTTAAAACATATTTTTAATAATATAAAATTGAAATATTTAATGGGAAGGATTAGTTATGGTGATCAGCTGATTAAAAAAGATATTATCGTCCTTAAGAGCTTAATTTTTTTGCACAGTGGTATTTTTAGATAAAAAGAAACCCAAATATCAATAAAAAAAATAGTGAAGTTTAGTTACCGTGCAAATTTTTAATTACTGTTTTTTTTTGTCTTTTTTTTGTAGAAACATTTATGTCAAGCTCAAAAAAAAAATTTTTCTTTCTTCTTCTTCTTTATTTCTATGATGATAAACCTATCCTGATTTTTTTTTTCATCATTTGTAGCTGACACACATTGTAAGTTTCACAATTCTAGCAAGTTTGATAACAATAGACGATACAAATCTGTAGATGTAGTACCTCCTCAACTCTTCCCTTAAAATAAGATACAAAGAAAAACTTGTAAAAACATGAAAATAGAAGACTTATAACTATGTAAACATAAAATCATTAGCATTACAAAATACTTCGAATTAATAATTAATAAAAATTAAGTTATGATAATGTATTTTAAATATTATGTAGTAATGAATAATTTATTTTAAAAATAAAGTAAACCTATACAGTAATACTGCAGCTCATTATAATTAATATACATTGATATGTTCAAAAGATGTTCACTTACATATTATATACATTCACAGGTGTCCCAGATTTTACTTGTCTACTTGCTTAGCGAGCGTTTTACCTGGGGCTTCCAATAGCAACATTCTGTGCAATTTTCTATGTTACTATAGAATAACATCTTATAATAATTAAAGCCTTAAGGCGTTCACTTGTTCCGTTCATTAGAAACAGAAAAGTAGTTCGTATATATATTATACCAATGTCTTACTATATATATCTATAAAGACTCTGTTTTTACATATACAGGGAAAAAAACTATAATATCATTAATAAAAACCGTTTTATATGCAAGGGTTAAAGTGCAAATGATTTCAATGCAAGAAGATGAAAAAAAGTCATTGAATAAGGAAGCTGAATTGACAAGAACGATGATTTACAATGCAAATGTAGATAACAGCAATGGCGTGAAGATTTTTTTTTTTTCAAACTTTTTTTTCTTCTTCTTCTTTAATTTATCTGCTAAAGAAATTTTATTTTATTGCCGCACGTTGAGATTTTATTTGAGATTTGAATAGTCATAAAAATTTATCGACTTTCTTCACCATCTGTTCTTGAATCACATTTCTTGCGACACCATTTTGATGATCAAAAATTTATATTCAAAACTGTTAAGAGTTAGAAAAAGAAAAGTATAATTAGCTAAATACAACGTTACAATAATAAGAAGAAAAAAAGCTATAATATACGTATATTTTAACGATTAAATATTTGGGATATATTGAAACATTCAACATTTATTTTACTAATATTTTCACATCATTAATGTTTTCTTTCTTGTATAACAGATATATAAGTTAAATAAATAATAAATATATTAATTAATATGCTCATTTTAACTATGTATATATTATATAAATTTTAATTAAATAATTGGAAAACTGAACATTATTGTGTATTAATTATTATTAATTCATTGATATAAAGCTTTAGTATTAATAATGTTTTAATTATAAATGTTCTTTTAATGAGTAAATATATTTTATATAAATATTTTTTTCTATATGTATGTGTATAAATTGTGTAGTTTACTAATAATTACCTAAATAAGCAATAATTTTTACTATAGTGTTAAACAACAAATATTAATAGTTAATTATGTTAATTAATTATAAACAAACGAGATAATATTATATAGTTCTACATGATAAAATGGATTTAGACTATCAGTTAGTTTGAATTAAAAATATATAAGCTTGTTCTGTAAAGTATAGTGAATCTCATTTACAGTGATTGGCTGACCAACAAAATAAGACACATTCATTGGTTGATCTTGTTTTTTGAGCCGATAAAATTGAGTTGCATTGAGAATGCATCTTTTTTTTTTTTCATGATTTTTCGTTCATTCTTATAAAGTTTAAAGTTCTAAACGTAGAAATAACAATGATCAACCATTTATATATAAACGTAGTAAACAGGTAATGACGTCACGATCAGATGTTTTTAACAAAGGAAATTTTTCGAAGCTGGCTCAAGAGTTGTGTGTAGTTTATAGAACGAGGTGTAATACAAGGTTTACACATAGAATTTTGGATATAAGAGATGTTATAGAAAGTACATGGTTGTATTTTACTGATTTTTAGCATAGTTTTGAAAATTAAGAAAATTTTAACAATTATTATCTTAAAAAAAAATTGGCTTTACTAAATTTTAAACTTTTTTTTTTTTTTTTTTTTTTTTTTTTTTTTTTTAATTACGAAGATGTATTTAATTTTTTCGTGCATTTAGAATTTTTGCTGAAAATTTCAAATTTGTTTATTGAGACAGATTATAAATGCTACTAATGCTAGCGTATAATAAATTATATATATAATATACAGCATGCTACCGTACTACATACTATAGGCATCTCATAATAAATTTATAAACACAAGAAGCATAAAAATATTTTCAATGTCAAATAACATATTAATAAAATTAAATACTATATTATCACTGTACTGTATAATGTATACCTGTGAATCTGTGAAATAAAATGAACATAAAAATTACGTACAATAACTTGTTACAAGATAAAAATGTTAGCTGCTGTTACTTATGATAATTTCTATTGCATATCCTCAAAGAACCTTTTTTTTTTTTTTTTTAGATTAACAATAACAATTTTATTATTTTAAAAGTAATTTTTGTAAATGGATATATTTTTATTGTCCCTATTAAATTATGGTAGAACAGCCATATCAAAAGTATTGGAAGGTGACTTTTATTGCCAACTCGTAACTATAAAAATATTAATTAAAAAAGTATTTCAGTCAGTATTAAGATCTGTAAAAATTTCCTAAATTAATAAAAAATCAAGCTTTTCAGAAAATGTAATAAAAATGTTTTGTCTTAGGACCTAATAAGCATTATTTAGGTTACAGAGTTCATGAAAAATATATATATATACATACATATACATATACATATATATATATATATATATATATATATATATATATATAAATTTAAAATAAAAATTTCTCGTAATGAAATTTTATTACGAATTTTGCAAATGATCTATCAATGTGCTAATAAATAAAACTCTTCACACTTTTATATACATAAAAATAAATTTTATTTTAAAATTAAAATTTCAATATGATTTAAGTCCAGTCAAATTAGAAAGTCCACATATAAAATCCGAGTATTAAACTATTATTATTATTTTGATAAGAATATTTCATGTTTTATGATTTTTATTCAAATATTTTTAGATTTAAATAAATATAAAAGATACTATAATAATTATAGAACTATTTTAGTAAAAGAAAAATGTGTATATTAATTAATCATAATACTGAAATCAAACCAAAACTGATAAAAAAAACTGTGCTTGAATTCATTAGTTTAATAATACGAAAAAATATGTGCCGTAACCGCAAATATGTAACTAAGGGAGTTTTAGATTTTATAAAAATTAATGCTATTACTTGACGCATATATATTATATAATATTATTAATATCATATATAATTGCTCAAAAATGTTATGCCACTTTAAGCTACCTATATACGTATCTAAATAAAATATAATAATAAAATTTTACTTTCTGTAATTTAAAACTAAATTGTTTTGTTTAACAAAAATGCTTTGTAAAATTGTATGTTCAATATTGAGTGACATGAAATCATGTTAGATTTTGTAAATAGGAATTACGTTAGAATATATTATGATAATCTTTACATTATTACCAAGAAAGACAATCACTTCATTTCAATACTTGAGATTTGTTCAATATAAAATTTGTGAAAAAAAAAAATGCGTAAAAATACAATACTGTATAAACAATAGAGAGAGAAAGAGATTCACCAAAATAAAATTCCTCTTTATAGATACTAAATACAAATAACATTTTATGTTTCTTTCCAATTTTATTTCATGCACAATAAAGCCATTGGCTAGTAAGCCAATTTGTAATAAAATTTGAAAACAAAAACCCAAAGCTTAAAAAACATAAAAAAAAACTTGATAATACGGCACTTTCTATTAAATTTTGTATTTGTGTATATATGTTATTTTATACAATATACTTTCATATCTCGATTTTGAATGTGATTTTTTTTATATATATATAAAGCAAAAATAGTATAACATTACTGATGCAGATAGTGTGTGTTTACTTTTATTTGTGGGTTGTAAAATGGTTTGAGAAACAAAAGTTTGGGTAAAATTCAGTTGTTGTTTTTTTGTGATTGTATTAGAATCTTATCTTATTTTTTGCTAAAGCCTCCTATTCTAAAATTCGATATGTATCTTGAAATCGATTTTGTTTGTGAGACTTGATGTAACGTTCGCTTTGTGGTTGTGTTTGCAGTTGCTCCAGGAATCAAGGTGCCCAATCAACTACTGGGGGCGCCACTCGGTACTGATGTTTTACTGGAATGTTTTGTTGAAGCTTTCCCAAATACCATCAACTATTGGGTTAAAAATCGTGGAGAAATGTTACTAAATGGGTAAGTTCTATTATGAATATATTTTGATTTAGCATGAACTAAATGTAAAGAAGAAATAACTATGTTAGCTCATCTATGCTGTACTGTAAAGTTATTTCTAACTACAAAAGAAATTAACTTCTGCTATATACCGTTACTCTGTTGTATGCAAGACAGAAATATTGTAAACGCGTAACAGCAAACCGTGATATGTTTTAGAAGTGCATAGCTATGTTGTACAGTATAAACTATGAAATTTCTTTTTTCCGAAAACACTCTTGGTGGTAGAAAAATTAATAGAATAATATTCTTTTAAAGGAGCATGTTTTGTTTAATTTTGTTGTGGATTTTATTTATTTTATGTGATAGAAATCTAATTTACTAAAGGCCAAGGCAGCGGTCGTTTCTTATCGCAATTTAGGCTCCGCCCCTGGGATAGCGTCCATAAAGTTAGCACAGTCCAAGCTCTTATCGCTGCGATAAGAAAAGGGATAAGAAGGACCGCTGTCCTAGGCTTAACATGGCCATAAGCGAATAATATAATTAATTTTCAGGGCAATGAGATTGTATTTGACTGCTGAGAGAGAGAGAGAGAGAGAGAGAGAGAGAGAGAGAGAGAGAGAGAGAGAGAGAGAGAGAGAGAGAGAGAGGACATGGTTTGGTCTTTGTAGTTACCACATGAACTGTATTCTAACCACAAATATATAAACAGTCCAGCCCTGTGTTTTACATCATTGATTTGAGTTGCCACAAGCAGATTAATTGTCTTTGTGTCAAAACATCATTGTCGATGTTAGCTACCAACATCGACGCGAAGGGAACAGAATCCAAAACTTAAATTAATTCCTGTATTACTAATGTTATTTCTTTTATTTATTTATTTTTTTCCTCATATATAACAAAACTTGCTAATTGGTCTTGCTATGTATAGTATTCTGCTTTTATATTATTTAATATATTTAGGAAAGTTATGAAATTTAATACAAAATGTTTTCTCATTATATATAGGTTGTAGAGTTCGCATGCTGTCTTTTGTTTTCAGGTATTTTCTCTCTTAACGAAACAATAGGTTCCATCTTAATGACGTCGTTCATCATCCACCAACTATATTGCTCTCCCTTTCTCTCTCAAACCCTATCCTTACTATATACGAAATAGAAGGTTACACAAATTACCAAAAGCTTTTGGACAGTAAAAAATATGAGCTTCTAAATAAAAAAAATTTTATATCAGATTAAAATATAATACATCTAAAAATATTGATTTGTAAATTTAATCTCTTAAATAAAAAGACATGAAACCAACGATGTAGTAACAAACTTCTAAATTAGAAAAAAAAGGTCCCTTCACTGTTCCATAAACTCCATTTTTTTAATGCATTTCATTCCTTGTTTAGTTATATCTTGTATCACAAAGATTTGTTTTATTATTACTATTTTTTGTGATTTCTCAAGTGAAACAAAGGAATTTATTAGCTTAAAACACAATGAAAATCAGTGTAAAAAATTTACCATACCACTTGAATATTTTATTTATTACAAGTTAGGTCATTCGTACAAACTTCAAATTTATCCAAGCGTAAAGTTTGTTTGTTTGTTAGAATTATTAATACATTGTCACTCAAGTGTAATACCAGATACAGTATATAATTTTTTTTTCTCCTTATAGGTTTATTTTTATGGAAAAAAAGTTATACTTAAAATTTTAAATGAAATTTTTATGTATATATATAAATATATTTTTTTATATTATTAAGTGACTGCGGTTTCGTTAAATTTTATGAATGATATACCACAAAACTAGCTAACGTAAAAATTTCATGATATCATAATATTTTATATTATATTTTTTATATACAGTATATAATATTATTATATTATATAATATGAAAAGTAAAAATTGTGCTGACCTTTAGCATACAATGCAGACTAATATAAATAACATTTAACTGTGACAGATGATTATCCTTGTTATTTGAAAGCAGAGAGAGAGAGAGAGAGAGAGAGAGAGAGAAGAGAGACGAGAGCAATTTATTGCATGTCACGCTCTCTGGCTCACAGGTTCCGGCTTCTCTCTCTCTCTCTCTCTAACTCTCTTCCTCACACATACACATATATAGAGGAACAGAACGTGACCCACATCATTGAGATGCAAAACATTATGTGTATGTGTGTTCGACACCACACCAAACAAATATCAACTTATATATAATATATATATATATATATATATATATATATATATATATATATATATATATATATATATATATATATATATATATATATATATATATATATATATATAACTAACGCGCGAAACTGACATCAGATGGTAACATAAAAAAGAAGAAGTATTTCTCTAGTAAAAACTCCTAGCTAAGAAAATAATTCATTATTGTTGTTTTTATACAACTTTATGATATATGTATATAACACTTTTACTCCAATAAGTTTCAATTTAAGAATAATATAAAAATATATATTATTAAATGTGTGTGTGTGTTTTTTTAAAAGAAAAGCTGAGTTTGCATTTATAAGAGGATTTTATTTGCTGTAATTAATTTTACATGTGGTTTATTTTCATGTGTTGTAGTGGTTGCGCAATTTATTTGTGGTATAATCTTGACATTTATCTTGACGTTAAAAATGGTTTTAAAAAAAGATTTAATTTTAATTCATATTCCTTCCAAGGAAAATATCTATCATAAAGAAAACATTTTCATGACAGACTTGCCATGATTTTTAATGTAAAATTAGATATTTTCTAGATGTTTTATATGAATTAATAAAAAATAATAATAAACGTTACTTTTTTATTAAAAAAAATACAAAGCAAAATAGGCCGAAAGACTATTTTAATTACTTTTTTGAATATTGTAGGGATACAAAAAAAAAAAAGAAGAAAAAAGTATTAGAGCTATTCACATTATCAAAAATGTCATCGGGCGTTTCAGCGCCTTTGATCTCTCTACATGACGTCATAACAGAATTTTTTGTTTCAATGGATGGATGGATGTAAAAAAAAAATAGTTTGTCCCCCATATATATATATATATATATATATATATATATATATATATATATATATATATATATATATATATATATATATATATTCGTATTTTAAGCATCGCTTAAAAATACTCTTTATATAAAATAATAATGCTGGTATAGAAACAGAAGTACACGAATTTAAACTTTAATGTGTAGGGTTAAATTTTTGTCTCATATCAAAGATAAAATATAAGCTCAGCCCAAAATACCACCTACCGCCCATTTCAGGTGTACGTGTGTTTATGCCAAACAGACGAGATGAAATGATAAAGCAAATGATGATTTTTAAACTTGTACAGTACATAGCACATAACTAAAGTCTTTGTTGTAATACCTCATACATGGAAGAAATTTGGTATAAGCTCAAAAATAATTTGCGAAAGGTTTGAGTTTATTATATTTTTCTAGTACAATAAAAAAATTAATAACCAATCTTCTCAAACTAGATTGTAAATTGAATTGCAAAACTACATCAACATGCACAGTTTTTTTCATACTTTATTTGAATAGAACTTATAAGGCTTTTATTTTCTCATACCATGTAACTTTGTAATACTTGTAATGGAAACAGTTCCAGAAATTCATTTCAGTTCAAGGAAATTTAACTACATATAAACTGCATTCGTATAAAACAATTTTTTCTCTCTCTCTCTCTCTCTCTCTCTCTCTCTCTCTCTCTCTCTCTCTCTCTCTCTCTCTCTCTCTCTCTCTCTCTCTCTCTCTCTCCCACAACATAGTTATAATTCATTTAATTTCATTATTATAATTTAAAACTTAATTAAAATTCATTATAGTATATGATATATAATATATATATATATATAAATATATATAAATATATATATATATATATATATATATATATATATATATATATATATATATATATATATATATAATATATAATCAGTAAAATGCATTAAAATGCAACAATTGAGTACATTAAAAGGTGGTAAATGTTAATTAAATTGTAAAGGTAAAAAAAATACATACAACAAGAAGATTAAAACACCATATTACTATGAGATTATATTGTATAGCTTTAATTATTATTTTGTTAGTATATGTATATAAATGTGTTCGTTTTCTGCATTCAAATGAAGTAACGATATAAAGCTTTTGTTTTCACTCATGTCATGAATACTCACATTCAACCCTCATCATAAATATGTCGGAATTAAAAACAAAAAAATAAATAAAATATCTTTATAATTTTTATATTATATAATATATAAAAAATAATGAACAATTTTTATAACTTATTAATAAAAGTATAACGCTCATTCCTATGTAACGTACATTTTGTTTTATATATTATATATATTTTTTGTTTATCTCTCACACCCGTACACTTGCTAGCGGAACTGTACTATACTGTAGTGTACGTGAATACAACTCCATAATATAATAATAATAATATAACATTGAAATAAAATTATATATATATATATATATATATATATATATATATATATATATATAATTCTTCCCTGTAGGTGTACACAGCAAAAAAGATATTTCATATATATATATATATATATATATATATATATATATATATATATATATATATATATATATATATATATATATATATATATATATATATATATATATATATATATATATATATTGAGCTAATGCTTTGGCATCGCTTTATGACATTTCATATTTTATATTTTTAAATCCCATCACTCCATTTACATGTTACAATCGTTTGCTTTATCTACATTTTAATGTAATGTTATTTCATTCGTCATCCCAACTGAGCTCTATACTCATTGTTTAAAGTAAAAAAAAATAAAAAGTATCATTTGTCGTTTTTATATTGCAATAACGATCATAGTAGAATAGTATGTTATGTTATAAGGGTTTCCTTTCTAGTCTCTTTAATTGCATATTATAAATGTTTTATCTTTACTGATATATATATATATATATATGACAAATCGACTGTGTGTTTTTCATTTCATTTTTTTTAAAGTTAAGTAAAGTATCATATCATTGATATCATTTGTCATTATACTAGCTTTTATTTTTATATATATACTATATATATATATATATATCTTTTTTTTATGAAGAATAGTTTTAGATTTGACATGAATGATCTTCTGATTTTAAGTACTTTAGAAACATTCAAGATTGTTACTTAATAGCAATTTTTCAAAATACTTTTTTTGTTTAAACAGAATATACATTGTGAGTTAATGCTAGTCTCATTGACCCTTGCGGGATAACCGTGGCGGGTGTTGTTCTTCTCCTTGTTGTCTTGACGACGTTTCGCGTCCGGCGTTGGACGCATCTTCAGGTTTGTGTATGCGTCCAACGCCGGACGCGAAACGTCGTCAAGACAACAAAGAGAAGAACAACACCCGCCACGGTTATCCCGCAAGGGTCAATGAGACTAGCATTAACTCACATACATCGAACCGTGAAAGCCTACACCAACACAGAATATATATTGATCATTTTTTTTTTTACCAGTAACCAAATTAAGCATCTTGTCATCACATTCTATACCAGAAGACGAGCGTAATATATCAGAACTAATTTTAATAAGAGTTAAAGGATAAGCTGTTTTCCAGTATATTGAGAGTAATAATTTGATAGAATTACTTTACATCACTTTTTAAAACATGTTTAAATTATATTTTCATGTAATTCATATAATTTACAAGTTACATTTTATTGTAAGTAAGATATGAAAGGTACAATATAGTCGTGTAAAATATGTAATCCGGTCAAACTTTTCGGACAGCAGGAATTATTAACTACGTACTGAACATGATCCCATTTACAAAGGTAAAAGATAAATGTGTCTAAAAATTTCAGATAAAACCACTCTGTTTGACCTTAATGTTAGTTAGTTCCGGTATCAACGAGTTGGCTGAATATATAATCAATTTAAAATTAATTTTCTCTTTCTAGAATAAGATTTACAATTTATACATGACTTTGCTATTATATACTCCACCAATAACAATGAAATAATAACTTTCATATGATTAAGGTAAAAAACAGGGTAAAAATATCACGTTTTTATTGTGACAATAACTATCTGTCTGATTGGCTAGTGGAAACCCACTAGTCAATCAGTGAGTTAGTTTAAGCGATATTTTTATCAGTCTCTACCTTTAATATTAATTAAATTATTTCTATATATTTCAGGTATATAAAAACGAAACTAAATCTTTAATATAATTATGACTTAATATATTATAGGTAAACATCACTACAGTGAACTTCAACTATTTTTATATTAAAATATACGTATTATATATTTTTATACATGTATATATTTCATGTCTCTACTACCTTAGTTAATTTTGTGTATATATTATTTTGTTCACAGCCCTAAGTATATCATTAAAGAAAATAGAGTATCATACAAAGTATTCATGGCATTGATAATACGTAGTTTTAGTGTGGATGACATTGGAACATACAACTGTGTTTCAACTAACTCACTTGGTCGTGCTGAGGGTACACTACGACTATACGGTAAGTGAATCATCAAACACTTGTGCACTTCACACCATTATCATCATCACACAGAAAAAGAGACTCATTTTTCACTTCTTTTTTTTCTTTCTTTCTCTCTCTCTCTCTCTCTCTCTCTCTCTCTCTCTTTCTCTCTAGTACTCATAAATATCATAAATGGAACTAATTTGACCTCATACTATGGAAAAAAAAATAAAAATAAGTGCTCTCAAATAACGTGCATGAATCTTCAAGTACTTACTTATAAGTAATACTCTTTCCCTAAGTAATACTCTTTCCCTAAGTAATACTCATTTCCCTGAGCAAATGTTGCTTGCCTATAGTGTATGCTGATGATTCCAACTTTAAAATCACCGCTTGTGATAACATTACCCTAAAACAAAATATAAAAACTACCTTTGCTAAAGCTCAGACATGGCTAGATAACAACGAGCTTATCTTAAATGTAAATAAAACTGAAATACTACAATTTCAAAATATCAGAAACAAAAATGAAAAAATTGATTCAATTGACATAGGAGATACATCTATTAAAATAGGAAATCTTGCTAAATTCCTAGGAGTTTTAATTGATGATGACTTACGATTCAATCATCACGTCTCACAAGTATGTAAAAAAATATCATCTGTTATTTTTGCTCTAGGAGAACTAAGACATGAGACTGAAATTAATTGTCTACTTACATTATATTATGCAAACTTTCATTCCATTCTTAAATACGGTATTATATGTTGGGGGAACTCCATCGATAGTAATAGGGTATTTATATTACAGAAAAAAGCTATACGTACAATGTTATTCAAAAAGAGAACAGAATCTTGTAAAGCTCTGTTTCAAATGTTAGGGATATTACCCTTCCCCTGTGTTTATATACATGAATGTGCAATATTTGTTAAAAAGCATGAACCACGCTTCCGTGACCATGAAACTAACCACAATCATGCTACACGAAGACGTGAACTAAACATAACTCCTAAATATTGTAGACTGGAAATGTATCGTAACGGCCCATTCATGTCATGTGTTAGAATATATAACAACTTACCCTCTGAACTCAAATCTATTAGCTGTATTAAATTATTCAATCATAAACTGAAAAACTACCTCATGAATAAATGTTTTTACAGCCTTGATGAGTTCTATGATAATGACACAAATTAATTTATATACATTTCATGTTGTATTTCTATTATACGGATGTTTATGTATTGTGTATATATATAATATGTACCATGTATTATTATTATTAATTTCTCTTTTGTTTACTTTTACATTGACTAATGGGGGAGCAGGCATCTCGGGACTGGCTTTGGGTTGCTTCGGTCACACCCGCCTCCGTTTCGACAACCTACGTAAGCGTAGTAGTTGAATGCGGAGGCGGGTGTGGACGATATCACTTGGAGTCGGCCTAGAGATGAATTGACCCTTTATTGGTCAGTATACAACATAGTAAGTAAGTTGACAATTCCATATCATGTATTATTATTTTCTATCTTTTTGTTTTCTTTTATATTGACTTATGGGGGAGCAGGCGTCTCGGGGCTAGCTTTAGGCTGCTTCGGTCACACCCGCCTCCATTTCGACAACCTACGTATGCGTAGTAATCGAATACGGAGGCGGGTGTGGACGATATTGCTTGGAGCCGGCCTCGAGATGACTTGCCCCTTTATAGGTCAATTAGTATGTAACATAGTAAGTAAGTTGACAATTCCATGTAAAACCTTATACAAATGTAATTTATTATGTTTGATTGTAGGAGAGTGGAAATAAAGAATTTTTGAATTTGAATTTTGAATTTGAACAATATTATCATTATTCTTGTCATTTTAAAAAATGGAAATAATAAATCAGTGACATATTTTTTTAAAAAAGTACATCTAAACGTAAGAGGATGTTATAATTTTAAAGCTCAATTTTCATGTCATTTTGTGGCCTTATTAAAATGATTTTTTTTTTTATAAAATGCAATATGTCTAAGAAGATAGAGATTCTACTAACTTAAAAATAAAAAAAAGACTTAAAATATTGTAATTTTT
Source organism: Ecdyonurus torrentis (assembly GCA_949318235.1). Classification (NCBI taxonomy): domain Eukaryota; kingdom Metazoa; phylum Arthropoda; class Insecta; order Ephemeroptera; family Heptageniidae; genus Ecdyonurus; species Ecdyonurus torrentis. The sequence continues at coordinate 13,725,988 of OX439131.1, forward strand.
AATACAAAGATTGCATTTTTTTAAAGTTTGATACTAAACGCGACAAAAATATATAAATATAGTATTTTTGTACGCTTTATAAGGCTTTTAATAATAAAGTATTAAAATTGATCACAAAAATACATCTTACAAGTCTAGACATGGAATTATTTTTATCATCAATAAAATATTTGATCATATTTATTACTATTTATTTATTATTTGTAAAAATCTTTAAGTGTTTACTTATTAAAATAATTGTTAATATCATCCTTTTTCTCCTACCCCTCCCATTTAAATTCAATCATGCGTTTCAGTCTCGTTGTTAGAATTGGGTATTACAGCTGCTCAATATCGATTTTATATGTGAAGGATTTACATCGTTTTAGCTGCCTGCAATTTATGAAGCAGCAACGGCAATAAAAGTCGCTGGCGAATAAGAGCTTGTTTTGTGGTCACGTTTTCCACTTGACAAAATATAACAGACGTAAATTCAAATATCAAACGACGACGACAAAAATCGAAACTTCCACTCTATTTGCAACCTTTTCCACTTCTGTCTCTTTGTATTTTTTTTCTTTATCTTTATATATTTTTTTTGTAAAAAAAAATACACATTTAAGTACATTTGAATCATATAATTTATCTTATAGTACATTAGAAAATTTTCTACTTACTAAAAAGTAAAATTATTATCATGAAAAGCTTTTTTTGTTTCATTGGTTTTAGGTCATTCTGATTTACTCGTACTTAAAATGTAAAATTCTGACATAATTTTTTTTTTAGGTTTACAAATTGTAATGTTAAATAATTCATTTCATCAATATGTCAATGGTAAATTTTTGAATTGTAAATTAGCTTTTTGTAAAAAGATAAAAAAATAATATAATATAATTCATTGCTGAATATTAACTTCCTATTCAATTTATTATTTAAAATCATATCGATGATATCACTTTTTCTACTGATTGAAAATAAAATAATAATTTCATTCTATGAATATTAAATGAAAATATAATGTAATTTCATATTTTAGGTATAAGATATAAAGCCTGTTGATGTTAGCTTGTTTGTTATGGAATTAAGTGAAATATTTTGGGTGGCTGAGGTTTGTTTGCACGCCGCTCACGCGCGGCTTGATGGACGAGCAAACGAGAGAAGTTCACCGCTTGACTGTCTGGCAACAGGTAGAGAAAATAGACCAGGGGGCCTTCAGATTTCATCTTCTGTTAAACATAGGAAAATCTGACCTTTTCAAAATAAATCTGTTCAAATTTTACTTTAACAATTTAAATAACAATTCACGAAGATTAATTATATTAACCATTCAATTTTTTCTGATAAAAATAATTTTGTGAACAAATGTAAATGGTAATAATTTCAATCTTTTATCAAGTGTACGTCAATAAGATTTCTTAATGATTTCAACACTTTGCTATCTAACATGAGTCCCACCAAGACAATGAAGTCTTATCAGTGAGACATTAATCAACATAATATAAAAATGTTAGTAAGCATAAAAAAGTTTACAGTAATAATTGAAAAAAATCAGCACATTTCATTTTTTTTAACTATACAAGAATACAAAACATATTGTTACTAAAATTAGAACTAATAAAACAAATTATATTATAGTTACATAAATACCAATTTTTTACCTTATCGTTTCATTCTTTTTTACCCTTGGCATGCTTGATAAATTTAGGTACTTCACTTAGGTAAAGTCACTTCAAACGTAATTTGCAATCAATTCACTAATTCATTTCCCTGCTAACTCTCAAAAACCAAAGCAATTAAAACAGAAAAAAAATATAATTAACTTGTCCAGCATTACATGATTCTAACATTTATACAAAATTTGATATATTTTTTTGTTCTCAAAGCTATAATTATGTTACTTTAAATTTTATTTAAAAAATAATAATACGTTTTTATTTCATTATTTCATCATAATATATTACAATTTATCGGTCAAATTTATTATTTAGTAATTTATGTTTGGAAGTGAGAAAATCAATACACTCACCACTAATTTTATTATATTTTATTATTTAAATATTAAAAAATTATCATTGTAATTATTTTAACAATTAAATTTTCTCATATTTTTATATTAATAATTTAATAACATTTAATAGAAATAAATATTAATAATAATATACCATTTGTTTAAATTTTATAAAATGTTATACGTTATTTATTTTTTTTATGTTGTAAAATTGTCAAAACTGGATATTATTTGTTCAATTAACACACAATTACAAAAATTATCACTTGGGAATAATAATTTACAGTTTATAATGCTTTTCAAAAATTAAAAAATTAAAAGACCGTTAAATTTTTAGACAAATATTTTTGATATAATTATAAAATATACAATTCATTACGTTTGATAGCATGTTTGTCTGATTTTCATAGAAAATATCAATAATGTTTGCATCAATAAGTTAGTTAATCACTAACATCATTAAAAACACTAATTGGAAACTATAAATATTTTATATAAACATGCAATTAAGGTTAATCAAAACATGTATTGAAGCATCAACATAAATGAATGTAATTATTATTATTATGGAACACCATTAGTTTTCTGAAGCTATTCTTTTCTTTTTTCTTTTCTTTTGTTTTTTTAGTAGAGTCTGAGTTGCATTTTTAATGCAAAACATATTAAAAGTTTTAACATTTTTTTAATTTATTCTTTTACCTAAATATAGATTGAGAGCAAAAAATTTCATAATTTTTACGATTACTACGCTACTAGATTTTTTCGAGCAAGTAAAACGCCTTTTTATGTATATTTTTGTTGTTAGTTTGAGTCATATATCACGCCATTGCTATATAATGAACCGTAAATTGCAAGAAGAAAGTAAAGAATTACCTTTATGAGCAACATAGCAATGACAATTCATTATGTGTGTTTATATATATATATTATATTATATATATATATATATATATATATACGTATATATATAATTATATTATAAAATGAAACTCTTTGTTATTGAGTTATTATTATTTTTAAATTAGACTTCACAGACTTTTTTTCTTTTTATTATAGTTAATTTGTTTCGAAACAAAATTTACTTGAACTAAGAAAAAGGCACATTAAGTAAACAAGTTAAGGTGCTTTAAAAACATATATATATATTATATTAAAATATATATTCATTATATGTATTTGCTTTCAATTACTTTAAAATTATACGAGAAGTTAAAAACATCTTCAGTAAGTCAAAAAGTTTTTCAGTTACATATAAAACGATCCATATACATAACCGTACGCTCACAAACGGTGGGAATTGCACATTAATTAAATGAAAATAATATAACTCATTTTCTCTTATAATAATACGTTTTAAATAACATAAATTCTTTTAAAAATTTACTCTTTTTATATAATAAAAATTAAACATGCGTATAGCGTAAGTTAGTCATGTCTGAAATACACACCAAGGCAATAAGAAAATAGAACCCCGGGCAATCAATGTTGAATATCTGTTTTTGACATAGCTTTATGAAAATCATCTTATTTAATATACAAACTATAAATATTACCTCCTAATAAATGCCCATCGTTTAAATATAGCTAAAAAGTATACAGCTGTGATTATTTTGTAATTATTTTCAAAAAAAATAACAATAATAATAACAAAAATATAAAAAGGGTAAATAATTGTGGCCAATATCACATTTAATTTAACAAAATGTTATTAAATTCTCCCTTTAGCATAACACAAAGAATAGAATTATTTTTTGTAATTATTTTATCGCTAAAGGCTGTACATCAAACAAAAAAAAATCCAGGAACTCTACGGTCGAAAAAAAAAACTTTTTTTTTCCACTGACAAATAATTTACAGCATGCCAAACAATTGCGACTTTATCTCAATTTATAATGAAAAACGTAAATCAGACTTTTAGGTTTAATCAATCAACAATTACTCAGTGGACTAAAATTGAAATTAGGTGATCATAATTTCGATTTTCCAATAAGACTAATTTTATCATCATTATTTTGATCGAAAAAAAAATATGATTTTGTATCCTGAAAGATAGGCAATTTGTTGTTCATATGTAACCCTCTGGTTGCATATAATTTAGGATAACTTTACAAAAACTTGTGGATTGACATATTTATTTATTCACGTAGTATAACATGGGAGATTACATTACGTTTTACCAAATGAAGAACTGAGCAAGCCAAAATAAATTTTGTGGTGCTCTCTCCTGTAGAAACAATAATAAAAGTACTTCACAGAATAAATATTCGTGAGTTTCAACTTCTTTTAATCAAGTCTTGTAAGATAAAATTTATTCATAGAATATATTTGAATTTCATATGAACCAAAAAAATTATTTTACGATTTTAATAATACTTTCTTTCTATGTAGTTAAAAAAAAAAAATAGTGAAGTGTTTTAAAACAAAAATAATGATTTTATTTTATATAATTAAATCATTACTTGCAATTATCCTTTGTAATTACTGGTCTTGAAATTGCAACCAAGTAGAAGATTTCATTGCTATCTTCATTTATATACTTGACCTAAATTCTTTCATTCTTATGAAGTACGTCAGTCTAACAAACGAAACTTTACAAATTAAGGTGAATTCATTTAGCTTTTAAATTCATTAAAATAAAATGGATTCTATATTTTTATTTATTTTATACTGCTATCTTCAAATATTTTCCATATATTATTTATTAATATATTAAAAAAAAAGAAGAAGAAGATAATAAAATATATTTTTTATAACATGAACTATAGAAAAGAAATATTATTTAATAAAAAAAAATCATTCTTTCATTACTCATTCATGCATTCACCCACAATTTTTATTTAATTTCAGAAATAAAAGTTCACACTGGCGTCCCCCCTGACTCGGGTGACAATCAAGTTGCGCTGGTGGGAGGTGAGTTTTGTTTCTTTTTTTTGTTTCTTTTTTTAAATAATTCTCCAATAAAAGAGAATAAAAATTAGTATTTCTAGAAATCACAGAACATTTGCGCACTTCAAATATTTACGTCACCTTTTTCTATCGATGATATAAAATATACAACATAGCGAGCGAAAATATTTTGGAAAATAATTTATCAGTGGATTTTTAAGGTATGAAGTCATAACAAAATTATATAATTTTAATTAGTATCCAAATTTTATATTATTTCAAAAACTGCACTGACAGATGATGGACATTTAAAACAATACTTTGGACATTAATGAATAACAAAATAAACATGCTGAAAAAAGAAAAAAAAATACGAAAAGAAGAAATTTTCATCATGGGAGTATTCATCGTGAAATCATGTAAGATACTATGAATTTTACATAATTGATCACAATAACTGATTTCAAACAATTAAAATCATAGACTAATAAATTAAATACGTTACTTTTATTGGAGAATTATTTATATTATTTACATTAATCAAAAACAGGTTGGCTTTTTCTCACCTACCACGCCTATTGCTTTTATAAACATGTATCGCTAAAATAATAATTACATACAAACATAGAATTAAATAATTATTTTTTTCGAAACCTCTCTGCATTAAAATGTCAAAATTACAATAAAAAAGTTTATTCAATAATAACAATAATAATAAAAAAGATTCTATATATTGATCTATTTCTGTCTGACAAAATCAAATATCATTGTCTTTATAATATTGAATAGAATATAATAAAGAAACTTTATGATATCTTAATTAATTTCAAAGCACATAAACATTTACACACATACACACTAAATACAATTTATTTTGTATGCTTTACATCATACTATAATAGCACTTATAAATGTAGTAAAATGCTTTTCATATCAATAGTATACACTGCTTCTTTTAGTCTTCTATGCAGACTTAATCACAGTAGCTTGAACTATGCTTTTATTAGTAATAAATAAATAAATAATATTCGAGACTTTAAATGGAACTTAAAATTCAATTGGTGTTGATAATTTTACTGCGCTTTTATAAAGTCTGATTTCTTAAAGCTTTTTTTTTTTTTTTTTTTTTTTTTTTCCTTAATAATTTTCTATTTTATTTTTGTGGGTACTGAATGCTTATTTAAATTATATAAATGGTAAAAGTTATAATTCATAAGTTACCAAAAAAAAAGCGTTCGATCTGAAAAGTTGTCTAAAAAAAACTTTAACAAAAAATTTATTAACTACTCTAGTTCAATTATCTCATTAATTATTTTCTTTAAAAAGATAGAAAAAAATATTGATTGATTTTACATTATATATAGGGAACATTTCATAAAAGAGTGAAACTTTAAATTATAATTTTACAGTTAAAATAATAGAACTGTCAATTTTTTTTTTTTTTTTTTTTTTTTTTTTACTGATAGACATAAAATTTTATCCTTTGTTAGACTTTATATGGATTTTAAGAAAAAAGTTGTAAATTATCCTGAATGAAAATTTATTGACATGTTGAATATTTAAAGTTTGGGTTATTACTGAATATTCCCGATAAATATATATATATATATATTCACTCGATTGAGCGTGAATAAAAACTATCAAGGTATTAATGTAATAAATATTGATTAAAATTTCTTTTTCTTTTTTTCACAGCAGTATAACTTTTGACACATTTTATATTAAAACACTTGGCTATATTTTCACCTATTATATCAAAAAAGTATACTATATAAAAAGAAAAAAAAAAGAGGAGAAACAGAAAATAGAAAGAGTATAATATAGAAATATATATATATCTCCCTTTCCAATGCAGTTTATTTATATGTGATAGTGTAGCAGGCGTGAATTTGCTTTATTGGTACAGATAATAGCTTCAAAGTAAATAGTAGCAAGAAAAAGTTTGTACCATCCGGAAGTACTTATAAGTAAAATATTACATGGTTATCCTTGTTTGTTATTTTCTACAAAAAGTCATACTGCTATGGTTACATTCATTGATAACGATCTGTAGATGTGACATCCGGTTGTGTGAACTTACGCGTGTTAAATTATGGTCCGCCAGCACCTCGCATGTTTATTGCAACTATAAACAGCTATATATACCCCTCTCCACGAGCCTACCCCCTACACAACCACCCACATAAAATATACTTTATATATATAAAAAATATATAAAAAAAAAATAAAATAAACAATATTTTATATTGTTTAGAAAATTTCAACTTTTTTTTTTTCACATTTAATTTCTTTTTTTGCTGTCTTGTAATATTTTTCTTTGCTAACTTTATATATAAAATATTATTTTCTTTTTATGAAATCTTTATCTACTTTAAAATTTTCATATAAATTATTTTAAAATATATGTAATTTCCTTTAAAAATTATCAAGATTTTATAACTAAATTAATTACAATTTTATTTTTATTATGATAACTTAACGATTCTTAATTTTAAACTTAAAATGATTGTCTCAATAATGAATTAAAACAAAAATTTGGGAAGTAAAATAAGTAAATGTAAGGGTAAAATTTTGATGTTGTTTTCCTTTTTAATGGGGTGTAAAACGCATGAGAGCATCAAAATGTATAAAATAATGTTTATTTGCATTTTGTGGCTACAATTTTGTTAGAGCATGCGCTCAAACAGTTGCATACACTGCAGGATATGTAAGTACCCCCCCCCCCCCTCCTTTGTGTGGTATGCAAGTCCACCACTTTGCAGCATTGAATTTATGTAGATATACAATAGCTCTCTTGTAATGTAATAAACGTATTCTTGTATAAACAAATGTAGATATTTTAGTGGTTTAGTTTTCAATAACTGCAGCAGAAGTTTTTCTGTTATATTAAAATTAGCATTTAGCTTTAACATAGCAAAAGCATACACATACACATTCTATCAAAAAAAATATATATTTCAAGGTACACTTATCCATGTCATAAATGTTACATTAAAGACGATGTCGTATTCAGAAGAGCTTGAAATTCAATTTTACATTTTCAAAACTCAAAGGTGCTCTAACACCTAGATGTAAATGCAGGTAAGTGCTAGGTTGCCAAATCTGTGCTCACAACACCTGCAAACCTTATTGACTTCTTGTCACTAATTATAATATTGCTGTCATACTCCTTAAAGGAATAGACCAGAAAAAAAAGCATTTATATCACAAAACACTTGAAGGGACTTGCATAAATAACTTTAGTTTGTCTCAAAAGTCAACTGCAGCTCCGTAGCAGTGATCAAAAATTTTCAATTTATGCAACCCGCACAATATTTTTGGCATACTTTACAGTATTTTCACGCTCTCCCGTGTGGCTAAATTAGCATTCTGGTAAAAATTGTCATCAGTTTTATAAGATCCCATTTCGTGTTTTTTTCATTAAAAAGCACATGTTGTTTTATAATGGTCTATGGCTTTAAGTTTGCAAGAATTGCGATGAAAAAAATTGAAAGTAAAATAACCGAGTGAAAAGGCATGCAGGTGTTGTGAACCAGCTGGCTACCTAGCACTCATTTGCAGTATGTGTTGAACTTTTTTTTTTTTTTTTTTTTAAATGGTATCTTCTTTAATATTGCATTAATTCCATGGATAAATAATGTTCATGCACATTTGCTTTAGTGCTAATTGGTGTGTAACATACTGCTAAATACTTTTTAGACTTCACGTTAAGAAAAGCCGGAAGCTCTGGTTAGAGCAAGCTTTTCTCTGTTATGCTCATCACACGTTATTCATGCAAATAATAATATTTTATGTTTGTTTGTTTTTACAGTGCTAGCTGAGGCACCACGGGGACAAACATCACGTTCAAAAGGTGGAGCAGCCCTTGAAGGTGAAATGAGAACGTCAGGTGCATCTAGTATGTGTTTATCTTCACTCTTGGTATCCACCTGGACATTACATCACGTGATCACCTCTCGGTGACGTCACTAATCATTCCATCTCCACCTTCATTTGTCAATGTGTGTATTCTTTACATCTCATCGTGTATAACTAAGTGATAACAATAATAAATTTAAAAAAATTAATAATTATAATACTCAATGTAAACCAAAAAAAAAATATGTAAAAATATTATAAAATATTACCATTAATTATATAAAAAAGAAAAATATTTGTGTTTAGCAAATTTGATGTATATTAATGTAAAGAAAAGGTGCTGTGGCCCTAAAATTAAAACAAGTTATTATTTGCTAATGTGAAGAAAAAAAAACTTAAGTATTGTCCAAACGTCCATGCGATAGAGAAAATATTGTCATCGTCGCATTTGTTTGTGTGTGTTTGTGAGAGTGCTACGAGATAAAGCACGCGCCAAAAAAAAACAAAAAGTCGTGTTTGTATTAGCAAACGTAAGACGCTCAAAAAGATAACCACACTTCTTTTAATTAAAGTGCTTAAGAAAGTGAAATATAAAATAAAAATAAATAAATAAAAAAAAACTTGAAACAAACAACAACAAAAATAATAATTTTTTGAGACTGATAAAGTGAAAATGTTATTATTGTTTATTTTTTATTTAAAACCATTAAAAAATGTTAACATGAAAACAAGAGAAAATTATTACTGTATAATATTTGAGCTGTTTACATGCAACTTGAAAATTATGAAACAAATTGAGCAACAACACAAAAATATATTAGATCTTTTGTTATTTTATAATGAGTTTTTTGTCTTATCTATATTTTTACTCAACAATAGAAGAAATAATAACTACAATAAAAAATTTCACACTCTACAGTAAAAAAAAAAATAATAATAATAAACATTTAATTTAAAATAAAAATTGAGTTGCTTTTATTTTGTTTCATGATTAACAATGCTGAATGTGTAACATCGCTTTGTGCTCAAAGCAAAATATTTATAGATGGGTCAATATAACCCTAAAATTTGGTAGTTTTGACTCAATATAATATGAACTTGTTTATAAATATATTTTGTTTCAAAACGAAATTGTGCCAAATTAAAAGAAAAAAAAGGGAGAAATCAAATAACTGAACTCCACATATCTAAGCCAGTTCGTCTTTACTTCATTATTGTCTTTTATAATAAAATCATTTATGAAAAACCAACATTGTAGATGTCACTCTAATTTTATTTTTCAGGAAGACCCTATTCTTTTTAATAGCTGATGTTAAAAGATAATTCAGCAATAAATTTCATGTAAAAACATAAAAAAAGCTTGAGTTATAGCCGATTAGATCATTTCATTTCCAGTAAACTAATGAATAAACTATTTACGATGCAGCCGTATTGAAGACGCCTGCAGAAATTGGTGAGTATGCAACCTGCGTAACAGATATGCTCACATAATTGCATAGTTTACAGGATACATATAAATGTTACCGCTCTATGTAGTAAAAGGAACTAATTGAGCAAACATAAAAATTATAACTTAATTTCTTCAATATTGTTAAAATAATTATAAAAGTTTCATATTTTATTATAATTATAGTTGACTACTCCCTATATTATATAGTGTTCTTATTTTAACAAAGTATCTCTATTATATTGAACTTATTACTGCTTCTTATTCACACGCATTTAAAGTAAGATTTTGATGAGACATAAAAGTGAAACTTCTATCACCTAAAATGTCTGCACAATGACACTCGTTAGATGTAAAACCGTCTTTAAGTTACAAACTTTAGAAATAAAATTTTACTATTTTCTCTCTCCCCTTCTACATTTTCATTTTTAAAGGGCATGGGGAAATGTTATCGACAATTGCAGATACATGGAAAGTAATCCAAGCTTGATTGGAAATAAGACTCTTTCATTAGCAATAAAAAAACACCCTTATAATATTATATTACTATATGATCGTAATATTTTAATAAAGATTCATTATACATCGTATATCATCAAAACTATTCACACTTATATTTTTATTTTTAATTTCATTCTTTTTATTACAGTCATATATTTATGTAGTAGCAGGCAGTATTAAAATGCGACGTGAGTATTATTATGGCGCTATTAAAGGGCAGGGGTCTAAGGAGGAAAAGAAGAAGGAAAAAAAAAAAAAAAAAAAAAAAAAAAAAAAAGGAAGATATATGTGATTCCAATTCCCCTCGACTGCTTCTTGTATTAGATCGCTCTTTGCTATTGCGGGGGTGCATGAGATCGTCTGGCACACGCAGAAAGAGAGAGGGATGGGGGGTTTTGACGGCGTTAATGGTCCGGCAAATGAGACTCTCTCTTCCCTGGATATAAAGGGAGGCAACACGGTGAGTATACGAGAGTGAAAGAGATAAGCTAGCAGATTTTGTGACTATAGTCTTTGCATTACAATTTAAATAATATACAATTGTTGTGCCAAAATATCTTTGGCAAACGTATGCCAGAATATATACGTATAATAACAAACAATATAATCAAAATGGTGTATTCCAAGAAGCTAAAAATGTGACAAAAAAATGGAAATTTAGTAATTTTTTATGTAATTCATATATTATTTCAATCTCTTCTCTCTCTATCTCTCTCGCTCGCTCGCTCGCACACTTTTTTTTTCTATTTTTAATGCTTTTTTTCTCTTAAAATTATGTAATATATTAGAGAAGAGCTTTGCAAACGCATTTCGCTCTTTAAATACATATCCTTTCTCTCTACTAAATTCATTATCTCATTAATATCATCATGCACGACACAGAGCAAAAGAGAAAGAAGTCACGAGTCCTGCGGCTTGACATTTATGACAAAAGCTTTGTGTGCTTTCTTTTAAACGTGCTGTAGTAAATTTTTAACCTTTTCTCTTATTTTAATTCATATTTTTGTATTTTTTTATATTCATTTTTAGAAAATATATATTAATCGTTATGCAATTTAACTGTACGTAAACTTTTACATAAATAATAAATGTTTCCAAAACTATATAAAAAAAAAAAACTTTATTTCTTTATTTTTAGTTACACTTAAACACGTTCTCAAAACATAAGGGTATATCTTAAGAAAGTCGTATTTATATATTACAATTTTCATAAACGTAAATCTTTTTAATATAAGCTCCTCACATTTAGCATAAAATTAAGTGGACACTTGCATAGTACATAATAATATATTATTTTTATTATAATAAGTATACTTTTCTCCATATTTTATTATATATATATATATATATATATAAAATATATTATACATATACATACACTCACACACATTACATTGTACTGTTATACACTGCACCATTTTATGCATTTGTATACATAATTCACATCCGTGTGTGCTACTACAACAATTTATCCTTTTTTTTTTTTTTTTTTTTTTTGTATATTATGTTAAATATAAATCTACTTGAAAAGTATATTTTATAACAATGTACGTTGGCTGTGTGCTGTGTGCGCTTACTCTGACTCTTTCTCTCACTTGCCCTGATTTATTTCAAGTGTAAATTTCGCCTGCATTCGCATGGCACGGATTTTAATTACTCTAAGCACTCGTGTGGAAATAAAACAGAAATAAAATAAGGTAGAAATACGAATGAAAGAGAGAGGAAGTTTATGTCCATCGTATGCTACTAAAATTGTGAAATGTCAATCTTTTTTTATTGTTCTTTTTATACAGTGTTACAATATACACATATACAAGGAGAAAATTAAACAAGAGTTCAAAATTTTAAGTGTTATAATTTATTTGAATTTTTGCTAAAGTTGAGGTATTATAAAATACTTGTAAAATAATTTGGATATAGTATAAGATTGGATTATGTAGTCGTAAAAAGTACTATCATGGCTAGTCTAAATTTAATTTGATGTTACGTCTGGAGCTGGAGTAATAAAATCTCATATCTATAAGACTTTTGTAACAAACGAATAGTTTTTTTTTAATTCATTATATTTAACTCATTTTAACTCCGTACAGTAATTCTATATGATGACGTATAAATTCATAATACATAACAACAACTTCACTTCAATAAAATTAAAAAAAATAATAATAAATAATAATAACTTGGATATTTGTTTCAGTTTAATATGTACAGCTCTGGCCAAAAATTTAAGAAAGGGGCAACGGTGGCCGCAACGTTTTCTCATAAAGATAACATAGAGTGCGTGCGGGTTGCCTACACAAAATCATTCTCAAACTTTTGGCGAGAGCTGTTCATATATTTGTCTTATTCATTGTCAGTTAGTGTTGTCATATAATAAAGAACATTATTATCAAAATTTGTTGAACATAAAATAATTGTGCAAGGATATCTGTAAAAATAAAACGATCCAATCAAAATTAAAAATTTAAAAATAGCATCATTTTAAAAGATAAGAAATAAATAAGATTTTTTTTATTGACCCACGCAACTACTAAGAATTACATAATTATATCTACAATTTATATGCCATGATTATATTAGTGAAAACAATTATTTTTATTAATTAAAATAACGTTTCGTTAAAAAATAAGCAATTTATTAAACTTTCCGTTAATAATGCAGAGACGAATATATTAAGTATAAAAAAAATTCTATATTATGAAATATTTCCTTGTTAGAAGAAAAATGTTTTGTTTATAATAAAACACTGATATAAATATAAATACATTATGTAATTAGAGTTATAAAAATAAAATATCACTTTTCTACAGCAAGTATTAAATATATTATTATAATATACATTCATTTAAGTATTAATATAATACTTTAACTGAATAAAATTTATTAGAGAGAGAAAGAGAGAAAAGTTAATATAAAACTTTATTTTAGTGAAAGTAATGAATCTCGTGACTTAAAGACACCAACAAAAGGAATCATTGTTGCGACCTAGAACAAATGTAAACTTCGGTATAACAACTTACTTTACAAGTAAGTAACCTCCGTGCTTATGTGATTTCATTCTTAACATACCCATGTTCATTAAATAACTTCATCAACATCTTAATATACTTTAATTAACTTTAATTATTATAACAGCTTTAAATTTTTATTAATTTTTTAATGAAAAGACTTCAGCTTTCTCTTTCTCTCCCCTTTATTTTTCTTTCTTTCTTTTTCTTTTCTTTTTTCTCAACTATATACAAACTTTTTTTTATATTTTTTTTTCTATTCAGGGTATAACTTAGTACTTTCTTAAATGTGAAAAGTTATACATGCAAGCAGTGAAGCAAGTCTTTAATTTAGCTCGGAGGTATGTAATCAAGTTGGTATAGTAGTGAACGATTTGGATGACGGCGTTAATGACCTCTGAACACGTTGACATGTTGGCTAAACTTTACGCCAGTCTAGCTAGGTCCCTTATTCTACACAAGCAAAAGTCTCGAAACTCTTAAGACAAGTTTGGAGAACCCTCTCAACTTTTTTTTTTTTTTTTTTTTTTTTTTTTTTTTTCCTGCTAGACTCTTGAGAACTTCAAGTTTTGTACATTCTGCAGTCAAGCAAAGCAAAAGTAACTTTTGTTTCAAGTTACAAAATGTCAAAATCTATCACCTTATATTATATTATATATTATGAGAACAAGAAATTTACATTTGAGATTCATTCATTAGATTGTGTTCTCCACGGAGGTAGTAAATTTATTATTAAACATAATATAAGAGTTATAACTGCACTTTTAGTTTAGATCAAATAACGTAAAAACAGTTCTTTAATAATTTGGTTCAAATACTATACAAATACTACAGAAAGTTACATATAATGCTTTAACGTAAACAGATATATTTACATTACGTAAACATACATATACACCATAATATTTGACATTGTCAAATCAAATCTTGTTATTGAATCATTTTCAACGATTTGTTAAGGCGGGAAATCAGCTACTGCGGGATTTGACTAAAACGTTGTAAAGGAGGAAACATCTAATATTTAACGCAGTAATAGATTAGGGTAAGATGACTTAAAAAATATAAAAAAATTGGGGGGGTCACCATGCTAGATTTTGAATTACGATTTTTTGAAGTTTTAGTCCCATAAGAGCCCATGTTAACTTCAATAACTAATTTCTCTCTTATCTGATGGTCACGGGTGCTGAAATTTTTATCAAGGGTAGCTGTTACCATTAACTTTAAGATGGCATCAAAAAATTAGAAACTTTACTTTTTAGATTTTGAGATACAAGCGAACTGAAGAGAACCCTTAAACTTTTTTTTTCGTGTAGTAAAACATTTCAATATTAGTATCACCATGGTATTTTATATAAGAGGCATAATGTTTCATATAATACAAACTCATCTGGACATATAGGAACAAAATTATTAATTATTATTGATATAATAATAATAATGTACAGTATATTATTTTAATATTGAACAAATATGGCAGACATGATAAGTTATGCAATATTTTGTATTAAATCTTCAATAGGTATATGTAATATTTTTATAGACTTGACCTGAAATGTCTGTCAGTGGCAAAAAATAAAAAAATAAAAAAAAAAAGTGGAAAAATGAATAAAAATTCCCTCCTCTTAATATCAAGGAATGGAATGTAACTCATGGATATTTTTTGTATATTATAAAATTCTTGTAAAACGATCGTTCAATATGTCGTGACATTTTTATTAAGTTGTTTGATTTCTATCTTTCTTACTTTAACATGACATGCATAATATTATATAACTTGAGTTTATTAACTGTATTATATTAAGTCATATTTAATGCATAATAATGTGAAAATTAAAGTAAAGGCGTGTATCAAGTGCAATTAATCTCTTGAGTGAATGAAGTGTTGACGTGATGTGGGAAAATTTTGCTGGCACCCGAGGCAACCAGTACATTTCGTGTCAAATCAAAACAAACCACAATTCTTAACTGTTACATAAGACAACTTCAGTTTATGTGATTATTCACTGTCGTAAAAATCTTCAAAGGTGTATTTTTTTCTATTATATATCGTTTTTATTTTTTATTATTCTTTTTTTCTAAATCACTTTCATGGTTATATTAATGATTTTTTTAGGTACAAAGAAAGAGAGAAAAGAGTACTGACAAGTGAGACAAGAAGTTTGTAAAAACCTTGCTTCTGATTGTGAGTAATAAAAAATTCTTTAAACCATAAAACTAAAATCTACAAATTAAAAAAAAAAAAAAAAAGTGGAAGGAGACAAAATCATTTATTTTGTTTTGTAATAAACATAGTTGTTTCTATCTTCACGTACATTTGTTTATTTTTGCGACAGAAAAAGAGAAAAGGAGAGATAGTATACGGATGTAAATGTAATTATTTTGATGATAGTATACGTAGCAGGTAATTGCAGTTTCTGCTGCTACTTGGCAGCAGTCTTACTTCAGTTTCATTTTCATTGCTCCTGGGGTATCCTGTGTGGAGATAGAGAAAGGGAGAGACAGAATGTGAGTGAGAGAGAGAGAGAGAGAAAAGAGCGAGTGAAACCCTGTAGGCTTTGCAAGAGAGAGAGAGAGAGAGAGAGAGAGAGAGAGAGAGAGAGAGAGAGAGAGAGAGAGAGAGAGAGAAAGTAGGCAATAAACTGGTCGTAATGCCCACCCGACTATTGGATTATATGGTCGATACCAAACACACACACATACACACACACACGCACACACAACTATTTACTACTACTGTACATCTTTTCTCTAGCTTTTGTTTTATTTTATATATATATGTTTGTAACACAAAAATATCGTAAGCTGATTTACTACAATAATGAAAATAAGGAATTTTGTATTTATTTTTGCTATGTAGAATATTTCACTATATTATAGTAAGAGATAGCTTTGTACTGCAGCAAAGTTATACAGAAAATGTAAAATAATGTCTCGCGGCTTTTGTCACTCTTCCAAACTATGAATTAAAAAAATATTTTTCAATTGTATTCCCTATGAGATTTATGTTCGTAAATAACACGATGAAATGTATTTAACTCGTAATTCGAGCTCTCGAAGCAAAAATATGCAATTCAGCTCTCCCATTGCTCTCTCCTATGTTATTTTTTTAATACCACATTTTGGCAATGGTACAAAAATGAGAAAATGTTCATTGTTATTGTAAAACGTTATCAATATTCAAAAAGGTTATGAATAATTTTTACACCACAAAATTTAATTTAAGTAATAATCTTGATAAATATATTGTTTGTGTTCACAAATAATTCACGTAGGGTATACAAAAAAAAAACATGTTTTTTTTTTATCTTGTAAAAAAAAACACGTTATTTATTACGTTAATAGTGTTCGTAACATTATTCAAATTTATATACATGTGACTATAGCCTGAAGCTTTTTGGTCAATTATGACTACATTTGAGTTACTAGTTTGTTTATTTTATCTGTTTTATATTACTGATTTTATTTTGACTTTAGCATTGAAAAAAAACTGTGTGTCAATAATTGCTTTATATTTATATTTTATTTCAATCTCGTATGTATCATTCTAATGCGAGGTTCACAGTACCGTAATAAAACACTTACGATTAGTACAGATTTCAAGATCAACGTGTAATTTGAATAACCAACTTATGTTCAACTATTTGTTTTTTTCTGTGAATTCTGCATGATTTTTACGTAGATATTACCAGTGAAATGATTTTACACATTTTACCGCACCAAAGCCAGTTGAGCTTTTTACTTCATTTATATCATTTTGTGATGGTCAATTTGTACAAGATAGAACACGAGTCGTATATATGAGGCGATTAGTAACATATATATAGGAGAGAGGAGTGGGCTGGTGAGCATATTATTTTATTTTTGTGTGTTTTGAAATAAGTTCACTAAAAGAGCGGAGAAGTGCAGCAGTGGAAACCTCTCTTATTGTTATGTATCAACATTGGTGTGGTAAAAATTGTTAGTGACTAACAATTTTTTAAACTTACAGTACAAAATTACTTCACGTGGCTACATTTTTTACGGTATTAAGTGTATTTAAATTTAAATAACATTTGTATAGTTTAGTTTCAAAATTATTTAAGTCCACTTGCTAATGATATGAAAAATTTGAATGATTTTTCAAATTCAAAATATTTCTCTTCATGCATCTCTTTCTCAGTAATATACACATAATATATTCAGCAGGTACTTGTTCATTTTATAAGTTTTGTTCATTATAATAAAATTATATATGCGAGTTATAAGGATAACTTAGGTGTCATGTAAAAGTGGGCTAGAGACAACCTCGTAATTTAAAAAATTAATTAACAACAATTATTTATTTATTTAAACATTTATACTGTAACAACGTTTAACACTTTATAAGCAAAAGTTTAGTATTCCAGTTGCTAACGTTACTCAAAATATTTGAAGACTAAATTTCTGATATTTTCTGGAAATTGCTGTAACTTCTTGTTTTATACTTGCTTATAAGATGTAATCCCCTGACAGTAATCTCACTTGATTGTACTTAAATCGAGCAGACATATTATTTTATATACATCAGACCACATTTTTCTCTATAAAAATTGCTGTCAATAAGTATTAAAATTTAGAAAATCATCATCAGTTATAAGATAAATATCTAAAAAGGTAAATGACGTATAAAAGATGCTATAAAACAGAGTAAAAAAAATATATATTCTTTTATAAACATAAAAAAATAAGTATACAAACATCTTGATTTACTCATAACTATGATGTCGATAGTTTATTTCGATCGTTAAACTTTGAAAGTGTATATTTTTTGTTGCTGTTGTTGTAAAAAGTTTGATCGAGATTTGCACGTGAATGACTTGTTGAGGTGAAGTCAGGTGTGCTATAATATGCTCTCAAGAGGTATAGTGTGTATATAGAGAGTGTGTGGATGTGTTAGTGGCGAAGTGGCTACGAAAGCATTAAAAACTTTATGACGAGAGAGAGAGAGAGAGAGAGTTGGCCACGTGACAACACAGAAAAGCTCCTCTGGACTCCAGGGAGAAATAAAGTGATTATTTTACACTCTCTCGTTATGACAAACAACCCCTGCCTTAATAACAATCATCAACATGCATCATTAGAACAAGGAGGGAAGGGAGGTATAAGAATTATCTTTTTATGTTCTAATATTATACTATGAGTATATTATAATATATAATTTACTTGTTTAAAAGTGGGGAATAATGATGATGTTTAAAGCATAATTTTAAAAGATTTTTTTATTATATATGTAATAGATAATAAGTAATTTTATTTTTGATTATAATACTGATCATTTTTCATTTTAGAGTAAAAATTATTATTATGGTAATGAAAATTTAAATATAGCAATAACATTACCATAAACATGAAATATTTGGTTAAAAATACAAAAGAAAAATAAAACAGTAAAATTTTATTATAATTTTTTTTAAACATTTCATATATATTTAATATATAAATAACATTTCAATAAGAATATAAATAATAATACAATGGCAGAAAGAAAAAATATAATTGAAAATTGTTTTAAAATAATTCTTCAATGAAAAAAAAAAATGTTAATATAATAAATAAAGGGGAAAAAACACAGTTGGATATAAGTTTAGATCGAAACAAAAAAACTTGCAGATTAAATTTGAATGACGCCGAATGTGAAGTTGATAGAAGAAGGGGAAAGGAGAGAGAGAAAAAAAAAGAGAAGAGAAAAGACAAATCTCTACTTTGAAAATACAATAACTTTGAAATTTAAATTGTTTTTGTGAAGAAAAAAAAAAGTTTTTGCCGCAGATATATTGCTTATTTTTATTTTTTTTTCTCTCGCCTTCAGACCTACACTTTGCTCGAGACAATTTGTTTGCTTTTCCTGCTGGTTGGTTTGGCTCACAATGTAGCGCAAATTGAAGATGGAGATCTCATATAAAATAAATTTACCATGCCTAGAATATTCCCTAACACCATGGAAATAACTTTAAAAAAATTAAAAAATGATTTATAATGTATCAGACGATACAAAATAAAAACGGATTTGCCTATTTTTTACGCAAAGTCAGCAGTTCATTCTGCATTTTAGACATGTAATTCTATACAAAAAAATATGAAGTATTAATTTATATCATCCACTTTTATTATATTGTTTATGATTATCAATATATTAAGTTCATTATTATTAAAACCTCGTTGTTACTCAATATCATGTATACTGTAATAAAAAATTATAGGAACTAAAATAGTATTCCTATCCTATTTTAACGTTAATGTCAACTCAAAATTTTTTACAAAAATGAAAAAAGGTATATCAAATGAACTCCTCATTCCCACCATTTTTACTTTTATATATACATAACATTTTTTTGCTTTACGAGTAAAAATATTATGCAATAAAATATGTTTGATATAGATGTTTAACACTCTTTTAAAAAAAAAATGGCAAAAACTTTTTTCTTTCTACTTTCTTTTTCCCATAGCGACAACTTGATCGAAATTTAATGGCGCTTGTCCTTCATGTTACAAACTTTTTAACAGAGAGTGAAATGGAAAGAGGTCTATTTTTATAAAGTTCCACGTAAGGTAGGTCTGATGTAACTTTGTATAATAATGTTACATCTTATCTTGTTTATCATAAAGATTTTTGTGTGTACATTATATAATTCATCAATATTTAAAATTATTGTAACATTCTGCGTGTTTGTGGTTGTATATATTTTTTAATATTTATATTACACAGTCGTAATTTCCTAAAACTTATCTCCATCCATCTTTAAGTTTTCATATCCCATACTTTCCAAATATACCCTAATTACATTCAATCATGATCGTTATTAGGTTAGGTGATGGGTTAGGGGTAAGAGTAGATCAGATATATATGCAGTCAGGCCTAAATCTTTCAATTTATTATAAGGTTATTTAACAATTTATTTATATTTTATAATAATGAACAAAATTAAAACGTAAATATTGAATCTCATCAATCTTGGGTACAATATTTATATGTCATCTGTTTTATTATTTAAATGCTTAGTATTAAATTGAACAATTTTTGTATAAGTATCCCTGGAAAAATGTTAAATAAGTTCAATATAAATTTAAAGTGGGTACATTTCGTTTTGTGTATTCATTGCTTAAGGCGTTTTGCCTTTTTCACAACGCCTTATGGATATTTTTAATATATTTTAAACCTCTATAAGTTAATAACTAGCCAACAACTATTACTATTGGTTCTTCCCCCAAGCATTCCCCTTATTTTCTCAAGAAAAAAAAAGAAAGAAAATATATAGGAATTACTTGAATTATTTATGATATAAAAACTCTACATTCCATTGGAATTAAAACTATATAAAGAAGTATTATGCAAAGATTAGAGAACATAGTACAGCATTGAGTATTGGGAATTACTTAAGAGGGTAGTAAAAATAAAGAGGAGAATCAAAGCGCCAGGTAAGTACAAGGAAAATATTTCATAATCTTTCACTTTTTTTATAAATATATATATATTATAACACAATTTCTCTCTTCCATATTATACTTCATGCATCGTTTCAACGCTATAAAATTTAAAAGTAGAGTGTTTTTTGTTACGTTTTTTGAAAGCTTTCCACTTAAATTTAAAGCATTTTCAAGTCAACAATTTTTCCTTAATCATAAACCGCATTATATTGTATAGTATAATATATAAATATATCTTTTTTAAACGTATTTTATTTCTTTAAAAGTTTTCTAAAAAGTACTAAACAAGTATTATTAAAGGTGTTGAAAATAAAATTAGTATCACTTTTGTATATTATATAAAAGTATTAAAACATGTAATACTTTTTAGTTATAAATATTTTTTCTTTTGTAAAATGACAACGAATTAAAGACGATAGAATATTTTTTAAAACTTTTTTGCGGTCTATAAATTTTATATATATATATATATATATATATATATATATATATATATATATATATATATATATATATATATATATATATATATATATATATATATATATATATATATATATTATTCACAGTATAATATATAATTAGAAAGCAACGTTAAAATTTTGTTATGGAAAATGAAAATTGTGGTTTATTTTGTATTATATAATATAAGCTTATGTTATATAAATTGTTATATATATTTTATAGTAATTTATTATACGGCTAATAAATTAATCTGACGCAACACCGCGTACCTAAATGGATATACATAATGCATATATGATGTGAAGTTTCGATATATATATACCAATTCAATGGTGACATATATGTATAAGCGAGATAGAGAGAAACTATATATATATGTAGTACTCGCCTTAATGTTATACTAATGGGAATTTACAGATGGTCATTTAATATCATTGCGTGGACTGTATATATAGTATAATTTTGATGAACTTAAATCTGTTCTATGATGTATGTTATTTATATATGTATGAATAATATACATTAAACTTTTTTACAAGCTCTTATATTTAGAGGATGATGTAAACATAAATCTTTTTTTTTTATCTCCATACTTCAAAAAAATTATACAGAATTAGGGGAGAAATTGTTATTACGTTATTGTGGGAAATACTTGTGGAAAAATATACAAAAAATGTATCGATACTAAAGGACAATATTTAACTTATGTTAAAAGTTATGAAATAGTGTTGCGAATTATAAACTCGCGATGCTTATATACATAATTCTCTCTCTCTCTCTCTCTCTCTCTCTCTCTCTTCCAAATACAATTTTATTTGTTCATTTCTATATCCTCATACAATACAAATAAAATGTATCAGCTTTAGTTATTAACCTCAAAATGAGACAATTAGAAACGATTGTAAATAAATATTCACAAATACAAACATATATACAGCTACAGTTAATAAGCACATTACATATCGCTCTTTCTCTCTCTCTCTCTCTCTCTCTCTCTCTCTCTCTCTCTCTCTCTCTTTCTTCTGCTGTGGAGTACTTATACTACTTCAGGATAAAATTTCACGATAATATTATCATTACAAAATTAATCATTCTTTTCAAAATTTAAAATAAAAGGTATTTCATTTAGGCAAGTAATTTTAATCCTTTATATATATATATATATATATATATATATATATATATATATATATATATATATATATATATATATATATATATATATATATATATATATATATATATATACATATATATATATATATATATAATGGAATGAATTGATTACAAAAGACATAAAAATAATACAGATTTTTTGTTCTATCAATTTTACTATTCAGCAACAAAAAGCTATAGAAATAAGCTAATTCTATGACTAATTCTCCCAATCTGCTTGCTATATTTATACGGTATATGAAATATATGAGGCTTATTACATATTGGCTATAACTCAATTATCTTTATTGTTTTATTGAAATTGATCACAATAGCAAATACCATAAACTTTTTTTTATTCAGATATAAATCAATGCTAAATTTATATAGCAAAAAAAAAAAAAAAAAAAAAAAAAAACTATGCGCATATTTTGAATCTTCGTGTCATCAAAGCATTGATTCTACAATGTAATTTCTATTTAAAGTCAGCATATTTTTCATTGTAGAACCATTTTTTTAAGGCATGTGTAGCAAAAGTATAAATGATAATCATTTAATGTGTGTGTGTGTGTGTGTGTGTGTGTGTGTGTGTGTGTGTGTGTGTGAGAGAGAGAGAGAGAGAGAGAGAGAGAGAGAGAGAGAGAGAGAGAGAGAGAGAGAGAGAGAGAGAGAGAGAGAGAGAGTTTTGATTTTATTTAGACAATATGTAAAACTAAGATAAAAAAATGCGTACAGTACATGAATCTGATAATGAAATTCTTTGTATTTCTCTCTCTCTCTCTCTCTCTCTCTCTCTCTCTCTCTCTATATATATATATATATATATATATATATATATATATATATATATATATATATATATATATTACATACACTACACTATTTAGTATATCGTTGAGTATTCAATATTGATTAATTAAATGTGGAACAAAATTTTTTCTTAACTTTATTTCTATGTGTTTTATTACATGAATAATTTATGTAAATTTGCAAACTTTAAGTTTTCCCAATTTAATTATTGGTTGTTATGCTAATGATGAAGACAGATGGTAAAAAAGTGCAGAAGAACGATCAATGCAAACATAAAATTTATTAAGAGGAAAAGTGAGGAGAGAGAGAGACACACTCACACAAATTTATTCAAACCAATCAATTTGATTCGAATGTTTGTTTTATTTTTTTTTATCATGCTCTCTCAACGCCCATGGCTAAGGTAAATAACGACCACAAAAAATTCTATAAAATGAACTAAATTTTAAATTTTATAAAAAGTCAACTAACGTTATAAGTCTTATCAACAAATTAAAAGAGCGGTTGTGTTTTTTTAACATATAACTTTAACTAAATAAGTTACCTAAAATGTTCAATATTGTACTATAACATTATATAAATTTTGCATTACAGTGTGCATTTTTTTAAATTAATGAAATGAAAAATATGTAAAAAAAAAAATTATAATAATAATAAAATATTAATAATAATATGTTTGACATTGCTCCAAAATCTTCCAAATATTATTTAATAATATTTACACGAATGAGGATGTTTCTAAAAGTTTAATTGCTGACATAAAATGTATAAAATGCTCATTATACTTCCTAGTTCAGGGCAGTGATAGAAGTTCAGCCCGCAGTTTTCTCTGTGACGTGATGCAGGTCAGTGGACATAGACTTTGAAGTGACAACAAGCCACGTGACAACTTAGTAAATATACAAGTCCACATGAGGGTAAAGCTTTTATTAGGCAACATTTGCTGACGTCATACATAGCCCCAAAACTGACAACATATTATTTTTCCTTTGCATCCTACTCACTTTCCATCCTACTCACTTTGTTCCCTGCCCTCCCCTCCTCTCTCTCTCTCTCTCTCCCTTCTTTCTTTCTTTCCTTCACTTTCTCTTTCTTTTCCTCTTTTCTCTCTCTCTCTCTCTCTCTCTCTCTCTCTCTCTCTCTCTCTCTCTCTCTCTCTCTCTCTCTCTCTCTCTCTCTCTCTCTCTTTCTCTCTCTCTCTCCCTGACATGCATGTAGAAAACAAATGTATTTTTTAATAAGTGAGCTGAAATATTGATAATTTATTTACTACTTACATCATGGTACTTAATTTCTTCAAATTAAATTATTTCTTTTAAGTGTACTAATAATTAAACGTCATTAAAATTTTGTAACTAACTTCCCCCAATTTTAATAAGTTTTAAAATGTTTCATTGTTTAATTAATATAGTAGATATATTTAATTGCTTTAATTTACATACGTATAGCTCAATAAGAAATTAGTTATTATATAATTATTAAATTTGAACGTTTTGAAATTGACAAATCAAATGAAACGCAACTTTGACATGTGACATTATTATGTCATGTACACTACAGTACAAAAGTTGTATTTTCTTGCAAAATAATTGACAGCTAAAGGTTATATTCTTAAAGTCACGTAAAACGAAACAGAAATTTTCTTTTCATCTTCATGTGGAATCAAGAAGATGTTTCACATCATTT
>OX439131.1:13751433-13821433 GCA_949318235.1 Ecdyonurus torrentis
TCATTTGAAATGATGAGGAAAATTAAAATTACGTTTGCTTCTTGAATATATTATACAAAGTTATAATTTGTATAGAAACACTTCTAGAAAACACATTCATTATAACATATTATTAAAAGCAATCTTCTATAGATATGTATATAGTATCAAAATATTTTCTCGATATTTTTATTGAAAAGTTTCAATTTCTTTATAAATATATTGAAAATAACCTAAACTTGTCATATTTTTCTGTTAATATTTTATCGGTTTAAAATTTCAATGAACTAAAATATATTATTTGAATGATGATTATATTCCACGTTAAAAAAAAAGTAAAAGTTATTGAAATTCTGCGTTTTGCAGCGCTTGTAGATAAATTATTATATTATTTATTATTAAATTATTTTAAGTATCAACGTAATAAAATTACCAAAAGTGCTTCTATCAGTGTGTGTTTTTAACTATAGACATTTCTCCTAATTTTACAAGTTGTGTGCTTTTTTTTTTTTTTTTTTTTTTAATTCAAATCTGTAATAAAAACAAACTGTGAGTGTATATGAAAGAGAGAGAATGAGGTTTCATCAAAAAGGTTGAATTAAACCAACATAATTAGCGTTGAGAATTATTCATTACTGCATGAGAGCGAGTGAGTGTGACAGAGATATTAGACAGAGGAATTATCAATAGTTCTCTCTTCTGGTATACGTATATGGTAAATGTATGTACGTTGTAATATATTACAAATCTTCTTGTCCTCGGGCTAACAACTTTGACCTTACCTGATGATCTGATTTTATTAGTAATAGCTGCTTCTGTGAACCGTAAATTTTGCATTTTAACATTTGGTATTTCTATTGACCTTATGTTACACAAATATTATTCTAGAAAATACAAATGTTCTTTTTATTTTAACTTTTAAATAAAAACAAATTTCAATTGGATTTTTTTTAAATGTAGGAAATAAGACAATTATTTTTTTATAACTTTAAGAAATAATTTAGGCCTAACAAAAATGTACTTTTTAAAAATTATTAAACACGAAACGTGACCTCCGAAATTGAAGCTTAAAAAGAGAAAGTTCAGGGGTTACAACATGGATTTTTCAATGTTAGATAGTGAGAAGAACTGTTCATAAACTCACATATGATGACCCAATACCCTTCCTTAGCCCCATGGTGGCCCCTTAAACTTGCGCTCATCCTGCGAGCTATGCAACCCACTACAACGTTTCTATAGTAAAGCCGTAACCATGACGTAAAATATACGGGAAGAGTTGCATATCTCGCAGGATGATCACGAGTTTGCGGGGCTACGAAAGGACTTTGGATCATCATATATGAGTTTATGGAAAGTTCTTCTCAATATCTAACATTGAAGAAGCTATGTTGTAACCCCTGAACTTCCTCTTCAATGCTAAAATAATAAAACGTATAAAATCTGCGAAATTTTTTCTCACCATTAGGTCATCCTGATACGATACCCAGTAGAAAATGTTATGCTGGCTGCATAAGATGAATATTCCTATGCCCTTCTATGGCAATACAAATGGTTTTTGGGACAAAATTATATAATTTTTGCAAGTCCCATCTTATGATTTGTAATATAAAAATCAATGTTGTTAATAATAAAGGATGTTTTTAAAAGTAAGCAAGTAAATTTACAACCTTTAACAAACTAAAGCTAGTCTAATTTAATTTTGACTCTTCTTTATTTTACACAAATATAATATGATTTGTTGTATTTTTTTGTATATTTTTGCCCTGAAAATAACAAATTTACAACAGAATTCCAAGTCAATTAAATAGCTCATTTGTGATAGAAAGCAAAAGGTTACATTTATACTAATATATGTTTATACTATTTTGCGCTCTAAGAAATATAATGGTTGAATAAAATAATATTTAAAAAAATATATATATAATTAAAATTTAAAATTTAGTCAGATTTAAGTAGATTATAATATTTAACATGGTTTCATTCTATAGTATTACAGTCATCCTTTGCAATGTGTATATGTGTATTATGTCCTCAAACTATATATGTGTGTATTTCCGTATTACGAATGAAAATTTTATGAGGATTTAATGTAGTGGTATATTACTATAAAGTTCATTTTACTTATATTTAACATTGAAATTTAAGCCATGTTGAATTCTTATTTGATACTAGACTATTTGGTTGAGTGCAGGTGAAGGATTTAGTTACCGAATCTTTTTTTTTTTTTTTTTTTTTTTTTTTTTCACAAAGTGCACACACGTATATAAATAAATTCAGTTACCTTTTTTTTCCACTATAGAAGTGTAAAAATTGATGTCAACTTACATTATGATAAAAATGATATCATTTTTCCAAACTTTTTTTTTTTTTTTTAAAGTAGGAGTTTTTATCTTTTAAAACTCACGAGGACACTTAAAAAAAATTATATGGAAGTTATTGAAGTTACTAGACTTGAGGTTTTAATATATATAAAAAAAAATCTCAAGGATCAGCAACGATCTCTTGGGTTTTACTTAAAGAACTTAATTTTCAACTTCTACATTTAAATTCAATTACATGATTACATTTTATTCCACTAAGAGCCACTAAAAATTAGAGATGGTTTTAATAAACCCTACCCCCCCCCCCCCTTTTTTTTTTTTTTTTTTTTTTTACTTTACTTTACGTATATTTGGAAATTTTAATGTTAAAAATTTACAACAATTTTAATAGCAAGAAAAATTTATCGATATAAAGTGAAAAGCATTGAAGGATGATTTTGTATATAACAAAGTGATTTTTTTTTAACGAGAAAATCTCAGTAAAATGTTATAGAGCAAAGCAAATAACAGAAATGTTGGGCATATTGTTAAAATTTGGCTTTACATTCGATGAAGGAAAAATGATACAGTTGGCGAGAGAGAGAGAGAGAGAGAGAGAGAGATTACTGGTCTGATACTACTACGTTTGCCGTTTGCCGCAGGCTTAGATTAATGAACAAAAGTTATACATACAAATACGATCGAGTGAGTGTAGACATAGTCTTTGTTATTCACCATCCTCTGCGGCTTTTGTTGCTATAATGAACAGAGAAAAGAGAGCGAGAGATATAAGAAGAGCTTCACTCGCTGTGCCTGTATATACCTTAACTATATATATATATATATATATATATATATATATATATATATATATATATATATATATATATATATATATATATATATATATATATATATATATATATATATATATATATATATATATGACGGTGATTTGTCTTACATTTGACGTGAAACAATCTTTCATATTTTATTAATGTGAAGTAACACATGGTTCTCTTCTCTCTCACTCCTACTAGTTATTTGATCAATACAGTCTATATCTATATATATATATATACACCTTTACCTATACCTGTGAGTAATATAATTAAACACAATACTTAATATAATTTAGATCAGTAAATGAGACAGAAACTAAAAGAAACAATTAAATTATTATTATGAACTCGTCACAGGCTAATGATGCTTTTTCTTGAATTTAATTGTTAAATAAATGTTTCATGTTATACCTAAATATTTTTATTTTTATTTTTTTGCACAACAAGTAATATTTTTCTCAAACAAATATATATATATATATATATATATATATATATATATATATATATATATATATATATATATAAGTTTAGTAATGGAAATTTTTTATTGACAAATTTTCAAATACGTATCAATACTATTTGACGAATATATATACATAAAAAGTAAATTTTCCATTAGGTGTAATCTTTCTCATCTGAACAAAGACAAAAATCAAAGAAATTTTAAAATAAAAAGTAATAATAAATTCTATTTGTTTTACATTATAAAACAAAAGAATATATTATTGATCATTTTACGATCAAAATAAAAATGATACTTTTGTATCATTTTTGAAAAAAAAAAAATATAAATATATATAATATTGAAATTCTTTTATTTATATTATACTTTTCTCTGTTTTATATTATAATTTGTTGTAGCTATAAAATGATTCTAACAAAACAAAACAATAAAAACAAAATTCACTGTCAGAAAACATTGTGAAAAAGCTACAAAGAGTAAATTTTATCGTTGCCAAAGAGACTTCTTAATCAGTCAAAAGCTCTTTTCAAATATTTGTATTAAAAAAAGTCGTTCTCAAATATGATATAAAAAAAAAATTTATTTTATATACAGTATACGTCAGAAAATCAAAATGTATTATTTCTCTACTTTTAAATCTATATTTAAAACAAAAAGACGAAACACTTTATAATAAAAGAGAGAAAATTTTGGCATGTTGCCTTTCTCTCTCTCTCTCTCTCTCTCTCTCTCTCTCTCTCAACTGCCTCCATCAAAGTATAAACACATCTTATCAAAAACAATGAAACAATATAATATACTCAGTTGAGTTTTAATTCAAAAATAAAATCAATTCATACTTAAACATTAAAAATAAAATGCACTCACTCGTGTTAAAAAAAAATCTTTGCTGTAGATTTTTATTTATTTTTTCACAAAGCTTACAAAAACAAAATAAAAAAGAGAGCAGTTTGATTTCAATTGGACGTTTACAACAATAGTCCTCACTTTTCTCTCTCTCTCTCTCTCTCTCTCTTTCTCTCTTTCTCTCTTTCTCTTGACGAAAAAAAATGGCAAAAGCTGATCAATTGGGCACGCAGTGTGCTATTGTGTCATTTAAAAAACAACAACGCTCGAAAAGCAAATAGTCAATATAATCTAGGACAAGCAAAAAACATTAGTGATAACAAATTTGCTACAGAAAATACAAAAGAATTGACGTTTTTAATGTCGAGCAATTCATTTCAATTTATCTACATTGTTTCGAGTCATTTACCACCTGGCTAATACATTGCATTTTGCCACGACGTAACAAAACAGATGGCAAAATGCTTTTATTACTTTTTCTTTACCTGTTAATTTAGATATCAAAATCTGTACACTGCAGTTACATAAAATCAATAGATTTCTTGACAAATGTGACTTTGTATTGCAATTTACTATAAGCTGTACGAAACTATTAGGGCAACAGATATCCCCCAATTAAAACTATCATTTTTCTTCCGATATATAATTATATAACAGAAGAGAAAAGTAAGCTGTTATTTTTTTCACTGATGGTAACCATTTTTTCAAAAATGTTGCAACAATAATAGAGCAAAAATAAAACTATTTTCTAAAAATTACTATAATATCATATTATTTAAAAAATTTGTAAAATCATTCATTACAATATGTAAAAAGATGTAAAAATGATGTAAATATGGTGATACATTTAATTATGCTACCTTTAATTCATTAAATTTTAAAAATTATTATATAATTATAAATGTTGTTGAATCTGTTAAAAAATGACAATAAATTATTACATTATAATACAAAATAAATAAGTGTAGGATATAAAATAAAATGTAGAAAAAAGGTTATGAGTTATGAGTGTCGGAGATGCTGAGGGTGATGAATAAGGTTTGCACTCTCGTTGACAGAGATTAGTGCGTGGCATCACGCCACCCCGAGAGATTTATCTAACTGAAATCTGCGAACATTGTTCAACGCAATTTTTTACACCTGATTTCTGTTCTGCCTACCGTTTTGCCATCACAAAATTGAGAGAGCTCTTCACGGACCACTTTTTAGTTGACTTAATTTTTGGCTTCAAAGCCAAATATTTTTTTAGTGCTATTTTATACTTCCGACATATTATTAATAAATATTATGGAAATTCAGAGAAAAACATATAAAATTTCACGTTAAAATAGCAAAAGTATAAGAATGAAGATAAAAAATATAATATACAATAAAAATGATTTAGAAGTTTTCTTTAAATTTCAAATTTTTTATACTATCTTGAATATTTTAATTTTACTTTATATAGATTGTCGCAAATATATATTTCTTTTCTTTTACCGATTTCAGTTTGCGACAGTAAAATAGTGGACTATACACTTGTATAAGCAGTAAGATTTTCTAGTTGGTTGAACTCAATGTAGTTACAGAGGGTGGGTGTTTTGTTTTGTTACAGCAAAAGTACTGAAGTGTAGTACAATATACATGGTCCTCACCATCGTAAGATTTATCACCAGATACGTCGCCGTCCGTGACAAATAAAATAAACGTCCTACATATACTGACTGCATCGCGGAGAAGAAATTCTACTTCTGTGCACGCTGTAGATCGTTATTACTTTTTTTTTCTCCCCCTTTTTCTTACACCATTGTCTGTTTTCTTTATTTTTTCTTGCTTTTTTTTTTTTTAATGAGACAACATAGAAACGGAACAACAATGCAAAAAAAGAGGGAAAAAATCGTTTAATTTTCTCACTAAAATAATATATCGGTTTGCATAAAACAGCCTGATGGTTCCAAGATGTTTGTGGTCATTTCTTTCCTCTACTATTCCTTATGACATTGACTGAAAATTTACTGTCCACTTACTATATTACTTAACTATATGCACTTAACTTCGTACTTTTAGTTTATTAATATTTAAAAAATTATTATTCTCTGCAAACAATGTTTACAAAATGCATCTGGATCAAAGAAAATTCTCATTGTTTTTAGCAAACGAAGGAATATAATGTTACAGTTGAGTAGTACATAGAAAATATTTAATTGCAAATAACTACTGTAATTCAATGTGAAATTCTAATTTATTGAAACAAGTATCTTAATTATCATTTTATGATATACATACTGTATTATAATATGTATATAGTACTATATAGCATTATAGAATAAAATGTAAATGCGATTTATTATAATAAAGAAGATGCACAATATTATACAGGATAACGATATACTCTACATATTATATATAATACAAGTAAAAAGCACATGTATAAAATTAATAAACATACGGTAATTATAAGCGTGCAAATATTATCTATACAAAATTCAATACTTATCTGTATAATTTTCTCATCTCTACCGTAATTAGCTATTACACATGGCTATGTATATAATAAAATAATATGTACTGACTGAGTACAGAATGAAATTTAATTTAATTTATCAATATGATTGACACAAAGATTAATTATGATATGATTATTTTTATGCAAATTAATTTGATTAAGCTTTTTTCTCTCATTTAGTCTCTCTCTCTCTCTCTCTTTCTCTCTCTCAATATAAATAAATAAAACGATTAATTTATTGTTCAATGAGCTGAGCTCATGATTTCATTTAAATTTAATTAATATTGTTGTTATTATTATCATCATTAAACAATTTTAAACACTTTTAGTTTTCCTCTATTTTATAATATTTAATATAATTAATTAAAATAGAACAATATGTTTTTTGTTCATCAAGAATTAAAATATCATTATTATACATAATTAGATTTCATGATAAAAAAAACTTAAACATTATTATTATTATTGTATAGTATACATTTCATTGTAAAAGTTTCAATTCAAAATATTTATTTGAAACCTTTTAAGCAACGTTTTTCTTCTCAAAATAGAATTTTTCCTTGTATAATTTTCCTTTCATTTTTTATTGTCAGTTCTATATACAGATCATATCACATGATACGAAAATGGAACCCATTTATAATAGTACTTTTCTTTTTGAAATAAATAAATCAGCCGATCCCATACTCAAATTCACACCCCTGTACATCTGCACTACTTTTAACATATGTCTTGATATGTGTTTCAATCTCGCTTAGCGGAATTGAAAGAATTGATCAGTCGTGAAAGTTGAGGGGGATGAGAACTTGCTAAGAGCACAAAATAATATTTATCTTGCAACGTCTTTATATATATATATTATATCTCTCTTTTATCCGTTACTGAATACGCCTTCTTCTTAAGTATAACATTTCTTTTTTAAGCAACTAAATTTTCACACACATACAATTACATATTCAATGCTGTATCTTTTTTTTTTTTTTTTTTTTTTTTGCTTATGTTAAGTCTACTTGTAATGTTGTGGTCAAGGTTTTGTAAAACAGGGCTGTCAAGCCCTCACAACGCCTTAATAAAGTTACTTATTATTGTTATATTATATAATATCCACTTCTAAGTTGGCATGTTTAATTATAAAAATTATGCTGCTTCTATTGCACATTTTTTAGAACAGTACATTATAAACAATAGTTGTTGTTTTTCCTCTAATTGAATGTAAAGGAAGAATAAATAAAGAAAAATTGCAAATAATATATTTATTCAATGAAATTTGAACGCTTTTACAATTAAAATTATTGACCTCTCTCTCTCTCTCTCTCTCTCTCTCTCTCTCTCTCTCTCTCTCTCTCTCTTATACTCGTACAATTTTGAAATCAAATTTCCAGCATATTGCATTGTTTTTATTTCTATACTTTTTATATCACAATCGTTAACACTTTGAGTAGCAACAAAAGTACTTTTTGTAATTGGATTTCTTGATTTAGGGACACCTTGTTAGTACAAAGTTTTATGAACAACACCAGACTAAAAAAAAAAAAAAAAAAAAAAAAACGCTAAACTTACTTTTTTCCACCCTCTCCAATTTATCATTCTTTTACTATCATAAAAAATTCTCTATACGAAGAAAAAAGACTTCGTATATTAAAGTTTCTAATTAAAAAATCTACAGCACGATGAAAGAAAAAGTCACCGACTATAAAAAAAATATAAGAAAGAAGCAATTCCACACTCCGCTGTTCATAATCAAAATTATAGCAAGTACTAAAGCAAGTACAGATGGGTTTCATACTAGAGAAAAACGTATAGTGGAAAATATACGCAAGGGGATGAAAATAACAGTAAAAAGATTTTGCAGGGGGAAAAAACATTCTTCACAAGTTTTCTTTTTCTATTTCTAAAAAAAGAAAAAAAAGTGTGTATATGACTATTATTCCTTATATATACAATTTTCAACCAGATGTTTTTTTTTTAGCAACAATAAAAATATATAGTTTATACTAGGAAATTTAAAACAATGGAGGGAAAATATTGTTCTATAAGAAAAGTGTAAAAGCTAAAATATATACGTATTATAAGCTAACTTGTAACTTATATCTTATATTTTATACATAATATTTATCATAAAAATTATTTTGTCTCTTTCTGAAAAGCTTTTCTTTACATTGATTTCTTTAAGATTTAACTTGTAAGTATTATATAGTTTTGGAGTATCGCGAGAGATATAGGATCACTAATTACTTGGTCGAGCAGTAGCTAAGCAGTCAGCCAGGACTGTAAGCAAGCAACCAAGTAAGCAAGCTAAGCAAAGGCTATAGCTCTAACACGTGACCAGAGTGAGCAAAATTTCATTAAAACGTCAACCACGTGAGACAAATAACGATTTCAGTTTCTTATATATTTTTTTGTACTATTATACCTTTACATTCTTTTACTGAAATGCACACACAAGACAAAGGCCTTTATATATATATATATATATATATATATATATATATATATATATATATATATATATATATATATATATATATATATATATAATATTTTATCTCTGTCTCTCATGTTTTGCATGTTTGATAATTAACTTCTTTTGCATTTTTATTATGCTAATTATATGCAGTGTAAAAATATGCAACTCATTGTGATGATAATGAAAAATTGTGTAAAACTTAACGTCTATATTTTATATTATTCGTAACACGTATAAGATTGTCTGTATACTCTTTATGTTTTGTTTAACTGTTATGCTCTGAAATGCTGTTACGCTATGCCATGCTAAAATTTCAATGCTTCCACGTCAAAAACAATTATCTGCAAATTCCACACTTTCCACGAGTGGAGCATCTGCAGGTTCCACCAGCACGGCCTGCAGAGCAAGTGCAATTTTTTATTTTTAACGAAGAGGGCATGATGTGCATTTGACAAGTGGATTATCTGCAGTTTCTCGACTAGCTTTAAAATAAAATAATTTTGCAGCGTTATTTAATTAAATATAGTATTTAAAAAATGTCTTACCTTATAAACAAATAAACTAATCCAATAATATGGATAATATCTCCAGAGATCACCAAATTCACTTGTCGTTATTCAAGATTTCAAATTGTTAACATTTTTTTATTCAAACAGGTTTTAAATGACAATTTATTTCAAAATTAGCTATAGAATTTTTATATATATTTAGCTTTTATATATTTATTGTAATAATTAAGCTAAAATATTTTAAGTTACCACTATAGTGTCACTGTCACTTGCTTTAAATAAGTAATACTTCAAAAGTAAAATATCATTATTTTTTTTTTTTTGTAATATTGTATAATTATTAAAAAAAATGTTGATTTAAACAAATACCTTCATTTACTTCACAATCTCAAAGAATAAATCAATTTATTAACATTCTTTCACATTATTAACGTCAAATAGAAAAAAATTGAGTGTAAAACTGCACTCTACTCAGTACAGTCGCGATGATAACTGAGCTCTTTTGGTCAAACATTGAAATTTAGTTAAATATAGTATATTGGGCAGGAAATGCGATAAAGTTCAGAAGACCGATTTAGACTTTGAAATATTGATAAAGGTAGTATTGCAGCTCTTGGAAATTTCTTATATCTAGCAAAGAAAGAGAGAGAAGGGGGGGGGGGGGGGCAGTAATGAGCAAAATGTTAATATATTGCAAACTTTTAAATGCATATAAAGCTACCAAAGCAAAGTAAGAAACATTCTTTAATTTTATTAATTAAAAATCAATCGCGTGTCCCTAATTAAAAGTGAAATAAAGCGCCAACAAAGAAGGAAATTTACTATCCATAACCCCTGCAGGTTAATCCGTAAAAAGTGTAGATACAGATAATACTCAAATTGCCCGCACAAAAAAATTTGCACATGCTCTGCGAGCCGCTCTGGTGGAACCTGCAGATGCTCCACTCGTGGAAAGTGTGGAATTTGCAGTTACTCCTGTTTGCGGAGTCTGTAATTTGCAGATAATCGTTATATATATATATATATATATATATATATATATATATATATATATATATATATATATATATATATATATATATATATATATATATATATATATATATATATATATATATATATATATATATATATATAAATATATATATATATATATATATATATATATATATATATATATATATATATATATATATATATATATATATATATATATATAAAATACATATAAATAATAGTGAAGTTCATTGAAACCTTTTCTATATCTTATTGGTAAAATTCAAATATTTATTTAGTTGTTTGAATTATAAACGATATACAAATCAAATAGATAATAAAAACAGGCATTCATATTGAATAACTTCATTTTTTTATACGTAATACAAATTTAAATAATAAATCTAGTAATATATTCGGACCCAATGGAAAGTGTATTTACTTTAAAATTTCAATATCTTATCCAAATATTTTCGTATATACTCTAGAAAATTGAAGCAAAAATAACAATTAACTGTTATTATTCCAAAATGTTAAATGTACCACACAATAAACATCAGTTGGATAATATTTACTGGTCCATGTCTATAGACATATATATTATATGTTGCTAATGAAATAATATTGTATTTTTTCTTCTTCTAATATCCGAATTGAAATAAAGATTCCACGATATTATTTTCAAAATAAATCAATATTATTATAAATGCCCACAAATAAAATAATTAGGTAAGCTCTTTGATCAAACTTATATCTTTGAGCTCTGGTTTATTATAAATAAACAAATCATTTAAATATATATTGAATATCTTTATTTAAAGATATTCAAAAATATTAAAATAATTACAGTAATCATAATACAATTGAAAGGGATAGAGGTTTAGGGTTTAGGTCTGACCAATGTCTGGCTCACTGTTTCACCTAAACCAAATATAATGGTTGGAATTAAAATTTAATTAATTTGAACTTATGAATGCAAATCATATGGAAAGTGCCATCATATATATATATATATATATATATATATATATATATATATATATATATATATATATATATATATATATATATATATATATTATTTTAAACGTCATGAGATGCAACACTATCATAAAACACTTAATATTGTAATTTGTAGTGCAAAAATACAAAGTATTTTTAAAAGAACGAAATAGAAATATTTTTATTGACGCAGGCAGTTCATAGCAACATTGTTTAACAAAAAACAATAACCTTTTTAGCTGATGCATTTTTTGTTATGTTTGTAGGATTAATCAAGTTAATAATATTAATAATAAAAGAATTTCTGACGAGAAATTATAATAATAAAATATACATGAAAATTAAAACATTTTGAAGCGGTAATAATTCGTTCTTGAAGAACTAAATCATCTGAAAATAATGTTCTTAATTTTCACATACGGCACTGAATATTTTGTGGTTATACAGAAAATTAGATTGTATAGTTTAAATTTAACTATACACGTGGTCATTCTTTGTATATAACTCCTCCTGCGAGTGTAAAATCGCGTACGTATATGTTGTATTAGTTTATAATTACATCAGTTTAGAGATAGCATACAATGACGCATTCCAGTGACATGTAGTAAATTTAGCTGAAAACTTTTTTTTTCTTTTAAGATTACAGTACATTATTTAGAGATATTAGGAGCAAAAAGCACTTCATGTTCTAACATTAAAAAAATAAATAAAAAAGTAACTTTTATAATGTTGAAATAATATATTTACAATATTAACCTTACTGGTTATGAGAAAATTATAGTTCAAGCAGTGTGTATAAATATGTATAGATATATAATTATATACGTTTAATTATGCCTCGGCTATAATATTTTTGATTTCATGTTTCACCTATTACATACTTCTAGTAAATTATATAAATATCTTTAATATAATTTTTTAAGATATATTTTATACACGTATAAAGGATATATACAAAACATATATTCTCGAATCTGAATAATTTTAAAGTAGCTTTCAGAACTGTTAATTTTTGGGTCAATATTATTATGCTCTATTCTATAAAACAATTTTTATCGTGTCACTTTATTTCTGTAAAAAAAAAAAATAGGAAGTAAAAATTGATAGGGTTTATAACGCCTAGATGATTAATTTATACCTATAGAATGTCTATAGTGGATAGAAGTTGATGAAATTAAAAATAGAAGTCCTCAAATTTTTAACAAAAATTCTGTAAGCTAATTATCTATGTCATGAATGCTTTAACACGTTATAGCACGTACTAAAGGAAACATTATTTTAATGCATATGTGCAGTACTTGACATTTATATTATACTTAAAAATTATATGTAATTAATTACATTGTATGTATATGCACCATGTTCAACAATGTATAGAGGATGTTAACTGTATACATATAGTACACAACATACTATGTATTTGTTAGTATATGGATCATACATAAACATAAAGTGTCCTACCTAACACATAGAAAATTAGGTACAGTATTTACACCAATTGCAGTTTAATAGCGGAGCGTGTACTGTACGTGCTATAGTCAAATTACAGCTATAGGCAGTGTAGAAAATGGCACTAACGTCCACTAATTTGTTATGCTCTGGCATCGCGGAACAATTATTAATTATTATTATCATTATTATTTTGAAAACTTTTGCACTTATTAAATATTATTTTACAACAAAAATAGTCATAGCATAGAGCAAACATAGTTTTTATATATACGTAAATTATGTGGAATGCAATGCAAATTCTCTATACTTTCTTTAAACGAATGTGCCAAATTTTATTGATATATATTATTATATTATTATTATTTTTAATTATGTTTAGTATAAAATTGTCCCTTTCGTTCCTCTGCCAACTGCTTATTTACTATATACTTTGAAAATTTACAATTTATTTATTTCACTCTCAGGAAATAAAATAAAATACGAACCGCGCAGTAAAATATACTCGAATTGTAAAATTCTTGATTCAACTATATTAATTTTTCCTCAAAAAGTTTATTTTTTTTTAATTGATTGTTTTATTAGTGTAAATAAATAATAATGCTATTATTAACATTCATTCAATCATATCTTATAATGAAGGTTACAGAGGAGCGCGCTAGCATATCACAGCTATATTATACGAGGTGTTAAAAAAACGTGCTCCCACTTATTAATACGCGATAATTCTTAGTATGGAGTATGCTGTAAATATTTCCACATAGCATTTCAATATTCCCTTTCATCTCAATCGTCACATAATATAGATCATCCAACTACATATGGCATCAAATTGACTATATATCTACAAAACTTCATTAAATGTTTGTCGCGTGTGCTTTCAATGAAATTATTCTCGTTTAAATGATTTGGTTAGAGTTTGTTACCTTTAATGTATATATGTACTGTTCATACTATTATGTGTAAAATTATTTAATATGTGAAAATGAGTAGAAAGGAAATAATACACTCTCTATTTGAAAGGAAATAATAATAATGAATAAACTTAAATAGCATCCACATTGTTATAATTTGCATTATATGTATTTAATAAATGTATAAAAGTAAAAAGATAACACTTTAATTAAAAAATATGATTATAATAATATTATGATGTTTTATGAAGGCATATAATATACAACATTCAACAGAGCATAGAGAAGCCCAAAAGTTATATTTTCAAAAGACAAAAAATGGCAGCAAATTCTCTCTCTCTCTCTCTCTCTCTCTCTCTCTCTCTCTCTCTCTCTCTCTCTCTCTCTCTCTATTTTCTTCATGATGTACCTGATAAAATAAAAAATTAAACAACTTCTTTAAAAATAAACTTTTGAAGACAACATTAAAATTTCAGACAGCAGGATCATATAGTGACTAATAATATAATTAGAAGGTATATAACAAAAAAAAAAGGTTAATTTTTCCCCCTTATAAAATCAATGGGTGAAAAAAAATATATATAATAAAAAACAAAAATAAACCCTGCTTTATTTTTAAATACTTTTCTTTTTGTCACATTGAATATAGAGTTTGATTTTACTATATCTATTTTGTTTCTCTTTTTGTTTCTATATTTTTTAATTTAAGTAAACATTTGAACTTGAGCTTTTTCTCACACTGAAACTGAGTGTATAATATGTGAACTATAAATATACTTGTATATTAATAGAACAAAAAAATCTATACATTACTTGCTATAAAGACTCTCTTTGTCACAATGCCATTAAAATTAACTTTACCTTAAAATACCATTATTATTATTTTTATCATATATATAAATAAAGGAAAACAATCATTGAGGTTGGATATGATAAAATTAAAAGGAAGGGATACAGGAAACCAGTAAAGGGGCTTTACCATAAATAGTGAAGTGATGTCCTATATTATAGCAAGTTGAAAATATTGCTGGCACAGAGATAATAAAAGCACACTGATAGCTGTTGGACACAATACTACTCCAAGAGAAGCAGAGCATATATGTGTGTAGGTGTGCCTTTTGTCAGCCTTTGAGAGAACAGAGAACTATAGTATAGAAGTCATCAATGTGTTTACTATATCCCTACCATAGCAAGATTTTCAACAAACTATACGACATAATATCTCTTTTCATTGGTTTATAAGTCCCTTGCCGTTTTCCTCTATTGTCTTTTCCCTTTTATCATATCTATAAATGGACAAAATTAGTAGGGAGTAATTGAACAAATGTACTTTTGTATTTTTTGTTCTCATGACGTCTAGGAGGATATTGAATTGGTGAACCAAATAACTTTGCATGCCCACTTCATAATT
Organism: Ecdyonurus torrentis; assembly: GCA_949318235.1. NCBI lineage: Eukaryota > Metazoa > Arthropoda > Insecta > Ephemeroptera > Heptageniidae > Ecdyonurus > Ecdyonurus torrentis. The sequence goes on from OX439131.1 coordinate 13,767,100, forward strand.
CAACTTTTTTTTTTTCTAGCTTGTCAGGGATGGAATGGTATCATGATAATGATATTGATGCTTTAAATAAAAATAATAATTAGAAAATAAACCAATGAATGGTAGCACACACAATTACTGGCGGACGAGTTAGTAAACAAATTTAAAACAATAACATCTCTTGAACCAATTAAGCTAGATGGATGAAATTTGAAAACTTGTTTATACAAAGGACTGAACTCAATGGTGACAACAAAATTGCCTTCAAGTCAATATTTCTTAAGGTGCCATCAAATGAGAATCAACCATTTCCATTGATATAGCATGGAAAAGCCATTAGACTCTCAATAATTGTGCCACGACTATAAACAATAAAAATTTCATCTAGAACAATTATATAGAAGCTATTAAAAAAATAAAAACTACCAAATTTATTGGTGACTGATGAAATGTATTTTTATTTTAATGTACAAGACACTGGTTACAGAGATTTTTTTATTTAATTTATTCTGATAAGGCAGAAATGAAATTTTTTCATAATATCACATAAGAGTTTGGTGCACAAGGAAAAACATTATTGCATTTTTGTTTATCACTTTCAACACGATGACAATGTATTCAACTACTCATTTTCAAAATTTCAATTTGTAACAAATACTTAAAGGGGTAGTCATTGTGCTATCAAGCCTCCCGAAAACATGATCTCTAAATTTTAATTATTAACGTGCTGAGAGCAAAAGCCGTTACAGTGACCCAGAACCTTACACAGCTAAAACTTGCTCTCATGTTAGCTTGGCGAGAGTGGGAGTTACTCTTATTTTTGCGCTGGATACTTGACGTATGATATATGTTATATATCGATGTTGTTGCGTACAATATGTGTATCTAGTTTTTTGTCACGCGAAGCAAAATATGTAAGTCGCTTCCAAACATTATGCAGATGGTGCTCAACTTTCACATATTGCTTCGAGTGACAAAAACGAGATACACATTTTGCTACAAGTAAAAAATAAAGAGATAGACATTTTGCTAACTGTGTCAAAAAACGAGATACACATATTGTTCGCAACAAAATCGATATATAAAATATGTTTTTACAGCTACAGATACATATTCATTAAGGATAAATTAAAATAAGAGTAACTCAAGCTCACGTCAAGCTAGCGTGAGAGCAATTCTTAGCTGTGGTGTAGGTTTGGGGTCACAGCAACGGCTTTTGCTCTCAGCGCATTAATAATTAAAATTTGATATCGCGTTTTCAGGAGGTTTGATAACACAACGATCACTATTAAAAAAGTCATTTTTGACTATACCCTTTAAAACTTTGTACAATTAAGACCTTACATAATACACAATTAGTCCTATGGGATCATTGTCATTTTATTGCTTTCCAAAACACATCAGATCACTTTATTATTATTAATGTTGTAAATATTATATGATAAATCTAGATAAATTTAAATTAACATATAAATACATAACACAAATAATAACAGACATAAAATTTACCTACTCTAAATATTTTTAAATGAAAACACACATCAAAACAAAATAACAAAAATGTACTATTATATGATTTTCTTACAAATTTAATAGATATAAGCAGTATAATATGTAATACACTAAATTTGGGGGAGGGGAAATAATACAGGATGACAAATGGTATTCTAGTAAGACTTAACCAATTAACATTATGATGATAGAAACAACTCATTAGAAAACTGAGAAAAGAAAGGTATTAATGACAGGTACGCAGGTGCCATTATGCAAAAAGTCTCAATCCTTGTTATCTAGTTATATGTGTTAAAATTCATGCATTTAATTTTGATCTTGGTTAAAAATGATTTTCTCTCTCTTTTACAAGGTGTTCCTGCCAGCTAATGCTCCTCTTTCCCCAATTTTACCAATCATGAGTTTTACCTATGATTTACTTACTGTTATTTTTATTTGCCAAGGATCACAAAGTCAATTTTTTATTAATTACAATTAACATTATTTTCATTAAATTACAAATAAAAAATTACACATAAGTAAAAAGAAAATAACAATATATTATAGGCTATGTCTACCAGAGCCTCACTAAGCATAGGTTTTAGTTACTACAATAGTTTGATTATTTTTATTTAGACTAAAATTATTGCATCTCAAATGATAATGTATATCGCTGGCCGCGCGTCTAAATGGGAAAAAAGCAATTTTCATGAACCGCGCGAGTGGTGAATATACACCTTTCATGGCCGTCGCGGCCGTATGCTCACAGCACATGATATTCGCCACTCGCGACGGCCGTGAAAGGTGTATATTCACCCTTCGCGCGGTTCATGAAAGTTGCTTTTTCCCCATTTAGACGCGCGGCCAGCGATATACAAAAAAGGAGTTAGTATTACTTAATTTATATTGCCATTGCACCTTTTGAAAATTGAACAAGTTGCATGTTTCTAGAAAATACAATGAACAAGTTATTAATTTGGTTTCTTGGAAGCAAAATGTGCACCTTCATAGACATTTACATTTGATTTGTATACTTTGCTTTTGCAGAACCTAGACTTGCTCATTTTACTTTTACAGAACAAATGTGTTCCATTTTAAGTCACAACAACGATATAAACATTACAACTGATGCATTCTATTAAATAATTACAAATGAACTGTTGAAAACCACCCTCACCTTGTTTTCAATTGTTTATTGCTACAGGAAATAAGATACAATTAGTTTTATTTTGATCAACGTATGAGCATTACCTGATTACATACTATTATTGCTTCAATGAAAATACACATCAAAATACCTCAACGGAGGGGAAAATGTGCAGTGCTTCTACAGCAGGAAATCTATGTCATGTATGCATATGAGTAAAATTTAGCATTTCTACTCGCATGAGCATTTTTAATAATTTATATAATATATGACAAGGCTTTTAAATGCTTGAACGTGTATAATTACAATAAAAAAGTCATAAAGACTAATGCTATTACTGTTACTTATTTTTTCTCTTCTTCTTTTCTTTTTCTTATAATTACTTATTTATTGATCCAATTGTCATTCTGGATAATGCAGACCTAGCTGTAAATTTATGTTACTTAAATCAGATAAACTTTTAACTATATATAGTAAGGAAATAATAGAGAAACCGGCAAGTACATTAACATGATGAAGTCCATAGCAAGTGAACATCTTGATGGTACAGCTGATGACATGATTAAGATGTTTCAAAGACAAAAGCCCTTTTTTTTTAGTTGCTTAGAGTGTACATTCCAAGTGTTGCCCTCAAAACAACTTAATTGATGTACATATTTATATGTATTAACTGTGCTATCAAGATCTTTATCATAATAAGGCACTTGTTGGTTTCCCTATTTTTTCCCTTTGATAATATATCCAACTGAAATGATTTTAATTTTGTTATTTAATTAGTATTACCTATATATTTTTTTTTATCTATAATATATATGGATAAAAAAAATTATCCATCACTAGTAAAGACACATTTGAAGGAAGAACATTGCAATTTTAAAACTGCAATTAGAGTATAATATATCAATAAATGTTTTAACAAATTTAGATACAAAACACTTAAAAAATGTTTTTAAGTGCATAAAGCGTTTTAAACCACACTCACAGTTATTATTATTTAAGATAACAAACTACTTTTTAGCCTTTTTATTGTGTATTTTTAGTAAACATTAATTCCACTATTTATCTCATTATACATTATGCATTTGCAAAAAAGAGTTTCTTATGTACTGTACTGTAAGTAAAAACAATATCTTACAGATTTTTTTATATATAAATTATTCTACAGTTTTCTAATCTAATTTGAAAAAACAAACAAACTAGAATACAGTTATCAATGCACTGGTAACAACTTTTATCATATCGTATAATTTATTTATTTATTGACTCAAGAAACGCAATAGCCAGCTTTGCAATGATTACATATTAGGACAAAAAATAGCACTAAATATAACAGGATAAATTACTTACTAGTTGCATGATAAATTTGAGTTATTATTTTAAAATGGTGAGCTTTGTTTTTAATTATAAGGGGTAAAAAGAACTTTAATAAAGCTCTTCTGTCGTTGATGTTTATCATTTTCAAGTTCCCTTTTATATTTCGATGATAGGGAAAAGGAAAGGATGTCAATATTAATAATAATAAAAAAATAATAATTAAAAATAAAATAATAATAATTTTTAGAGAATTGTAGGTAGCGAGTTTAGAGCTCATTGAATATAAAATTAATAAAACGCAATGTTTCTCTCATTTATATTGTTAATTGTGACTTGGGATCAAATGTTTTACACAGCATTTGTGCTGAAAAATTGCACTTGCAATCAAGTTCATCTGCTTCTGTTGCACAGGACAGGCTCCTCCCAAAACATCTGTTATTTTATTTCTAAGCAGACTTGCATGGTTCCCTTGAAGCAGGTATATATATGATGACACCACTTCCTACCCATGACAGTAACAATTTACTTTCATATGGGATAAGTGAAAAACAAGAAAGCGTGAGAGAAGCCTGTATTACAGAAGTTGATGAGCTTGATTATAGCTTTATGAAGAAAAAAAATGACAAAAAACCAATGCCTACAGATAAATTATAGTTTTGCAACCCAACTTGAGCAATTTAAAGCATTTCAAAATGCTTTTAAAATGAATATTATACTATACTCTATCTCATAGATATTTAGGCCACTCCCCCATTTCAAGCAATGTTTATAATTTACCTTTGCTACACCTCATGAACAAGATGAGCAGGTGTGTAAATTGGCAACAACGCTAGCGTGCTGTTGCCTACCTCAAGCTACCTGTATTATAAATGAAATCACACAATACACAGGTAAAAATAGGTGATAATAATTGGAATAAATTATTACAAATGTGGCAATGCTGTCTGGAGGTATGTAGGTGGTGGCTTATAGATCAATTTAGATGTGAGACAGAATAGCTTTCAGCAGTAAACTCCAGGAGAAAACCTAGTGTGTCTTTGACAGTCCTTACAGACTAACAGAGAGAAACTATGAATTTTCAGTACAAAATGCTGTGTAGAAACACCCATTAATTGATAATTGCAACACCCAATGGTTTTAACTTTTTTTTTTTTTTTTTTTTTTTTTTTTTTTTTTTTTTTTTTGCTATACACAACTTAAAGAATTAAACTTTTTTCTACAATATTTTGTAAAAACAATCAAGATTACAATAAAATGTATGAAATAAATAGAAACAAAATATAATAATGAGAAACACAAAAGTTCATAAAAAATAATAATAATAAACGTATGTAATATTTACATACATACTTAAAATAAAAGATGCTAGCTTTCAATGATGCTATACCTAATTTGGATTGGATATTTTACCATTTAAAGTAAAAGAGAGTGTTTTTCTCATTAGAAAACCATTGAAAATATAGCAAAAATGATCATAATAACAACAACGATTAAAAATTGAATACAATTTTAGTGTACATACCAAATTTATCATGTCAACTATTAGGTTTATTAAAAGAATGATTTTGTATTTTCTTACGAGTTCTTCGACCCACTGGTTTTCTATATTCTCCAAGATCTAGAAGCAACTCTTTGCTCTGATGTGGCACAGCTCCGTGACCCAGCTGGAAGGTACAAAGGGCATGCAGGGGCTTGAGAAGTTGTTCACACAACCCAGGATGACCTTCAAGCACTCCAAGGGCATGAGCAACAGCCTCCAGAGTGGAGACACATCCTTCGTTTGGCTGAGTTCTAATCACATAATCACTCCCTCTTGGCATCTGAAGTTTTACCTTAAATCAAGAAAGTTAAAAAATTTGTTGTATGTTCACTACTTTTTTCTATCCAATAATGAATAGTTAATTAAGGAAACATTGAGATATTAAGGAAAATAAAACATCACAGTTTGGTATGATAAATTTGAAAGAAAGTAATGAGAAAAGAACTGCACAGGTCTTACCATAGGGAAGAGAGTCCCATAGTTTGGTGAAAATCTTGCTAGCGTAGAGATAACACATATTGGGTATTTTTCGGCTTGGGCACTCAAATACAAATGAAAACGGAGTGTAGGGCCGTCATCAAAGTTTCTTTCTGAGTCTGTAAGGAGGAAGGCAAGACACAACTTTTCACTTGGAGTTTAGTGTTGAAAGCTATCCAATATGTGACAGGTTTTTTTTTGTCTCTGTGCTAGCAAGATTTTCACCAAACTATTATGGGACTCTCTCTCTCTCTCTCTCTCTCTCTCTCTCTCTCTCTCTCTCTCTCTCTCTCTCTCTCTCTCTCTCTCTACACTATGCTGGTTTCTCTCATCATTTTCTTTTAAATTTACCACAAGGAAAAATTGACTTTGTTATATTTTTATATCCTTTTATTTGTCATTCCTAAAAATGGCTAATCAAAATATTTGACTAAAAAAAAAATAATAATAATAAAAATAAGAACAGAGATAAAGTTGCAAATTTGGGGAGTGGGAAATAGTGAGCATCAGCATACAGTACACAGCCCTTGTTTGAGCCACAACCATCATATCATGAATAAAACTTTCTCATTTAGCATTTGAAAAGTTTACACGAAGAACATGAACTTATTTGCTTCTCTTTTTATTTTATTTTTATTATTGTTTTAATATCTTTGACCTTGTGAAATGTTCAATCAAGTCCACAACAGCCTTCAAAATAGACAGTTAACCTTTATTATTATTGTATTATTATTTTTTTATTAAATGGGGATCTTGTGGGGCTGTGTCTCATTTTTCTTTTCTTCTCCCTAGATCTTAAAATTGAGAAGCAGGTGAGACAATTTTCAAGATAATACCTCATGTTTTAGGCAGACCATAGAGAATATGTAAAGAGTTAAGCAGATTAGCATACATTAGGCCTATAGAAATGTTTATTTGCCTGAACCAATCAGATTCAAGAGATTGTTTGGGTAGCCAATAAGAATGCTAGAAAGTTTGGGTACTTTTAGTGAGTTTTTCAAAATGAATGTATTGCATGTCTACCTAAAACATGAGGTAGTCACTTCTATGTTAAGGTTATCTACCCTAGAAATGACACCCATGCCACTAGTGCCTGTGTGAGATTGTGGTAATTAGTGACAATTGTAACACATTACCCACTGCTGGATACAAGTGTTAGTTAGTACAGTACTTGCAATGCTCACCTGCTTGAGCTGGTGCAGTGGAGTGGAGTTGAAGAAGATTGACTTTGCCTGAGCCCAAGTGCCATCAATAACCACTAGATTGTAAGGCTCAATGTCCTCACTCAACACTAGCAGGTCTTCTATATGTACAGCTTGCTTACTTGGGTACAAAACTAAGGTGTTGGAGCTATGCAAGATATCAGCAAGTCCTGTGTGTCTGTAAACATGCAAATTTATCATAAAGCTATGAAATACTGTAGCGTTTAAGTTTGTGTCATAATATATATATTTTTTAATTTTATTGTTGTTTTATGATGTTCTTGGTAAAAAAATAAATCCTACACAATAATATTAAAATAAAATAAACAGAAAAAGAAAAAGAAAGAGGAAACCAGCAAGAGCCTTCCCATGGTAAACAGATGGCATATAATTCAGTGAAAATCTTGCCAATACAAAGATAAGCAACACGTCAGTGGTTTCAGACACAATGATCCAAAAGAAATGGCGTATGTGTGTGTTTGTCAATCTTTTCAGAGTTCGAGCAACTAAAAAATATAGTTTCTCGAAGTCTTTTAGAGTTGGAGCAAAGGAAATAATAGGGAAACTAAGAAGTGCTTTACCACAATGAAGCCCATAGCTGGTAGAAGATCTTAATAGCACAGTTAATACTAATATTTACATTTATTAAGACATTACAATAACAACAGCCCACTTCTTCAGTTGCTTAAGGTAAGAGTGTATTGAGCAACGGAAGAGGAGGGCTGTTGCCATCAAAAAGCCTTTATGTAAATATTAGTGTTAACTGTATCATCAAGATCATCAAACTTTATCGTGGTAAGGCGCTTTTTGGTTTTCCTATTCTTTCCTTTGATAATATAACTCAGAAACACATGATAAACATAGAAATGGTTTTTACTTCCTAATTAATTATTAAAACCAATAATGTAATTAATAAGGAAAGGTTAAAACCATTTTGGTTTGAATTAATAATCAAAGAAAAGGCTAGGAGAAACCACAAGCGCCTTACCATGATCAGGTCCATGGTGAAAATCTTGATGGCACTCCTGATGGAAAATCCTGTGCCATCAAGATTTTCATCAAGGTACAGACCTCATCGTGGTAAGGCACTTGTTGGTTTCTCCTATTTTTTTCTTTGATTATTATTACGTCTAATAAGTTAATCATCTATGTGCTAGCAAGATTTTTACTAAACTATATTAATAGTATTATGTAGCATCATTTTTCGGTATGGTAAAATGTCTTTGCTGGTTTCCTCTATTCTTTCCTTTTAATTTTATCATATTCAATAGCAATAGTTTTTTTTTTTTAATCTATTCCACACAGAATTATAGATATGATAAGTAGGCTCTGCACACAAAGACTAACAAGAGAGTTCTAGTGTCTTTATGTAGGTATGTACAGTGGACTTAAAATAAAAAGTTACTATTCAAAATTGATCCATATTTGCGCGCCACAAAATATTATGAGTAAACGAGAGATCTCGCTATTTATGTAAATAATATTGAGATGTTAGGCACGAAGTTCGGAAAAAGAAGACGAAGATTGACGAAGAAGAGAAGAAGTTGCTTCTATGATCGCGCTCAGGTAATCAGCTCGCATCGCCAGCAAGTCAAACAATTCTCGTGCTGCCCAACTAAACCTGTCTTTTGTTTGCTCTCTATCTCTGCCACTGTCTCGTTTTTTTTTTTTTTTTTTTTTTTTTTTTTAACTGTTTTTTTTTTTTATTAAAAAATTATATTTAGTAAATAAACAAATAAATTACTCTTACCCTAACATTTGACCATTTAAATTATTAAACTATCAAAGCTATGTCTATATTATGAAGTATCAAATTAAAAAAATAAATAAATAAATAAACAGAAAAAAGAAAAAAAAAAAAAAAAAAAAAAAAAAAAGAAACAAAGAAGAAGAAACAGGTTGAGTCGAGCAAGTGAAGGTAGTGGACGAACAGCATGAGGATTTTGTTTGGCTTGCTAGAGAAGTTGCTTGAGCTGATCACCTGGTCACTCTTCTTCATCAATATTCGTCTTTATTTTCCAAACTTCGTGTAAAACATCTCAAAATTATTAACACAAAAGGTCGAGATCTCTCATTTACTCATAATATTTTGTGGCGCGCAAAAATGGATCAATTTTGAATGGTAATATTTTATTTTAAGTCCACTGTACATATCGTTGGCTCGAAATACTTTTGTCGTATATGCAAAAAAAAAAAAAAAAAAAAAAAAAAATCCACAGGAAAATAAGCCTTACTTGTTAGTGTATACCAGTTTACATGGGACAAAGGCCAAAGTTCCTATGAATTTTGGTTTGAATATGTATTTATTTTTATATCTGTTGTGGAAAAATATGTTGAAAGTATTTTCTTCAGTTTAAATGAGTATTCTGACAAGTTAACCCCAGGCCAACTTTCTTTTAAACCTACTGATACAAGGACCGCTTATGTTTACTCAAACATCAGGAAAAGGAAGTGCCGGAAAAGGAAACCATTTGATCTGGAAGTGGGAGGTGGCTCAGGCCTAGCTTGCTGATGGTGCAAAGTTTTCTCCCACTTTTACAGTTACGTGATTTCTTCTTCCGGCACTTCCTTTTCCGGCATCTTGATTAAACATAAGCACTCAGTTTAATATATAATCAAGATAGCTGACTGTGCATTTTTCCTATGCTGTGCTGCAGCAGCTTCTTCCTACAACTATTTCCTGTTGCACAAGGCAGAGGCAGAGCAAAAAGCAAATTAGAAGAAGTTGATTTTTTGGTTTCACTGTAACTCCAGGAACTTCTTAGAAAGGGAAGATCTTGACCTTCATCACTCAAGATGTGTAGCGCTATTTATCTTTCTACCCCCTCTCTCAGTTTACAGCCCCATATATGATAAAAGGGGATAACTTTAATTATTTGATTTCCAAGAAGTAGCAATAACTCAACTTTTTTTCAGTTTGTTTTGAATTTGTGTTACCTAATATTTATAACTACAGTATGTACCATTTTTACTTCCCATTTGAGATTTGGAAACATTTAGCATTTTACCACTTACAAATAAAGAAAATTTGCTTCCTTGCTTTGTAGCCCCCCCCCCCCCCCCCCCCTGATAAAAACTCAGGTAAACCCCTATACTGTACCTTTGGCAATGTAAAATAGATGGGCATCTAACATCTAACCGATATGTACTAAAACCATGATAGCTATATTTTCATTAGACTTTTAAGAATAAAATATTAGCATTTGTAAGCTAAATTTAACACAAAATGTTTGTTTTGTATAGTTATGGGAAGTTGTGTACTGTATCAAAAACTTACTTTGGCATTGGGAATTTCTTTCCTCGATATACTCTGCATTTCTCTGGTTCCAAGGACAGTTCCAACATGGGAACAGTTCGCAGGCAACGTTTCTCCTCAGCAGGGTGTTGTAAGATTACGACTCTGCTTCGAGTGCTCACAGTGGACGTGGGCAGGAAGGGACACCAGCAAACTGAGCTCGGACGTCTACAACAGTATCATAGGTACGTTTAGAAATGTGCACAAAATAGAAGTATGTACAGCTGTGGCCAAAAGTTTGAAAACGATTTGTATAGGCAACCTGCAACTACAGGCAATCTTTATGAGAAAATGTTGTGGCCACCTCTGCCCTGTTCTTAAATTTTTGTCCAGTGTACATATTATAGACAACACACCGGTGTACATCAACATCTCAACAATTGCCAGCTTGTCCAGCTACATATTACACATACATACATACATACTTGTGCAATTCAACATAATGATGTTTAAATATACATACAATAACATTACAATAGGTGACAGAAACCGATGCAAAAGTGTGTAAATATATATGTATGTAATAGTAATCAGTACGGTGCCAATGTAGCATAAATTATTTATTTATAATATTTCTTGAATTAGAAATTTATAGTTAGAGGTTAGTACACTTACCCACACTGAACGCACTTGTCTCTCATTACAGGAGGATCAGCAGGAATTCCCGACAAGTCATCCCAAGCAGATTCTTCCGAGCTATTCTCCAAGTCCATTTCCACTATGGTCACAAAGAAATTATGTTACAATGTAACAAAAAGCAAATACATTACATCAACTAATGCTACATACATATATGCCTTATTGCGATACATTTTGCATTATATTTTTCCTATAAACAAGGCAACTTATATGCATGAATGATGGATGCAGTGCGCAATGCATACCGGTATGTATGATTATTATTTACATATTTATTTTTTGTTGCTTCTCATACCATACAGCACTATAGAGCAAGAAAACAAGTAAAAGTTACTGTACAGTAAAGCTTGAGATAAGTAATAATTATAATTGAAATATGAAACAGCTAGCTTAAGAAAATATGTAGAATCTTATAATGCCGATTAGTACATACATACATACATATTTCTAGCTCTGTTAAAAATTATAGGATTTGCTAAATCTTTGACACAATTGCTTGAAAAAAACAGTTGAAATACTTTCCAGAGTTATGAATATTTCCTTAATCATTACTTACTTAAATGATTTTATAATATAAATTAACTTTTACTTATTTTTAGAACGCAAGTTCAACTTTTTTTATTATTTTTTTTTTAATGTTTATAACGTGGCAGCACTATTGAGCGGGCGCAATTAGAAGCAGCGCATTTGTGGAGCGGTATTTTTTTTTTAAACTTTTTCATTGCAGCGAATGCAGCCCAAAATGCAGCCGCAGAAAAAATGCACTTACCATAAACAAAATGCGCAGTGCATTTGGTGTGCACAATGAGCATATATACAATTGTGTATAATGCCTGTATAATGCACAATTGTCAATTGTGCACTTTATGAATGATGAATTGACCAAGTAAAATTGGGTAAAAAATTAATTCCCAACATTTGACAAGCGTGCTGTCAATAAGGTCCATAATTATAATAATAAAGATTGAGCGCAACACAAAACTCGCACATTCGCGATTTCATTTTGTGATAGATTTTGATTCTCAGCCAATACGGTGCCGTTCACCGGTTCACCAGTTACGTCACTGAAGGTGAACAATTAAGTTGCATTTGATGATATGACGTCTTTGGTGAATTCCTGCTGCGCAACCTTAATTATGGCCAAAACTTTTCCCGGAGCATCTCTAACTATATATCCTCTTATATATGGACCTTCATGGCGTGCTGTATAAAAATAAAATACGCACATATGCGACTTGCCACGACGATCGCCGACGTGCCGCTATATTGGTGCACGTACTCTATGCACACACAACAGTACGGAGATACAGATACAGACAGAATATACAGTACTGAAACTTGATGTACCCATTTTGCGATAAAAATTTATTTAGGCATATGCGTATACTGTATACACCATAATAATTATAAGTAAAATTATTGAATATTATAAACAACTAATATATACATATAATATCCATATGGTGGTTGCATTCATATATGGCATATATAGAAAAGTCGACGCCATATGAGCACTAATAGCATGGTCCGGGGAAAATTACATATAACCCATTTTAAAAATACGTAGCAATATATTATTTTGAGAGCATTGATGCTGTTTAACATGTTGAATTAGGTTTCAGGTTTCAGGTATATCATATATGCAATTAAGAAATTAAGAAAAAAATAATAACAATTGTCTTATGCGCTTTCCATGTTATTCATTGCTCTAGTGGCGTCGAAGCGCATTCAGTATGACATATTAGGATAGGATAGTGTGAGAAAGACGACGTTACTTATTTAAATAAAAAGTGCTTGCATTTGATATAATATACGTTTAATATAAATGATAAACCACTAACATACATACTGTATAATGCAGTGCAAAAATATAAGTACCGAAATGAAATAGATAACTTTCAATTTTAGTGATGCATCAGTGAATTTTTTTATTTCGTTGTGGTACATTATTATATTGTAATATTATGTAATAATTATAAGTATTAATATGCACAGGTTTACTATGTGATAGCCTGTGATAGGTATCTGTTAAAGTTTAACAGTAGTAATTATACGTATATATAATATAGTTTACAGTTACGTGTGTGTAAAATATGCATTTATTTATTGATTTATTTTTTAAATCTACTGCGTTACAGAAATACCAGGTGGCTTTTATGTTTTGGGTTTTCTTTCTTTCTCTTATTTCTAGTTCGAAAAAAAAAAAAAAAAAAAAAAGTATTATTGTGAACAAGTGAAATTTAATTACATGCTTATTTGGCTAGAGTATACTCTCTGTATACTGTACAAAATGTATTAAAATGTTAATTTATGTTTATAGTACTGCAGCATTGGCACTGACGTGAAGGTGTGCGATCTCTGACGTGCAAGTGACATAAGCGTGTGACAGGACAGGTGGGTGTATACACAGTACGTAACGTATACTACACGCCAGAAAACAGACCCTTGGTCCTGGTGACCGTTCATGTGTTTGCGTCACAGTCATATCTTGAGTATATATATCTGCGTTACAGGTGAGTAGTGATCGAGCTAGTGGAAAACCTTCTTGAGTTTCATTGACTCACTACTGTGGGCTGGGTGCCAACTCCAGCACCGAGGCAAATTAATCTTGAAATGTCATATATTTTCAGCAAATGCCAATTTGTTATTAATTGAATAGAAAAATTTACACTGAAATTTTAATCAATGAAGTTCATATAGTCAATCGATTTGAGTTGTTTTGCATATAATTATCATATACACTTAACTTCTTCTTCTTATCATTTATATAACTATAGTATAATAAAAATATAAGTTGTAAAATTGGAAGAGCACACTTTATGACAAAACAATTCTGGAATATTTATCGAGAGGCTGGTAACCAAGTCTACGCACGAGCGCTTTTGCCTCGTCTCTCTCACACATAATGTGGAGGTGAGGGTGTACACCACTACAGCCTAGCTCGCGAGTGAGATGAGCGAGAGCAAGGGATGCTAGTCCTTGGCCCTGGTACTTAGGTACAGTCTGTAGCAACCCTACGCCACCGTAGTACGTTTGTAGCACACTGGCTACCAGCTCACCCTCTGCAGAGAAAACTCCGGCACTCAAGTTATGGCATACCATGGAGGTGACGAGCCTTCGCATAGACTCACTGAAATGTGGCCACGTTGCACAAACATTGTCCACGTGGTTAATTGTAAGTTGTGAGACTCTCATTCCGGCAGGAACTCTAAAAACATAAATAAATTAACATTCATGTCATGGGATTGTGATTCACGTGTTCTTTTAAATCTTAAATTTCAAGCTATTAAAAGAATCAAATAAGGATATAAAAAACTCTATAGAAAAAAATACCAGCTTTGCATTCATTCTTCCAACGTAAAATGCAATTTAAATTTTAAACTGACATATATACCATTTATATGTCGATATACAAAATTAATATCACACAATTGACTTTTCGTCAGCATTAAAAGCAATGAAAACATAAATCTATATTACTGTCTTATTTGTCGTTTATATTTATGGTGAAGGTATATCATATATGGGGTATAAATTGATTGATTGCTTTCTTATATTCCTTACTTATCAATCTTATATCATTGAAAAGAAAAAAAGTGAGTGAGTAAGGCTTCATGATTTTTTATAATCCTAAAAATAAAGATAATTTTTGGTAAAAAAAAAAAAAAAAAGATTTTATGGTGTATATTTATGGAAAAAATATATACAACAGAATTACTGAAACCCCCGCAATTATTAAACTTACTCTGGCAGCTTAATGTCAGTGGCTTGCTGACACGTCATGTGATACAGGACGCACGGGATAACGTGAGGCTGTGGCAACTCGAGTTGTGATAGTGCCTGAAGTAGAGGAGCCACATGCTTGGAGTAAACTCCAGTGAAGTGAGCCACGTGAGACCAGGGAATGCAAGAGGAACGCACCAAAGCTGAGGTCACTTGGTCACATTCGAGAGTAGTCACGTAGAACATGGCGCTCCATCTACATTCACCAATCTAAAAAAAAAAAAAAAAAATCTGTCATAATTAATGTAATAAGCTCCTTTATTATTATTATTTTTTTAATGAATTGTTATAAACTGTTTGTATCCAATATATTGCTATTTAAGAAATTTAAAATGTCTCTTTAATTATGTGTAGTACTTTATCATTTCATTGTGGTAAAAAAAAAAAAAAAAAACTTTATTGTGCCTTGTGGCAAATCAGTGTAAGCCTTATATTTAACGTTATTTTATTACTTCATATATAACATGACATTTTTATACCGCGAGATAGAATAAAAAAATATTTTAAATCGGTCTATTTAACTTCTTGTGTATTTTAAATCAGAAATATTATTGTCCTGCAGACTTCATATAGTAACAAAGCAAGTTACAAGCATTTAAAGTTATTATTTGTAATGAACAAATGAATAAATTATAAAAAAGTTAATATAAACCTTACCAATCCTTTAGCCATTGCTAATACATCTCCACTTTTCCAGTCTCCTCCAGGGCAAAACACTCGCAATTCCAAGTCTTCCAGTTTGTCCAGCCATTGACAATGCACACATAACCAGTTGTAAGCCTTAAAAATACAAACATTTATATAGATTAGAAACGCATTAAAATTGACTATAGAAAAAATATGATAAACTTACAACTGTACTATAAGGCATAGATTGTTGAAGATTTTGAATCAGCTTTGACACATCATCGTAATGTATTGGTTCGAACACAGGAGCCTCCATGCTAAATCATGCAAACACTTACGTATAAATATAAAAATATTCAATAAAAAAAAAGGAGCACCACTTATGTATGTCTTTGACCTCAATATCTCTTTCTCTCATTCTCTCATACAGTATCTTGTTGCGTAATTTTATCATTGCTGTTTTTCTCACCCACATTTACATTGTACTGTATAGAAAGACAAATTTACCTTTTATATTATTTACTTTCTTTATCTTCTAATTTTTTTCTTTATCAGTTTTTTGTTGAGCACCAAATACATTCTGCTAAATTATTTTTTAATATATTCTAAAACATTTCTAGATCATGGCTGCGGATATTTTACAACGAATTTCACGTACAGATTTATTGAGACTAATGGATGTTTTAAAAACTAAATTTCCTATTAGTGCTCCGGTAAGTTAACAATCAAAATTCCCTTACAATTTTTAATTAATAATATTGTTTAATATATTTTTTTTTCTCTATCAAACCTCTAGGCGAGGTACAACATATTATGCTAGTTATTTACATATTTACAATGCATTTATACTGAATTTACACTCCCGAAACTTCCGGAAACCCTATCTTAAGATTCGGGTTCTTCCATGGCGGGTCAGCCATGGCCAGGCAAATCCTTCCCGGCATTCGCCTTTACATACCGAGGAAACCATGGAAACCTTGGTCAGGAAGGTCAGCAATGGATTCCCTGAGATATCCATTACCTCCCGAATGCACTGTGGATTCCCGGTGGTTCGAGTTTTTTTTTTTTTTTTTTTTTTTTGTGAAAAACTTGCCACACCCGGGAATCGAACCCTTGTCCCCTCGCAGACGAGTCAGACACGCATCCACTAAGCTACCAGATATTACATTATTTTATTTTCCAATAATTTATGTTATTATATTTTCTAAAGGTGTACCATTGGTTGCGTGTACACAATTGCTGGGAGAGCAAAGTACAAGGGTTGAAAGTGGATGTCATGTGTCCTAGAGGTGACTGGAAGGATGGAACTCTGGTGGCCCTCAGCAGAGGACATGTGAGTAGTATAGCCTCTTCAGTCCCTGACTTAAAAAAAAAAAAAAAAAAAAAAACTGTCGTATATTTTAACCATGTTTTTGTGTGGCTCTCGGAATGTCAAAAATATGGTTCTTTTGTTAAAAAGGTTTTCTTACGTTTGCGGACCCCCTTCCCACTCTAGAATGCTCAAAATAGCTTTAAAACTCGCGTAAATTCAGGGGCGTTTTCTGGCCCATGTTTTGTATTTTTATCTCAACTTTTTTGATTTGTTCGAATTTTTTTTTTTTTTTGTTAATTATCCTATTCTACTGTATTGTATACTAGGACTGAAGAGAATGCACTATAGAGAGTGCCTCAACAACATAAATATGAGTTTCAATTTTTGTTTAGATGTCAGGAAGCGCCATGCATTGCGTACTTTTCTCCCCTGACGACGCAAACTTGAACGAGGCGTTACAAGAAACAAAACTCGTACCTTGGAATGACGTGGCGCTCATTACTAACGTCAAGGGATCTTTTGCTGATTACTTGAGAAATATAATATTAAAAAAGACTGACAGGGCTTATTTTGAAGTTGGCTGTAGCTTGTTCTTTTGTTCGGTGGAGGACGCAAAGAATATTCAACTTCCAGTGTGAGTATATAAATAAATAACACAGCCTTTATTGTAAAGCATAGAAGAAGAAAAAAAGTTGAAGGCACCAAACACCAAAGGCAACCATTACACCAAACTTACGCAAAATGTAATCATTAATATTATTTTTAAATTCATTTGTTTATTTAGGGTTTATACATATCACCCCTCAATTATACATAATTTTTATGAGTCAAAATTACTCTTACAAAAACTATAATAAAATGTTATATATATATATATATATATATATATATATATATATATATATATATATATATATATATATATATATATATATATATATATTATTTATATAAAATAAATATATATATTTTTTTTCTTACTATATAGATTAGAAATTAATCACGATATTTTATAGACTGAATGAGCTTGGGGTGATGCGTGTATCACGTCTCACAGTTGACGATGTGGATCCCGTATGTAACCTGTGGCCTCACTACTTCCCTCCGTACCGTCCTGTGATCACCACCACGTTGGAACACAACCTCAGTGTAGGAGTATTTGTGACACGAGCAGACGGCACTGAGGAACTTGCCTCTATGGCTCTTGAAGCAGATCATGGTGGTGTGGGCATGGTGCAAACCTTATCTAAGTATACAGGTCGAGGATTCGGTGCTCTGGTAGTGGCTCATCTCATCAGAGCCATGGGTCAAGCTGGAAATACACCTCACTTTTCTGCCCAACCAAGTAATCACACATCTCTCGCCATGGTGAAAAAACTAGGGTTTGTTGAACCAGTAGGAACTGTTTCACATTTTCGTTTTCATGGTAAAAATCTTGGCCGGGGTGAGAAGCATTGAAGTACATTATAAAAATTCAAACTTAATTTTGGGTAAATTTTTAGTTCACATTATGATAATATACTGTTTTTGAATATAGCGTAAATAGTTATGTTGTAGAACAGACTTATTATGCTGTGCAGTATAAATATTACTCAATATTAGTGGACTTTATGTTGTTATAAATAAATGTTGCTTAAATTAGGCTATGTGCATTTATATTTGTCCGTGAACTAATTTATGAGTATATTATAATTAAATTTTAAACCTTAGTTTTTGTTGGTACTGTAGTAGGTATATACAAAAAAAAAAAAAAAAATAGACAAAGTAAAAGAAAGGACGTGGTGATTGATATATAAATAAAGAAACTTTTTTGTGTAAAATAAAATTGCTTATCAATATTAATGTATAATGTTATATTATTTTATTATACAAAACTTTCCATTTTCTTGCTAAAGTTTACGCCAAGTGCATATTGCACATGTAATTGGCATACTAAGTTTTTATGTGTATTATATAAATTATATTACATAGGAAATAACATATGTATGAAAATGTCACAATTCTGCAAAAGTAATTATGAAAAACTTTTTGTTTCTTTCTTACTAATTTTAATTTAATTTAAATATATTTTTATGTGATTTTAATAGTCAACGAATAAATTAAAATTATATTATTTTCAAAAGTTTTAAGAAATTTTTTAACTTATTGTGCATTGTCAAAGAGCATGACATTCAGACTTAATCCTATACAAAATATGAAATTTATTGATTGTAGTAGACTTCTTAACAAAGATTCGTGAAACAAAACAATAACCGTAGTTGCCATGATATATGTATGCAGTGATGCAGGGCAAGAACGGAAATTAAGTATAATAATCACGCACTAAAACATTCTGCTTTAAATTAAATTATAAATTTGATAAGTAAAATAAAATGCAATTTTTTCAGAACATAAGGCATTAATCGTATAATATAAGGACAGTTATTATTATTATATAATTGTATTTTGTGTAAAATTATAAAACCGTGTGTAATCTTGTTAGATTTTTTTATGCATAATATAGGAGAGGAACCGTTGGTAGTGGTAACTATTTCATAAGCTACTCATCTTGTATAGCAGGATGTAATGTAACAATGTATAGTACCAAAGTACCAAATAGATAATATAAAAAAGAGCGCAGGCGAGTGCGTTTTATAAGATTAATTTCTTTATTGACCCAAGCTTCAAAACAGTGTGGTGTGTTACAAACAAGGTTTGGGCTTTGGTCTTGTCAGAATGATTGAAAATATAAATTACAAAACATTGCTGAGTAAAAATCAACAGAATAAAATGAAAAAAAAATTTTTTTTGAATATAAAAATACTACGTTTTGTATATGCGCGAGAGTCAGCTTTAATTAATAACAACAATCTTGCAGTGCATACATTAAAAAATTAATTGATATTATTTATAAATTGCTCTTTATACTCTCTACTAATTAACAACATTTAAATTTTATGGCAACAAGTCTTCACAGAATCGTTTATTATATATAGATGTAGAATCATAGCTAACTATAATTAGTATGTTTTACCTGCATTAGGCATATCAATTTCCTACTTGAGTTGTCATTAGCAGAAACTATATCGCATTAAATAATTTCTCTCCTGTTACCCCCAAAATCTATGCAACTTTTTTTACTTTAACACATAGCAGGCTGCATAACATACTAGGATGATTTTTTTTTGTCTCCCCTTCTCTCACCATGCAGTTTTAAAAGGTTGCCATTTCCGTTATATTCCCGCGTAATTAATACATGTCTACATGTGGTGCCACCTTACAGTTAAAGTTGGAACTAGAAGAGAAAAAGTTGTTTGAGAGCCGCGAAAGTGTTCACGAAGTTTAGTTTTAGTTGGTGCTCTCGGCTCGTTCAGGTGAAGTGAGAAATATATACACACACGCATAGTGAAGGTGTAATACAAATTTTTTAAATTGAATATACAGTGTTGACTAAAGAGTGTCATCTTATCATAAAAAAGCGAGTGACATTTTCATATGTGTGGAGTGTAATTTGGATAGTTAAAATTAATATTGAAGAACGTAAAACCATCAAGAGGAGTTATCTCTGACCAGCTGTTTGTTTTGGCAAAGGTATGTATATGATATTATATATACGTAACTCGACATGCATTTTTATTATACAAGACTGACAGCGAGTGAATGCTGCTTGATCGCGCCCTGCCCACTATAGATGTAATGTTATATTATATGAATGTTGGTCCATAAATACAGGACTAAAAGCCGCCGAGTCGCTTTTTCTTATATTGCTTCATGTTCTTATATCAACGTACCCGGTATACATGTTACAAATAGGCCTCTATTATAATTTTTTTATCAAAATTGCGAATTTTAAACATAAATATTAATTTATAATCTGAAGATTTTTTAATTATACATATAAAACAATTAATTTCTAGAAATAATTGTGTATGCACTGCATTACATACATATTACATATTTAAATCAATTATTTATTGATTTTGTCATTATTTCTGTGTGCAGAAATTTGCCATCCTCCATATTATATATTATATGCATTACGCAATCATGCATAATATATAATATATTAAGTGGAATTTTTAAAAACTATTTAAATTGTATTTAAATAAATAAACAATTAAAGAAAACAAATTTAAAGCAAATTAATGAGATATTTAATTTGCAGTTTAAAAGTAAGGGGAGTTTGCGGAGCGATGACATTCCACAAACGTCATATAATGAAAGAACTATGCATACTAAGTTCCGATG
Source organism: Ecdyonurus torrentis (assembly GCA_949318235.1). Classification (NCBI taxonomy): domain Eukaryota; kingdom Metazoa; phylum Arthropoda; class Insecta; order Ephemeroptera; family Heptageniidae; genus Ecdyonurus; species Ecdyonurus torrentis. The sequence continues at coordinate 13,788,133 of OX439131.1, forward strand.
ACTGGTGTGATTCCAAATCATTAAAGTATTTATAATATTCCTTTTTTTCCCCACATATCAAACAAATTAAAAATATAATTTGAAAGGATAGAGGTCGATGACAAATTTTGAGGCGCTATATAGTTTATGAAATAAGAGGATTATTTGTAAACTTGATGCTTGAACAATGAGGAAGACTACAAAAAAAAATTAGGTGGTAATTTTATTTCATATTCTAAAAGAGGACATTGTCCTGAATTGATAGATATGTGAATTTTTAATTTTTGAGTTCATTAAGTATTTTTAATTAATTTTTTAAAGTCACGAAATTATGTCACAGGCTTCAACTTATGCATGTGGGTATAGGAAAAAGTTGCAGCCGGTGACGTTATTTTGTGACTTTAAAAAATCAATTAAAAATACTTAATGAGCTTAAAAATTCATACATGTATTTGTTCAGTACAATGCCCTCTTTTAGAATTTGAAATAAAATTACCCTCTAAAAAATTATTAGTTTTTCTCATTGTTATATGCATACGAAAAAAGGATTGAAATTCAAATTTCAGTTTATTTGTCCAATCTCCTACAGTCAAACGAACATTTGTTTAGTCTATTTTTGTTTTACGTCCAAGAAACAATAATAAATAGTTAATAGTTTTCAATACTATAACTTAATAAATACTACTATAGGCAGACTAAAGTACGAGATTTACATGTCACATGTTAGGACGTAATTTTACATAATTTATAATTTTATTTACCTTATATAAAAGCAATGTTGCGATAAAAAGGAGTATAAAATTGTCCCGAATATTTTTTCACAAAAGTTTCTGCTTTAATATGACATGGTTTTATTAAAAATTCTAGTACAGGACATGAAAGGCCCATTTCTATAAAATGAAATAAAGAAATAAAGAATAGAAAATGAATTATATATGTATATAATTCATATATTAATATTATATATAAATAGCCCGTTTATAATTATACCGGTTCTTTTTTACATTTATATAGAATTATACACGGTTCTTTTTTATGTACCTTAATGAGAATGTATATTAAAAACTTCCTTTACGAAATAGTCAATAAAGTGTATATTCTCCTATAATATTACAAAAGAGGGGTCGATTTTTCTTCTCCCCCAATATAGTTGGTTATATTACGATTTTGTTTCTAACTATAGAGAAACATCAGGCATATTGGGGTGTGGGGAGAGAGGGAGTTAAGTATGAGGTGGCGAGAGAGTCTTGAGTTTTCTCACAGACAGATTATCGATCGATGAATTTCCAATCACATTTATTTAACATTGTGAAGTTGGTCCACTGTAACTTTTTACAAGGACAAATTTAATAATAGTAATAGTTTCGCGAAAAGACGGTAGATATATAAGTGTATAATATAATTTTCAGCACTAGTAAAAATATTTTAACATAAGAAGAAACGAAAAAAAAAAAAAAAAAAAAAAAAAGTATATCATTACAAGCTGTTGTTTTGCTAAAGAAAAATATAAATCGATTAATTATGCTCCCTGTGTATATGCTGATTATTATAATGAAATGACTCTAGGTATATTTTATATAGTTTGTGTGCACACCTGCTAAGATATTATATTGTCCAGTTCAGGTGGGCTATATAGTTATATAATGCTCATTCAACGATTTTATTTTAAGAGAATTAATCACAAGTAGCTGCAAGCAAGATTTAATACTTTTTTTTTTTTTTTTTTTTTTTTTACTTCCTAGAAGAAAAGTTAATTAAAAATCAAAGAGAATCAAAAGAAACAAACTTTTCCTCTCGTATAGAAGTTTTAACATTTTGCGCTTTACTTTTGTACGCTTTTTGCTTTTGCATTGCTATATTATATAATCTAGGAATCTTGTTTATAAATTTTAATGCTACTCTGAGAATGATGAAAATGCATAAAGGGAAAAAGATATAAGAATATTTTATTTTCTACTTAGGGTAAATTTAGCCAAAAAAAAATTAAAATTCTAAACATTTTCATATTTTTATTATACTTTGCAATGAATATTCGTAATATTAAAAAAAATTATATTACAAATTATATATTCATAATAGTGATGGTAGTTCTTTGCATTTTACCCTCTCTTTTTCTCTTGTTCTTATTGTCTTTTAGTCCATAGAGTGCGAGGGATGTTGTGACCCAAAGGGGGTACAAAATACAGAAATACAAGTAAGGGTTTAAATAGCCACGTGATTAAATATTTAGACATCGTATAGGCTCTTCCCTGGGGGCTTTAATTCCAGTTGAGTAACAAGCACGTACTCTTATATTCATGATGCAAAATAAAAACGAGAGAAAGAAAAATAGAAAGCCTTTCACTCTTATATATACTCACATCTGGCGAGAATAATATTATAAATATAGAAATATTTATTATTGAGTTTTGTTAAAAATAGGTGGAGTAAAATATTACTTTAATTGTTTTAAATATTATATAGTTGCCAATTCCTGTTGGGCTGTTTCTTTATTATTATTACATGAGGGTGTTGCACGATATTAATAATAAAAATTAAAATATTCATTTAGAAAACAATTCATATACAATGAAATATATAATGAAATTTACAGAGGAATATAAATTTAGTGACAATTCGTAATTTTTATATGCATGATTTATTCATATATGGTTTCTAGACTAAATTAATGGTAGTCTAATAACTTTTTATGGGTTATTTAAATGGAAAAGCTTGATTCTCAATTAATGGCACTTTGAGATTATACTGACTCATTGAGAGCAGTTTTTATGTCACCATACCTATCCAAATCTATAAACATGAATTTGCAAATTATCAAGTTTCATCCATATAGCATTGGCTAAGAAGATGATAATTTTATAACATTTCATTAATATATCAGCCAGTAATTAAGTCAGGACCACACTGTCATCATCAGTAATGATTTCATACATACCTTTACAGTTAATAAAATAAAATTGTTACATTATTGTATTGTATGTAATACACGTATGAACGTCATTGATGACACAAAGCTTATCAGTAAATTGTTATCAGTTACACCATGGAATGTGTAAGCTTCTTATCTCTATATTTATATATCTCCTCCACGACGCTTAATAAGCTTGTGAAGAAAATTAGTTCATATACTACAAGACATATTATAATTGACGTGTACCTACATTGACTTAGTTTTTGCTTATCGCTTTATGTTAAAATATTAAACGTTTTGTCTTTTTCTTTCTATTGTTATAAGATAATTATAATATATATATCATTTAATTTTTGTAGTAATATCTAATCATATTCATGTCTTATTTCATTGTAAATATTGTGTAATAGTAAATTAGTTATGCTTTAAAAAATATCATTTTTTTTTTTATATATAGATAAATTTTCTGCAATACTGCAATCATATTTTAAATAGTCATAATAATTTCTTTTATACACCATAATATTTTACATAAAATCACGATGAATTATCATAAAGATTATTTTCTAATTTGTATAATATTAAAAAAATGATGTAAAAATTATAAATTCATTTCATTTTCGTCATAAAATTGAGAATAATTCCGTGAGCAAAAAGTTACGGTAAAATTTTAGTGTGTAGTCTAGTTGTATTTATTTATATATACGAATGAGCGGAAGTTTTTTTTTATGTACTCCCGCGCCTTTTGTTATTTATTCACTATGCTAATTGAATAAAAATAAAAAATAAATAATTTTGGCATGAGTATAAGGCGTGGAATATGAAAAGTATATTCATGACCTCCTTGGATGACCTGATGGTCTGGACCAATTTCATATATATTTTTTTTAGTAGGTAGCATGCATGCATGACCTTTGTTAATTTCAATTCTACTATATTTATAATATATACACGATTTCATTTATAATAAAAAATAATAATAATAACATACACAAACATGTATATATTTTTAAATAAATCTTTGTAAATTTATACCTTTCAAATTGTATACAATATCAATAATAATTATCAATTGGCATGTTAATTAAAATCACCGTTAAACTGATTATATAGAAATTGCAATATATAGTTTTTGTTGTTTTCTCTTTTTTTGATTAAGATAGACCATATTATATTTTATATAATCAATCAATCATTTAGTGCTCGTGACGTGTTAGTGATACATCAAATAACTCAGTGAGTGTTCTTGGTGTTGATAGGAAGCTATAGTTTATGTTCTCTTATCAACATTTCTAAACAATTTATTATTTTTTTTTTTAAACATCTATAATCTTATATTATGCTTTATCTACCTATTATTAATAACCATACAGTATGATGATGACTATTTCAATTTAAAATCCATATAATCCCAAGTCATTATTTTAAGACAGAAAATTATATATAACTGTAATAAAGAAAATAAATAAATTTATTTACGTTATAAAAAAAAATTAATTTTAATGTTTCTATATTTCAAAAATTAGCAAAAAAAAAAAAAAAAAAAAAAAAAAGAGAAACTAATATTTAAGATTGAAATAAAATTTTATTACTCTAATATTTCATATTTCAAACAAGATAATATCTATAATTTTTTTCTTTTTTGGAATATAAGATGAGAAAGAAAAGTAAAAATCATCAAAAAGATTCATCTTATATATTTGCAAACCTTTGTTGTTTTTTTAAAGAAAATATAATATAAAAACAAAAAGTTTAAAATAACCACTTTTTCTTGGCTTGATTCTTGATTGTAACGTTTTATGTGTAGCGGTTTTCTTCGCTTCAAGCAAAACTTTTTGAGATCCATATCGACCATACGTATACATAAAATTCTACTATTATATATTTGAGCTCGCGAGAGCACACGCCACGACGCGGCATTTTGGTATCAGAGACAAAACGTGAATATGTGAGGGCGTTGCAAAAATATTATTTATAATATTACATGTACAGCTATATTGCTATATAACTATATAAAAAGCGGGGGCGAAAACTCTAAATCTTTTTTTTTTTAAACATACTGGACCAAATAATATTCATTATAATATATCGTGAGCATTCATGCTTATATGTGAAAAAAAAAAATGTAAAACAATAATTTTCAGCTTCATTGCAAATGAATAAAAAAAAAGAGAGAGAGAAAAAAAAAAAAAAAAAGCAAGTGGTGAACGATATCATATATATTTTTATTTTTGAAGCTTGATAATGAGCTCTCACGCGTCTTGTAAAACGTAGCGTGTCATTTATTATTATAAAGAATGAAGAGAGAGAGAGAGGTGTAATTTTTAAACTGCAAAACTGGACTACGTGATTGTATTGCTAATTAGCTATGCATAATTTGGACAAGTATTTTTATTTTTCTTCTCTTCAACATGCTTCAACAATTTTTCTTATCGTGAATCAAATTCATATATATCATTTAAAAAAAAAGTTATCATTTTAACTAACCATATAATTAAAAGTTTCTAAAATTAATTTAAATTAGTATTTAATAAGATAGATAATTTATTGATGAGTATATGTTAATGAAGAAACATAAACATGATTCATTGAGTTTACATTAAATATTTATTTATTAATAATTTAAAGAGAAATAATTTTGAGAAATATTTTAATGGGAAATTCAATGTTAATGATATAAAAATTCTTTGCATTATTCAACACTAAATATTCTATATGAGCTTAAATTTTGTTTCTCACCTAAAAATTGAAATTTTTGAACACGCGAATTCAATAAATTTATAGAAGTAAATATTTTACTTTTTTATTTTAAAAGTGCACTCAGCTTTTCACAGCGATATCAGAAGATGCTTGATTGAAATTAAAATATTTTAATAATTTTTTTTACTTATTCTATCATACAGTATAATGTTCATAAAAATATATTTTTCGTTCCATTTTAAAATAGTTACAAATAATTTGAATAAAATAATTAACACTCTATGAAAACTATACTGCAGCAATGAAAACAAACTGATCTGATCAGTAATTTTATTACTATTATTAAAGTTAAAATGATTATTTCATGTAAATATAATAGTAAAAAAAAAAAAAAAAAAAAAAAAAAAAAGGGGGGGGGGGCACGAACATAAATATAATAAAGATTTATCAAAAACGTTTATTTTCATAATTTATATTTATTTAGTAAAATACTGTATATCATGTTTATACATAACATATGAATGGTAACATATTTCAAACCTAGTTTCATATACAAATTATCTTCTTATATTTTATAAAAAAATAAAATTTACTACACTAGTTTTCACAGCAAGTACACAAAAATATTACAATTTATATACGAACAGCAAGCAAATAGACTACGTACATACATTGACTGTATTATATTATAATATTATAAAAAGAGAGAGAGAGAGGAAATAAATTTTGCTCCCTCAAAAATTACCGTCCCGCCCTATAAAATATATTGTTATATAGTTAGTTAATAATAATTGATCTACTAAATATTTATGACTTTAAAAATAACAATAGAAATTAGATCATTGGTGCCAGAAGCGTTAAGAATTATACGTATATACATTTTTATATATATATATATATATATATATATATATATATATATATATATTATACAGTATATATATAGAATTTTAAATGGTGTATGTACAGTACAGTATATATGTACGTAAAAACTGCGATAATTTATTCATGTTTAGTTGAAATATTTTGCAACTTGAACAATATATTTAAATGTTAGTCTTATTGCTTGTTGTAACGGCTTTCTCTGCTTGTTAAACTTTTTTTTTTTATTTTATTCTAATAATATTTTACAATCGTATTACATATAGTTACGGAACAAATTCTTTGTTCTGAAATGTTGACACGTTACACTTTATATATATTTAAACCAAAACGATGTTTATAAATCAGTATGAAGTGTGAGAGATCTGAATATATGAATAAATGAAAATAATAATAATAATAAATAAAGATAATGTAGTAAGTAATGTACTGTACTATACCCTTTGTCTTACAATATATAAGTATGAATTGGTATATATATAAACTTTTTGTAATACACGTTCATCTGTTCGATTACGTATATAGAATGTTCCTATAAAAAATGGATGAAATTATAGAAATTTTACAATACAAGATAGGAAGGTTTTAATTTTATAATGCAAATATGAACATTTCGAGATATTGTTAGATATTTTTTATCGGTCCATTCATTTTTAGCGTAATTTCTATAGATAGTTTTTTTTTCTTCGTCATTTGATTCCTGGCCACCTGATTTTATATAACATAAAAAAAAAATAATGATAATAGATCCTTCTTCAAAATTTCTGTGAATACTTCATATTTTAGTTAATATAAAAAAAATGCTAACAATTTTTGTTATAATTTGTAAGAAGTGTCCAAGGAAACATTTTTTTTACATCCTTCCTAATATTTAGTCGTTATTGAGAATTATATAATTAGTATGATTAAATAAAATCCAATTTGTTAATACAAAAAAAAAATTAGCTTATCAATTGAAAGAGTGATCGAAGGCCAAGTGCAAGTATATATTACAAATAACCAGACTGTATAAAAAAAAAGTAGAAATTTATAAAACGTTAAATGTTAAAAGTTTTAAATAAAATATCTGCAGAATGAAATACGACTCTCAGACGTTATGAAATAAAATTTATAACTGGTCAGTAAATTATAATTGTCACTCTCAGAAAAGAACAAAAACTATAAAGATGCAACATCAGCAAACGAGAAGATACTATAATATAATATTATAATATACTGCATGCGTGAAGTAGATTTTCTTGGAATTTAAACGATTGTTGTTTGCAGTTATTCGAAGAAAGCTTGGTTTGCTTGTATCTTTTCCAGACTTGCAGCTTTTTACACACTATTATGTATTTTATGAACACAAAACAAAAGCATCACGTTATGTCGCCAACAAGAAGACGAGCTACCACACAACATCGTGACAAAAAAAAAAAAAAATGTCGACCAGATTACATTGTATACAATTAATGATCATATTCGTGTATCGCAGTTTACTTTTGGAGTCTGCTATATGTTTATGCTGTCTCGAGTTATAAAAGTTCGCTGTTTGATTCTCTGGAGACTTTAACGTCCTTCAAAAATATAAATTAGCAAAATTATATCAGAGATTAATTCTAATAATTATATTGACATAAGGAAATTAAGCAAAATTTAAAAAAGCTTTTAGTCTGTTATTGCTAAACTTAATGAATTTCATCATCAATTTATAATAATATATAAATAATAATAATAAAAAAAAATGTTAATTTTTGTGTCTCCTATATAATTTTGTAATAATTTGTTAAGACGGAAAGTTTTTTTTTTTTTTTTTTTTTTTTAATTTTTTAAGTATGGAATTAAAACCCCCGCACGTTTGTTTCTCTATTGCTTCCTCGACTTCCATATTTTGCTGTGAACAAGAGAGAGAATGTTATAATATTATAATAATAATATATAAGTTCAGTGGTGGTAGCGGTAGCCAAGCACCAAGATGGAGTAGAGAGCAAGTAGGGAAGTAGGGGGGGATAATCCTTTGGTCTGGAGGAGGATTGTGGCTGGCCTTCGTGGCCGTTGAGGCAGCCAGCAAAGCAGCAAAATGAGGCAAGCAAAGCAAAGCAGGGCTGGGAGATGACGAGAGGGAGCAGAGAGACTGGACGGCGGCGACCAAGCCTCAACACATGCCTCTCTGGACCACGCCACAAAATATTGTGTGTAGGCAGATTTAGCCACAATCTGGAGCACAGTCTTTTGTTTTAATATCAATTACATTATACTATCAAGCTTTCATTATTACATTTTCTGTAAATATTTCAAACATGAAATATTACCATCGTTCTTTGATATCAGAGTGGTTTACATTTCTTAAATGCTTTGAAATTTTAAGAGAATGGAAAAAACACGAATTTTCTTGTTGAGTTAACATGAGAAATAAATATTAAAAAAAAAAAAAAAAAAAAAAAAAAAGTGCAAATTTAATTGATAAATGATATTTGTTATTTTAATCTATACTTAAAAAAAAAAGTGATTTCATAAAATATGAAGTATAAGTAAAGCGTTGTTGATCCTGCAAAATGTCGAAACCATTAAGTGTCCAAAGTATCAACAATACCCTAAGTCTGATATACAGATATTGTGATACTTAAGACATTTTCAATTTGATCATTTTACAAGATCACCGTCGAATGGTTTATTATCCAAACCGCAAATCGATATAGGTGTCTCCGCGTATGTCCCTCAGCAATTCACATTATAGGGTTTTAGATTTTTGTCAAAAAATATACACTTATGAAATTAAATTTAAATCACGATAAAAGGGAGTTAACATTCTTTTTCTTTTAAATTTATTATTATTATTTTTTTTTTTTTAACTTTTTTGTACAGTATAATACAAACCAAAATTTACATTTCGTGATTTAATTAAAAACAAAAATTGAAAAGCAAAGTTAATATAAATATATTGTGTTAAAGAAGAAGAAGAAGAAAGGGGGTTTAAATATGGAAGGTATATAAAAATGTCTGGGCATTACGCCAAGTTATGTATATATTATATAGCTTTAAATATCGTACCCTGAGTATGTCTACCGCTTTGTATAATACACTCTCGCCTTCACTCACCGTAATAGGCAAAGAAGTCGTACGTACTAAATGTCTCTCTCTCTCTCTCTCTCTCTCTCTCAAAACTCTCCTCCCTTTTAAAATATTAACAAACCAAATATCGCCGAGTATCAAAAACTTGACATCAAAGCAGATTTTATTTTTTATAGACAACTTCAACTTTTAGTTGATTTATTCATGTAATTCAGAAGCCAATAAAAAGTTTTTTAGAGACTTAATTTTCTAGCAATGATGTGATGTTTATTTTTAATAATATGTACGTACAAGAGTTATCCCTATTAATATTAGCTAAAAGCATGCCCTAAAAATTACGCTTATTTGACGTTACATATTTATTTTGAATGTATTTGCTAGGGAGTATAATATTATAATATAATACTTGCCGTCGGTTCTTTATGGATCAAATAGCATTTCGGCCTCTTTTTATTATTATTATTTATTACCATATTTTTTAAAACTTTTACAATAAAGTATATTACATAAGTAGTAAAATGTATATTATAATATTAAAGCTTATGAACACGAAATTATATTCTCATAAATCCAAAGTAGTCACATAAATTGAAATTATTATTATTAATAAATGTTGTAAAACTAAGTTGTGTACATCGTTATTATTTGTAACATACAAATTAACATGTATATATATTTAACAGGTATACATAAAGTAAAGTACAAAATTTACATATTGAAATAAGAAGAAGAAGAAAAAAAAATCAATAAGCTGCACGTGTAAAATTGATGCCATTTTTTTTTTAAATCAAAATTTTTTTAAACGTCAAGGACATCAAGTAGCAGAATAATTGCATTAAATAATATAGTAAATTTAAATTTATAGTTGAAATTAAAGTGTAACCATGTGTAAATTTTATTGGAGAATGTTTTTTCTGTATATATAAGCTGACACAGATATGAAAATTTTATATTATTTATTGTTTCTTTATCATATATATTGATTGATTGATTTTTTTTTATTTATTTATTTCCAAGTTGACACAGATATTAATCCTATTTTATTTGTAACTTTGTTCTTCTTTCGTGAGGGTGATAATCGATATTATAGTCTTCAGTCTATCATGTGAAATTTTATTTTATGGTTCTAATTTCAACTTGCACTTGAAAGAAAATCATTATTTTACAATTTCTCACCATGTATAATCATGGTTATTACTATTAAAGTTAATAATAATGTTAACGATATTAATTACTGTTTATATTCATTTGTAATGTATAATATAACAAGACCTTATTATTTTGTTAACTGTTTTGTCTCCAATAATTGCAATACAAACAATATCAAATTAATACAAATAAAATTATTGCACGTTCTCATTATGTTTTTTAATTGTTATTTTTTTATTATAAGCATTGTCCTATATATTTTTTTTTTAAAAGAAAACTATACTCTTCATACAAGTATAACAAATTATTATACCATTTAATTTTAATTCATGACTATTAATATTCTTTTTCGTCTAATCAACTATGTAAATGACTCATGAAAAATGTATTCATTCATTTATAATTATTTATTTTTTATATAAAAAAAAAGGTTTTAAAAGTGTGTGTTAAAATTATTAAACTCACACAAAGTGTCGACTTATTAAGTCAATTAATTTATAATCTATCAAATTTAATTATTTAATTTTTTTTTCACCTAATTCAAGGTTAGCCTTGTGATCTTCCTACACATTCCCATCAAGTTTTTTTCAACGTTCATTTATAATTTGCATTTTATTTAGTTATATTGATATACGTAGATAAAAAAATATATATCTATTAAATCATAATATTCTCTTTTTTTTTGTATTATTATTTTTTTTATATAATTAAAATAACAATTAAATTCAAGGCAAAAAAACAAACATAAATATAAAAATAATGCAATTTATATATTTGCGTCTTTATAATGTACCCAGTAAAGCAGTATTACGTTTTTATATGACGTCAGTTGAAATAGTGCAAATAGATTATTGTCTCATTATAAAATGTGACAGCATCTTATAATAAACATTTTATGACATATTTAAGACATTATTTTGATTTGTATATTTTATTAATCTAACATTGAAATATAATTATTATTGCTTTATAAATGTATGATGATTTCATAGCCTTCAATAAAAAAAAAATACAATCTTTAATTATGTAGAATCTTGTAATTATCATCACTTTTATAAGATATAGTATTAATTAATTCTTTATTTGTGATGCTATTTTTTTTTCTTTGGGTCTTTTCATTATTTTTATTCCTAACAGTACTGTAAATTTAAAAGTTAGCACGCGATACTTGAAAAAACGTTTTTAAGGGCGTGAATGTTTTTGTTATAGCGTGTGCCAAAAATGACCTATACCATCTTGCTATAATATTTCCTTATTAGTATATACCTAAAGATTGTCTTGGTGACTCTCCTGATTTCCTTCTCTATATATGCATGTATATAAATATGTTGTTCTGTACACCCTCCTTAGGTCAGGTTTCTGTATACGTCTCAAGTGACAAAAGGTATATTGACCACACTCTCTATAACTTGAACACACGAGCGTACGTATTAATATTATAGAATTGGATACTTTTAGTATTTCCTTTTAATAAGCATCAATTTCATCAACTTTGTTTCAATTTTGTTCTAATATATATATATATATATATATATATATATATATATATATATATATATATATATATATATATATATATATATATATATAAAGTTTAATTAACTCACACACACAAAATTACTATGTACATAATGAATTGCGTTATTTTCAAATTATATTTCGTAATGAAAAATTATTACTGTATGTAAACAATTTTGAGTATATTTGTTTGAACACATGTATAATATTTGAAATTTTAATATATTTTTCCTCTTTTATGTTATAATATACAGTATAAGTGATGTTATACTCAAAATTTGAAATTTCTGTATTAATTAAATTACTCAGCTATGCTATACAAATGAAATTTTCTAAATTAAACCACAAATTGTTAATTTAAATTTGACATAAAATGATTAATACTTCCTTGTATGATTAAAATAGTAAATGGAAAAAGAAATTAAAATTGAGATATTTATTAAAATAGAAGAATAAGCTTATTTACTGTGCGAATGAATGAAACGATATACTATAATCAAATGAATGAATTTGGGAGTAAAATATACTGCTTGACTGTATTTAGCATCATATAGAGATCATTTTGTTGGAGTCGAGTGTACTGTGTACAATGGCATGTCGGGTAAGAAGGCAGGTAGCTTGGGGGGGAGTTAAGGAAGGTTGGACGGGGGGAGGGGGAGGGGGGGGGGGGGGAGAAAGTGGTTGTTCTGGTGGTCACCCACTCGCATGTCCATATGCACTGCCCACACTCGCCAACATTATACCAAACGTTAGCCAGTAATATGCCAACACTACTATAATACTAATACCTTGATATTTCAAAAAGGACCAATTTACCATAAGATCTTATACAAGTGACCACACATGAATTAAACTGACCACCTCACACAAAGCTCATTTACCTATCTTATTTTATATAAATTTGATCTAAAATTACATTAATTACATATCAGTCATGTAGTTTTTTTCATATATTTTTTTCTGACGTCATATTACTTAATTTTATTTTCTATAACCTTGAATTGTTTTGGATATTAAAATATATATAAAAATATTGTATACCTGATTTGTCTTTATTACACTGTATAATTTTTTTTTTTATAGTTGAAAATTTTTGGTCATCATCAGTCCAGTATATTAAAAATCAAGATCAATTGTAGCCGCAAGTTCAATTTTTATTGCTTTTGGTTTCTGATGAGAAAAGAATTCAAGGATTTTTTTGTTGTTTAAATATTTAAAAAGTATTTAGTAATTCATCATTGAAAAATTACTTTTATAAGAAAACTGTTAAGGAAACATTAATTTAAGTGTTTATACATTTATCTGTGTATCTATTTTTAAGATTCGAAGAATAAATAGCAATTACGCTAGAGATTTAATTAACTTGCATGCTCTAGTAAGAATTTGTCAATTTACAATTAGTTTTGAAATTATAATTTAGAAGAAAATTGTTACTTCTTTTTTTGTGGTTATTATTACTAGTTTGTTTGTTTTTTCGTGCGATTTTATTTTAAACGATAATATAAAAAAGCTGGAATTAACATTAATTTCATGCTTCCAATAATACTAAAAGAGTTCCAATGAAATGTTTACTAATTAAAGCTTTTTTTTTTTTTTTTTTTTTACTACAGGACCTATATTTGATATACTTATACTATATAATAATATAAACAACTTTTCTCAGATCTTTTAAACAATTAATGTTTAGCAAAGGCAATTTAAATTATACAATCTTGTATATAAACATGCGTGTATGTTACGCAACTCTCTTCAAAATCAAGGTTTATAATAAGAATAAGCAACCCAAATTTAAATATTATTGTCGTCAAAAATCACGGATATATAACTTTAATTTGTCCTCTAATTTCATATTTATGACCACAACAAAACTTTCCATTATTTTTTTGTGTATATTTATATAATATTGTAGGTAATATAAAACTAAAGATCAAAATTTTTTGTAGTATGTTGTATATTTTATATATATAAAGGGGTCATGATACATATAATTATAATATAAAAAAATGTTTTATGATTTTACATAAAAAATATTACGTTGTGTAAGCGTTGTTATTGTTACGTTTTTTATATATATATATGTATATTTTTTTTTATAATGTAAATAAAATTGATTTCATAAGACCAAAAAAAAAAAAAAAAAAAAAAAAAGTACACACACTGTGATGCAAAATTTCATTCTATTGCTGTATGAAAATATCATGTAATAATATGGAGCAATACATTAAATTAAAGTCTCCCATTGGAATACATTGTATACAATCATAATAGGACCATATAGTAAAATTTCATAGCATAGTTACTGTACCAGGTATATATGGCGTGTTTTGTATTATCGTATAACTATAATATTTCTTTGTACTTGTTAGAACATAATAATTTTATGACGTTTTTATTCTTACGTAACAAAAATGATAGCTGTCGAGTTGTCACACGGTCCTATGCATAACGAAGTACTTCCGTATCATCTAGTTCCCATGCTAATATTTCATCCTCAGATTTGTCAGGGAAATAAAATACTATCGTTATATTATATATTTTTAACTTTATATATTTATATACACACACTTACTTTAATTATATTTTGAAAACCATATAGCACCTCGTTGTAGATATATACTTTAAATCATGGGAGATTGTCACCAGCGAAAATATATTACAATGTGCCATCAATATTTATAAATTTGAATACATGCTTAAATTGTTTGATTTATTAAAATGTAAACAATATTACACTTTGGATGAATATTTTGATTCCATCTCTAAAATTTACGAAATTGATTCACTTGTATTTATTACCGCTTACTCAAAATTTAGAACAAATATCTGATAATAATATAATTATATAGTAATATATTATGATATATAATATAATGATTATATGTTATTGCACGTGTTTGTCGTTATAGATGAGTATATTGAATTTTTTTTTATTTATTTCCATTTATTGTTTGTTTTTATATATTGTAAATTAAATAATGACCATACCAACGCACGTTGCAACTATTTATATATTATTACTGAGAACTGCCTGGGTCAATAAAGATTCTTATTTTATTCGTTTTTAAATTTTTTATTTCAGTGATGAAAAACAATACTTTGAAATGACATCCAATATAAAATAATTTTCTTGGCTTATTTCGCTATGCTATAATTAAACATGATGGAATATGTTCATTGAAACAGATTGTGTAAACGTATGGCATGGATAAAATATTTTTTTCATCATGTATTATAATGTCAGATATTATTACGTTGTAACTATTTTATGCAATTACAGACGTTACCTTGCTTATTTTTTTTGTGTCCTATAATATCTTTGATAAACACAGAAAGTCGTGTAAATCGCAAATCCTCCAATTGAATTTCTAAAAGTTACAACATAAGTGGAAGTTGTCGCTATGACCAAAATTATATAAAAGAAAATTGAATTGAAAAAAAAAAAAAAAAAAAAAAAAGCCATTCAAAATTATTGATGTGAATACCAAACAACTTAAAAATATTATTTTTTATTTTTTTTTTTCATAGAATTTTATTATAATACCACAACATTGTATTGTATAGACGTAACTATAATAAACAAGTCTTGTAATAATTATTAATGTATTATTTAAACATGTATGTATATCCTTTTTTGTATTACTTAAAATATATAATGCTGTACGTTAAATAATGAAGTGTTGTTGTTTTACTATCTTTTTATGATAAAGATATTATATATATATATTATATATATATATATTTCGTATGTGGTCAGTAGAGTCAAAAATTAGCATACAAGTTTGTAACAAAACCTGATTTTTTTTTGCACTATCTCTTTTCAATATATTTATATTTATATATATATATATATATTTTTCTAATATAAAAATGTAGAGTATTATCTTACAAGTACTCTAAATAAAGAGTAAATCAAGCCAACGCAGTTAAAAACAAGAACGCAAAAAAATCTAGCTCACTTAATTACTCCATTACTAGATGATGATAATAATAATAATAATAAAAAGCGTCCTATAAAATTTATGATGCTTTCGCAATTCTACAAATTTTATCTTGCATATTATATTTGCATTTTTATTTTTTAATTCGTTTTTAAATTCTGCATTACAAAAGAAAATAGTATAATAAAAACCTTTCTGCATGAAAAATTATTCCATATTTCATTTCTATATTAAAAAAAATAATTTCACACATTTTTTATTTTTTATGAGTTTAATGTTAATTTATCTGATATTTGTAAAAATCTGTCAGACATAGCAGTGACATTGTATGTCATTTTACCCAGCGAAAGGAGAGCCAAATATTTGAGGTATGTTATGAAACTAAATATTTTTTTTGCAAGGTATTTTGATAGCTCCATTTCTCTATACACAGATTTTTTTTTCCTATTCACGCAACGGAATTTCTATAAGTAACGCTTCACTCAGCTTTAAACTTTTTTGTTTGTTTGTTTACATAGTATTTAAAATTAAAAGGCAAAATATCATCATCATCAAGTTTTTTGTTGCTCATATTTTTGTAACTGTATACAAATTATACACGTAATGATTTTCATTCATTTTTTTTTTCTTTTACAATTTTTTTTACAAAAAAAAAAAAATCATAAAAAAATGTTATTTTACCAAGAATCAGGAAATAGGTGCTTGTTGTTGTATATTTGTAATTCTAAGTATTTTTATTTTATTTTGAAATACATTTTATAATGATTATACTGAAAGATTATTTAAGACAAATATTACTCGAGTGATGACTGCACTTATTGCGTCCAGCATTGAGGACACATGATGTACTTACATGTGCATGGTAGGTCATGACACTTGCACTTACATATAATTTAATTTACTCTCGGTAAATTATAGTAAATTAAGGACAAAGGTCATGGTAATAATCTATATTGCATCTAGAGAGCTTGCATGTGAGTATATATATTTTATTTTATATTATATATATATATATATATTATATATATATAATATCATATATACATAATATATAATATAGGTAACGTAATAATAAGGATTTATTTTTAAATTTGTTATTTACGTTATTTTTAATTGTTCCAATTAATAATCATTACAGGAGTAAAATCAAAAACCATATCAAAACAAACCATTATTAAAAGCTCATTATACATTTGATCATTTGTTTTTAAGTTTTATTAATAATTTCCAAAAATATATATATATATATATTATATCATAATATATTTTCTTACAATCTGTAAACATAATCTGCATCTTTTGTGTATAGTTCACTGTATCAACGTCCCGTTTAGTTCTAGTTTAAAGTGTGTTATCCATGGTTATACTGCATTAGCAAAAAACATTAATGTTTGAGTTTCAAATTAACACTTTTATCATAATTTTTTTCAAATATACTGAAACTGTAAATTTTAAGTGCAAAATAAAAGTATGTAATACAAAATGTCTTGTAATGCGATAAGAAATATCATAATACAATATTCATATACAGAGCATAGTATACTTCTCTATATACTTCCAAAATTTCTGAACTGTAAATTTTCAAATTTGAATTACTTTGTATAATTTATTTTTGTCTTTTTATGATTCATAAATATAATTTAATTTATGCATTCTTCAAATATCACTAAATCAACATTATAGTAAAGATCCATTAATTTAAGATAGTAATTCAATTAATAAAGAAACGCCTGCTTAAGTGCCCACCCTCACAAGTTATTGTGGCAGGTCAAGTGTATAGGCCACCCACTTTGCCGTACCACGAGCTATATAGTAACTGAGATTAATGGTCAGAAAGAAAAAGAAAAAAATCTCACCACAGAAAAAAATAATAATAATACAACAAAAACTTTAAAACTATAACCTGCTCTTGTTCTTGATAAATAAAATTTATTGTCTAAAGGAGTCAATTATTATTATCCTATATGAGTTGGTTATGTTTTCTCTCTCTCTCTCTCTCTCTCTCTCTTGATCTGATAATTTCTAGGTTTCTAAATTTTTATAGAATGCTAAAACATATTTATTATTTCTTTGAAAAGTATATTATATACAAGTCTGATGTGGTATAGTTATTTTTAGAAATTGAGAATTTATTTATTATTATGGATTTTCATTAAATTTTATTGTTCTTTCTCTCACACTTTCCTTAATTTGTGGTTATTTTTTATGCGTCATTCTTTAAGTATTATTACTTGATATTTTGAACTCTGTCAGATTTGATTTGTTTTAGTCTTGCTATTCAAGTTGTAAATATATATTATATTTATATATTTAATATTGTTAAATTATTGTGTAAAATAAATTTTTCTATACATATAAGATTTTTATAATAATAATTCTTTATTATTACTCATCCTTTCTCAGGTAGCAAATCATTAAAAAATTGTACTTTTTCTTCTTCTTCATTAATTCTTAAATTGTCAATCGTAAAAATAATGATCTTGAGAATTAGAAAACTTCCTTATGGTACACGACTACGTTAATTTTGTCCAAAAAAGGTAAATATGTTATTGCATTGATACATTGTAACATTTGACGTATAAAAAGACATGATTAAAAAATATATATTGTAGGCAAGACATTACATTAACCGCAGCATTGCAAATGATGCATGAAAAAAAAAAAGTGATAATCATTATTTTATTGCAAATTTATAATCACGTAATAGAAATCAGAATCCAATTTACGTATATAATATTGCATCACTATACTGACTGTAATATATGATGGAAAATAAAATTAAACTTTAATTGGATTTAGCTGTAATAGATTTTACCTTTGATTTATTCAACAGTACAAATGTCTTTGAAGATATAAGTACTGTAAATACATAAATATTTTGTTTTGTTTTCTTTAAAAATAAAAGAAAATAAGAGTTTATATATCCATATATAAATTTTACGTCTTTTTAAAAAGTTTTATATATATATATATAACGTTTCCAGTGACAAAACAAGCTCTATAAAAGTAAAATATAAAGCCACAAAATCTTTACATGCTTTAAAAATCTAAAAAAAAAAAAAAAAAAAAAAAAAAAAAAAAAAAACGTTAAAAAGTATAGAGTGAACAAATATACACACACCATGGAATCCTTTACATAACTTTCAAAATTACTTTTAACTTTTTCCCCGACTGGTGCTTTTTTTTATTTTTTTTTTTATTTATTTTTTTTGTATTGTACGTCGTTGTTACTACATAAATTTTCATTTCAGTTTTTATCCTTGTGTCTCGTCTATACAAAATAGCATTTTATATCGCTTTTAGTCTACTAGCTCCTGTATGAATTTTTTGTTGTATATGTTTGGTGTACTTTATGTATATACGGAAGAGACGATGAGTTTCATCACTTCATTTACTATATTTACTGTACGAAAAAAAAAAATTATTCGTCAGCTTATTTTTTATTCATATAAATACGAGACAGTGCAGATAATCCGTATAGTAACTAAGTGTAGACTCATTAATCATATTTTTTTTGCATCAACAGAGCTAAAATAATTTAGTATAATATGTTTTATTTAAGGGAGTGGGGGAGTTTAAGGAAGTTACATAAATATTTATAAATGTAGATGCAGTTATTATATTTGAGAAATTATACAGTAAAAGTATATCTACAGAGGGAAAAATTAGCATGCACTTATGCAAGAGTGCATTATATTTTTAAATTCTTCGTCGTATGGAAATTTCTATATATTATTATAATTTCTGTAACAGCAAGCGTTACAAGCATTTTTAGCTTTAGAGTATTTTATTATCAGTAATGAAAAACTCTTACAATTTTCTTTTACACGTAAAAGCAGGAGGTCCTGCGTAAAAGTGTCACCCTCATTTAAATATTTTTGGCATCGGAGCAGTATTTTATATAGTTTTCTTATAAAACGCTATAGAAACATGGACTCGCAATGCCAAAGTATGGGGAACCCCAAACTCTTTTTCCGCCGGCCCCACCGATAACCTCTATTGCTTCATAATTTTTAATGAATCTAAATTACGCAAATTAAGGTAATTCGTAAAAAAAACAAAAAAACAAAAAAACAAAAAACAAACAAACAAACAACAGCAGCAACAACAACTTATAATAATAATAAAAAGTTAATGTGCACATATCATAATACCATCGTTAATTACTTTGACCTCTGACATTATGATTGCTACAATTTCTGTCTTGATGTTTTATTTGTTTACATTTATTACCTGTCTGTATCCCCAATGGTATAGTATATAATATGGTAACGGGACGGGGCTACTGGTTCAATTTATATTTAAATATAATTTACATAAATATATTCCCAGGTGTTTTGTGTGTATAGTGTTGTATGTGTATAGTATCACAGCTTCCCTGCTTATTAGTGTCCAAGAATTAACAGGCAACAATATATAAAAAAATACAATAAAACGTAAGGTATGAGTGAGAGAACAGGTTGGGGATATAATAACTTAAGTGTGGGAAATAAGCGAAATTTACACAAACACTTGCATTACTGTTAATACTTTTTTTTTTTAAGATGCGAAGTAAAAAATGTTGCATGTTACACACAATTAATTGTTACATCTCTCTCTTTTTTTTTCTTTCCTTTTCTTATATATTATATATGATATGCAATTAAATAATTAGCCTAATTTCTTTTCTTTTTTTTTTTTTTTTTTTACATTTTTTTCTCGTTTTTTTTTTTCTTTTATAAAGTGAAATTTTCAATAACTAACTGTAGTATTTACTATATAGTGTGAAACATAAAGATAAATTATAATTTTGTTCATTGACTGCTTATCCTCATTCATTATAAAATTTTCACTTTTATATCATTTTTGTTTCAATGCCTTTTACTTTATCTACAAATATCTTATACGTTTATATAGTAAATGTTTAATTTTTGCTTTTTTTTTTACATAAGTTATTTATTTCTTATTGTAAGTTAAGTATTGCAGTTATTATTCTGAATGAATGAATGAATGAATGAATGAATGAATGAATGAATGAATGAATGAATGAATGAATGAATGAATGAATGAATGAATGAATGAATGAATGAATGAATGAATGAATGAATGAATGAATGAATGAATGAATGAATGAATGAATGAATGAATGAATGAATGAATGAATGAATGAATGAATGAATGAATGAATGAATGAATGAATGAATGAATGAATGAATGAATGAACCTATACGATAAATAACAATATATTGCAAAGAAAAAAATTGTATTTTAGTTTACATAACAGACAATGCAATTACATAAATGTATAATTATTATGTTACTAGAACTATAATATAGTTTCTACAATTGTGTAAGAATTAATAATGAGATTATAAAAGTTTATTGTAATATATTTTTGTCTCAATACTCATTCAACATAAAAACAAAACAAAAAAAATAATGGATTTTCAACAATGCAAAGTGAGTGGGAATAATTCTCACTGTTAATCACAACAATAATAATATATAATACTTGGGAAGTTCACTGTAACAATGAACTAATATTATGCAACAATTGCATTTGATATTATATTTTTTTAATCGTTCAAATGCACGAGATGATCTAGCTAAATCAACCTTAGATAAATAGATAAAAGAAAAATAAAACTATTATATTTTTTTGAAATAACACCCACGAGGATATTATTTTACTTAAAAATATTTTCAAGCTCTAGGCTTTTAAAAAAAAAATGTGAAAGTGAGAAAAAAAAAATTTGTTATTGTCTTGAGATTTATATTATTAAAAATTATAACTAAATTGTGGTATAGTGTCCTGTAACCTGTAATTTGAAACTTTTGTTCTAATTTTATTTCATTTTTTTCAGTAAAAATTATACAGAATTATGATGTTTATAATTAGAAATGTTGTGATGAAATTTTATCATCACTCGTATCTGATGACATTTTACTAAGTTTTTAAATTATTTCCCAAGTATGCTATATATTATTATTTCACTTTTTTTGTAGACATGATTATTTTTAAAACTAAGAAATTAAAATTTAATAATTAATTTCATCATCATCATAGAAATTTTAATTAAATTTATTATTAAAAATAATAGGAGGTAAATAATTATATAGTTTTAGTATATTTAAAGCTATTGTGTGTGTTTTAGTCGTTTTATTTTTAGAAAATAATTGAATTAGTCTGGTATTCAGTAAAATAATAGAATATTGGTTCTCTTTCTATCTCTATCTCCCTTTCAACAATTGTTTCAGAACATACATACATACTTTAGATGGGTTTATTGTTGTCGTCCGTATTGTTATTTTCCATTAGCATGGCACCAACTCCCCTCTTATACTCGCGGACGCATGCGTAACAAATAGATCGTGTTTATCGGAGATCACTTCCGGTCAGGTACAATACATGTGGGTCCTATCACGTAATAAAATACTGCAAAAAGCTAGTTATATTTTTTTATCAACTTAACCGCAAGCAAAAATTTATTGCCTGTATGAAAAATTAGTGTCTATTTTATGCAAAAATCGTATTCTTCATTTTGTTTATTATCGCTAAACATATATATTTTTTATATAAGGAAATCAGGGATAAATTTTGTAACATTATTTTAAGAGAGAGAGAGCAAGCACAGTAGCAATTTTACGTGTGATTTTAAACGCCCACCGCATTTTTATCAGACTGAATATTGTATCCCAGGGCGTCCCATAATTTAAATATTTGGTGAACGCCCCCGTCTATCTCACTTCTCATATCGTAAGCGTATAATCAAAATTGCAATTAATCATTTTATTTTTTTATTGTCATGAATAATAAATTTTGTTTTGTTCAAAAATTGTAACATAAACGTTTTGACAAAGAAAAAAAAATCTTAATTTTATGCATATGAGGTTTATAATTTTATAGAACGAACAACGTATAGTTTAATTTTCATATACGAAAAACTGTATGAATAATGTAGTTAAAAATAAAATGCGTCAATATTATTGTATAGTATAATATACGATGATATAATGTTAATAAAGTAAAATAAAGTACATGGATAAATAATTTGTCTGAATAATTAAGTACGTGAATAAAGTAATTATAAATTAGGAATTAACACTAAAACAATAGAAATTCCAAGCTTAAGTATATAACAAATTGTTCATAAATTAATTCATATAATGCAGGAATGCGGATTTTATATTAAAGAAATAAATTTATTACTTGATCCCTAGAACAAATTGGTCTTAAAATTGATTGATTTCTATGGTATATAGGTTGTAATTCAGAATTATAGGATTAATATTTGACAAATTTATGTAAGGGGTTCTGATGCCTCTAATATATTTTTATTCTCCCCCTTGTTGATGTTTATTGGAACTGATTATCTTTAACAATTCATATATAGAAAAGGATATTTCAGTTTTTGTGGGGGGATTCTAGATTCTCTTCGTATATATAAAAATATTTCTTCATTGTTGATGAGGATATGTACTTTAATGTCACATAATTCTATTCTTATAATTTTTTTTTTATATAAAAGGTCAAACATTTTGAATAGAACATTTTTAAAGTTTTTAATGTCACAATTTCCATACCCCCTACCGTAAATTAATAATCCTCCGTACCTTGTCGAATTATATTTAATCTACATGTCAAAAATTTTCTCTTCACAAAAGTTTTTATTTTTATTCTCACGTCATGAGATAAAAATAATCTGACGTCTTCCAAAACGGTAAATTCTATACGATTAAAGTTAAATAATATGCTAACTACATAGAACTATAATTTTTTTATAGAATATATTATAAAATCTTTAATAAATGCACTTGAAAATTGAATGGATGTTTTTCAAATACAATGTGCAATAATAATAATAATAATAATCTTAATAACATGTTTATTCATTGCTACATATGTGGGTAGAATTAGCATAAACTAAGGTGTGTGTTCTAGAAAAACTGCGATATCATTCGCATCCGTATGACGTTGTTTCTTTGTTATAATTTTCTTACTTTAACCCCTAGATATTTTCTACAATGTAAAGTCTATAAGTGGATAAAACGTGCATTACTTATAAGTTTTCATACCCATATAATTTTTCTTCGAAAATAATGTATTGTATATTTTCTGATAGTTTTCTTAAAAAAAAAAAAAAGAAAAGAAAGAAAGAAAGATAAATACAGGATTTAGTGTCATACT
This sequence comes from Ecdyonurus torrentis, assembly GCA_949318235.1. Lineage (NCBI taxonomy): Eukaryota > Metazoa > Arthropoda > Insecta > Ephemeroptera > Heptageniidae > Ecdyonurus > Ecdyonurus torrentis. The sequence continues at coordinate 13,812,428 of OX439131.1, forward strand.
TTTTTTTATTATTATTTTTTAGGACGATCTTAATTAAAATATTAAAAGTTTCAGAGGAAGAGAGAGAGAGTACTAGAGAGTAGAAAATTGGATAAGCATATAGATAAAAAGTTAAAAACAGCAACTATATGTTTATTAAAATAGCATCACATAATTACAAAATGTATATAGTAAAACACACACATTATTCAGTTTTCTCACATTTAAAATCTATGAAGATTTCTAAAACCTTAAAATTTCATTGCTACAAGTGTTTTGATATATGATATTATTACTATTATTTTATATGTTCTTTCTCTTTACAAGATTTAATTAAAATCCTTGCCTCTACTTAATTATACTTTTTAATTAAAACAATGACTGTAAATGCATGAGAAAATTGACAGATATATTTTGTGTGCTGGGAGTAATACATGACAGTATAAGAAAAAGTCTTAAATTTCTCTAAAACAATAATTTCCTTGACCGATGGTTAAAAATTAATTTTATATGATTCTCACGAATTCAAGTGTAAATTTTTTTATTTTTTATTAATATGTACTATCATCTTTCAAAACGTATTAAGTATTGAAAAAATTAATATAATGTCCTTAGAAAGTCATAAAATTTTCAATTATGGTCAGTCATGTGAATTTTCTTCTTTTACTTTTACATCGTATGTGAATATTTCGAGTTTTGTACAAAAATGACTGCTCACATACTACGTGATCTAAATTTAATTGTTTCTCAAATTTCTCTCATGTGGTTCTCTGTAACAGTAAATTTCTTTATAACAATATTTTTCACTTGAAAAAATAAAATTTAAAAGTCATTATTGTCAATATACTCTTGAAATTCTTATTTCCAGTTATTAAAGTTTGGACCAGAAAATTCTTTTTAAAAAGTTCTAATATTATATGAAATAGTTTTAAACAAACGTTTTAAAATGTTTAAAATGACTGCAGTCAGATATTTCTCAACATTATTTTAAAGGATATTGTTGCCAAAAAAGGGATTGTTGAAGACCACTCATCGTTTCTTATGGACATTGTCCGCCCATGACATTTTCCTTTATTTATATAGAGCCCATAAACGTGTATTAAAATGTAATGTTATACTTTGTTTGTAAAAAGAAGAAAAACAAATTACAATATTTCAAGGATAAATTCAATTTGTACTTAGAGATTATTATATAGACTGCTGACAAGTATAAACTTGCTATCCCGACAGGCATGCAAAATTATATTACACCAATCAGTCATGTAATATATTATCAATCAATCAAATGTGATATGTAATGATGGGAGTGTATATTATATATGTATATGGCATGCGTCTAGATTGCTAATTGCAGCTATGTATCTTGATTATCTTTGTATATATAATATACTCTTATATGTGATTGTGTATACAATCATATAGAGACATAGGGGTGGGTGGGTTGGATGCTGCATCCTGTCTTTCTGAACTGCTACTGCTGTACCAATTATTGTTATGTCATGAGTGGTATTCATAGGAGGAACTCTCAGTAGTTTAAGTCGAGGATGTGACTATTGTTTCAACATATCCGCTCTCTCTCTCTCTCTCTCTCTCTCTCTCTCTCTCTCTCTCTCTCTTAATAACAATAATATATGAATATTCAACTTGTGCTATAAATGCATTGAAACAAATATTTTTCTCCGAATAAAAAATAAGTTTGTTTTGAAAGTTTTCTTATTGAGTAAGTTTCATCAAAATTTTTACTTTCATCTTCATGAATGATTACATTTTTTTGTAATATACTTTTCCTTAGAGAGAGAGAGAGAGAGAGAGAGAGAGAGAGAGAGAGAGAGAGAGAGAATGCAACTAAAAAAATAATATTATTCTACTTATATCTAATTATCATTGCTATGCTTACAGAGATATTGTAGTAACAACTTATAAATATGTTTTTTGTTGTTGTGTAAAAAAACATAAATCAGAATGCTGGAAAGATTTATTTTTCCATTTATTATAAATGTTCATAATTTCTTTGTAATAATACTATAATTTCTCATATTTTTTTTATATACATGTATCACTGAATAATGATCATAATAATTCATTACAATAACTAAGATATATAAAAGAGATATAGATGTAAGGCTGTTTGCGTGGAACAAGCAAAAATTAATATTCACCATAAATTCAATTATGTTTCAAAATTTTAAATATTGAATTTCGTATAGATAAATAGTCTTATAATAGTCAAAGTATCGTCTTAAAAGTGACTTAAAACGATTTCAATTAATTAATTTGTGTTCAACGGTTTCAATTCATGGACACTTTCCACTTTCCATGTCTATTATAAAAAAATTATTTTATGAGTATTAAGCTATTTATGATATGAGCTCATATATGTCTTCCAAAAAAATAATAAAGAAACATGAGCCCATCCTTTATAAGATAACTATCTTACATGTAGGTGTCATTCATGTTTCTAAAAAAAAAAAATAATAAAAAAAAAAAAATAAAAAAAAAAAAAACAAACTACTTTTCACCTGTAAAAATAATAATAAATAAACTAATGATATTACATGAATCTTAATAGTGTGAGATTCATCAATTTGGATTTGAGTGACATCTCGTCACCCGTATGACGCCCACTGACGTAACGTTGCATGGTGCTGCGTGTGCAAGGTGGACAACACTTGATTATGTGTAGGTTGAAAATCGAGGTAGAGTTAGTTAGGTACACACACATACAGCAGCCTGTGGAGAGTACCACAGTCTCTCTCATATTCATACACTGCAGTATAGGGATATACCATTTATGGTGCACGTCGGCCTTGTTCTCTCTCTCTCTCTCTCTCTCTCTCTCTCTCTCTCTCTCTCTCTCTCTCTCTCTCTCTCTCTCTCTCTCTCTCTTCTCGCTCTCTCTCACTCACACACGCGAGAGAGAAAGAGACATGAACATATTGACACTCTATTTCCGGGGACCCTCTATGTATATAATACGTAACGCCGACAAAACGGTGCACTTAAAAATATCTCTCTTTAAAATTTGTTTACATTAGGAAGTTGTAAAAAGAGAAAAATATTGTTAACTTCTTTTTTTTTTCTGTAGTATTGTTTAAAATTCCATATAGTAGTAAAAGCTATTGTTTTATTTAAAAATAACTCTTCATAGAATATACTTAACATTTTTCCAGTTAACGTTCTCATATGAATAGACAAAGTATATAATTAGGTTTTATTAATAATATTGTGGATGTTTATATATATAAATTTAATTAAAATTGTGATACCTTTTCTATAAGTGTTTTTAAAATAAATATTTTACACCTATATACGTTCGTTATATTTTTTTAAGAGAAAAACGCGTAAAGATTTATCTTATACGTAAAAAGGTAATAAAGATAAATGATAAGTTTTGTATATTATTTAATAGTCAAATATAAATCATAGCAGTGAACGAACAAGCTGATGCATCACCGAGAAAAAAAAAGTCAGTAAAAACGTAGAAGATGAAAACTGATCAAGGAAAAAAAAAAAAAAAAAAAAAAAAAAGACTATCCCCCTTTTTACTCAAAGTCATTTCCTATTCCATCAAAAATCACTTAAGTTGCATAAAGCAAAAAGAAGAAAGGGGATATAATATAATAATTTAATGTTATTGTCTTAGGATAACATAACTCATGTTGGTTTTTATATCGATCATTTTTTTTAATGTTTTATTTGTATGAAAATTTGAAGGCTAATATAATACGAAGGCTTTTATTGTGTGTTGCCAAACATTTTATATATATTTTGTTACATATATTTCGTTCTAAAGAAGACAATTTGGCAAAGAATAATATTTTATAAAAGATAATGATATATTTATAAAGATATTTTATATATTATAGATCTCTATATTATATACAAATTGTAATTTATTCTTTTATATCATTACTTTCGTCATATATTCCGGTTTAACAATAACGAAATATTATGTATATAGGTACTTAATAAAAATAGTTGAGTAATATATTATATTTTTTTATGGGGTACTTATATTTCTTACATTATAGACACGTGGTACTTAACTTATTATATAGTTCATAAAATGCAATGCAATCAAATGTCCATACATAGATGATACTACTTGTACCACTTGATGACCTTTTTATACGCATTATTGACCTCCATCAAAGTGTGATGAAAAATGCAGTACATTTTTTTTTCCTATTTTTAGTACTCTATATATTTATAAGCAATTTCTATTGTAATATATAAATAAAATAAAAACTTAAATATAAATTACTTCAATTACATTTTAAGTATTATATATTTTAACAATTTTTATTATGTGTGAGTAAATTTTATTTCGCATCATTAGAAAATTCTTTTATATTTTCTCACTTTAAATTTATATTATATTTTTAGACCCTGAAAATTTTACAAAAGAGAAAATATATATGTATAGAAATGTGAATTAATATAAGTATAATTACGTACTTTAATATATAAGATTTTTGGGTTAATGTTTATTACAATTATATTAATAACTATAAAAAAAACTAATTAAAATTTACAGCATAGCCTTGATACATAACGTTCATAAAGAGCATTCCTGATGCACTTACAAATGAACATTTTTTTTTATTCAACATCATTGTTATGCATGCACTGTTAGAGAAGTAGAAACATCGTTGCATAAAATCTCATCACACCCTCTTGATCTATGCAGTATAATATATATATATATATATATATATATATATATATATATATATATATATATATATATATATATATATATATATATATATATATATATATATATATATATATATATATATATATATTACTTGAACATAAAAATTGAATACCCAAAGGGTTCTTTAACTCATTTTATACATTTTAGCCTTCGATATAGAATTTCAAATTTTATAATAATATTTCGAACGTAATCATAAAAATTGAACATTGCAAAGTATTAGAATTATATAATTTTTTTAAAATATTATAACATTTTTTTTCCCCAAGTGCCAGGTGTTTGTAATTTTTTTTTTTTTTTTTTTTTTTTATATATAATCGTGACTATTGTATAGTGATCGAGGTGTATAATTTCATCAGTTTTTCCTCTTATTTTTAAACAGCATAAAAACGATTGTTTAACTCACCTATAGCTACCCACATGTCTTATATCTTTACCTTCACTTTGCAGCATCTAATTCTTATTATTTGCTATTAAAAATAAAAAACTCTATAAAATATCTGCTGTTTGCAGGTTCATGCTGCATGTACTGTACACGTGGGTGTAAGGGGGAGGAGGGGGGGGTCTTTCTTTGTTACAGGCCTTGATCAGCGCACTATACAATAATTCGAACCTTCACTTAACTCAATTTATTTATTTTTAAAAACATTGATGTTTTTGAATGAAATTATATTATAACCTTGTGCATGATGTTCTTCATACTTTATACGCTCATCATTTTTATTATCAGCATCACGATTTCTATACTTTTAACCTTTTAGTTTTAATAAACTTCTTAAAAGTAGTTCAGAATTAATTACTTTATTGAATTTTTTAAAATATAACGTTTTTTTTTTTTTTTTTTTTTTTTTGAAAGAAACAAAATTAAATATATTTAAATACAAGTTGATAACATTTTAGTACGTGTTACAATTCGTGTTATCAGGTAATTATTACATTCAATTTTTGGATCAATATTCAATTCACTTTGTAAATTATTAAAAGGAATCAACGTTTTTGTGTATAAAAACATAAAATTTTAGTATACCAATTTTATATATATATATATTTGTCTCTCTCTCCTTTTCTTTATTTTAAAATTTAGTATTATTTTTTTGATTTCTTTGCAGTTGGAACATTATCGTAAATATACTTTTTGCTTCCTCAATGCGTTTAGAATTGTTCCATCGCGTGATTCAAAAGCATTGCGAGGATCACTAAAAATATCGGAACACTCCACTCTATCCTATATAATATATATATATTTTTTTTTTCATCACGATTCTTTAGGTGGAAATGTTTATTTCTAGAGAGCTTTTTACTTCTTTTCAAGAGACTATATCCATAGAGGAGAGTCTCAATTTCAACTTCAAATATATTAGTTCCGATATTGATATCGACATCTTTTTCAATATTTCGTCTATAACAATAACTATAATACAGCTTTTATTTTATATATCGTAAATTTTACCCAAGTGTGTTATCAATTTAAAAAATATATATATAAGAAGAAGAAAGAAAGATAGAAAATAAAAGATTTTCCACTAATAAATTTTTGTTGAAAAAAAAAAATAATAATAAGTTTTTATCTTTCATTAAAAGAGAAGTTTAAGTAAAATTTAGACACAAAGATAGTCAAATTAATTAAGAATAAAATAGGATTTCATTAGTTTTATTTTATCTCTGCATGGAATAAAAACAAAAAAGCATGAAAATCTCTTACTATTATATAAAACTCTCTTTAAAATAAATTGAGTTAAAATCCAATTATATGTATAAAAAAATAGACTCAGTGCTAATATGAGATAAAAACTTTTTTTTATAGAAATAAGCAAGTTAATCTTAATTTTTATTCTTGAGTACTTATATACCGTCTGAAAATACTTTTGTGTTTCTGTCACCACCCAACTTCCATAAAAAAAGTTTTCTTCCTAAGCAGCATTAACCCCTCTCTACAATATTTCTCTTTTTTCCCCTTAACTTTTTAACAAAAAAATAAAATGTTATTTACCCTCGTTGCTTTCAACTATTTTGAAATATTACATCAGCTTGAGCAAAAACAAGAAACTATCATTGCATATTTAATTTATACCACGAATTGTCATATATTAGGACCACTCAAGTATTCAGAGAGAGAGAGCGAGAGAAAGAGAGAGAGAGAACTTTCAAAATATAAACATTATTAAACCAGGAACACCTAAGGCATTTTTTTTAATGCTTCAGTTATTTCATAGTTATATAAATTTTTTATATGAAACATTAATTTTGTATAAAAAATAACTAAAATATTTATAATTGTGACGATGACAGAAAACAACAACAATAATAATAAAAAAAAAGTTATAACAACAATATTGTATGGTTAAAAATGGTAATTTCATGAATATTATATTTTGTTTTGTTGTTATTGTTACAATTTTATACAGAGGAAGGACGAAATGATATTGTTGACAATAATAATGACCATGAGGTCGATTGTTGTGGTATGTAAAACATCTCAAAGTTTTTGTTTATAAACTAGAAGATTGTTAGAAAGAAAGGGAGAGTATGACTTGTATCTATAAACTTTCTCTATTTATTATTAACGAAAAACAAAATGTTCTGTTATATTCCCATACATTGGACAACAATATAATTACCATATAAAATTCCCACAAGAATATTGACCAACAATTATCATCCTACATAATATTTAATTAAAACAAAAAAAGAAGACCCGGTTATCTTCATATATATATTTTTTTTACATCCCTTCACTTTTATATAAATAAATAAATTGCAATCGCAAATAAGTATCCAGGAAAAATAACAACTCAATACTATAAAGTTATAACATGTCAAACATTCTTTATTATTTTGCACTCTTAACATGTAATTATATTTTCTTATTACTTTCAACAATAAATAAAATAAACTTGAAGTCTTCATTTTTAATTTTGTAATATCAGTTGCACGATTACACGTTATGTTGTTTAAAAAAAAAATTATGTATTATATAAAGAACCTTTTCATGTTTTAATGATATCATCTTCAATGCCACTAATAAATTTTTTTTAATCTATATTAATTTAAATTATGCAAATTTATAATCATGTCTTAAATGAATTCGAGGGTCTTTATATTATATTGAATTAAAAGTTATTTGATGCTTCCGTATTTTTTTTAAAATTAATTCACAACATAAGGTCTCTTTTTTGTTCATATTTGATGTGATTGCTTTAGTTGATTTTTTAATACCGAATTTGCATAATTACAAACTAAAAGTTAGAGAACCTTAATAGAGAAGCGACAACCTCATGTTTTAGGCATGTTAAGTACCCAAACTTAAATGACATTTGAAATGCTCTTAGCCAATGAGAAAGCTTCAATTTTGTGAGTAGCCAATCATTTAGCTTAAAAGTTTAGGTACTTTTAGTGGACCTTTCAAAACAGATGTATTGCGGGTTTGCCTATAACATGAGGTTGTCGCTTCTCTGTTAAGGTTCTCTACTAAAAGTAAACTTTATACAGAAATATTTTTTACTTCACAAATATGTATAATAATATTTTGTACTAAAAACATACAAAATATAACTAAGTTTATTGAAATTAGATAGTCAAAAATAATAAAACTCTAGCTAATTAAGTTAACTCTCATGAATATATTCTTATATAATTATTATATTATTTTATCTTACACCATAATTTTATATATATATATTGATAAATTACTTTATACACGTAAATTAAGGTGAATTTATACATTAACCTTTCTTAATGATAAAATACATTAAAAATACTTTCTTTTTGATTATCAACAAATATTTTCATACATAATAATAATATTATCATTATATTGTGAAGAAAATGATGTATAATATATACAATGATTTAATTTTAAATAGTATTGTACTGAAAGTTTTTTTTTATATACATGTGTATATTACATGCATGATTATGTTATGACCTAAATTGTACGATTTTTTTTCTCTCTCTCTGTTTGAGTGGGACATGTAAATATTTTTCTCAATGAAATTTAACTTTAATTAAATTTACGCGGAGAGTGAGAGCAAGAGCGAGATAATTTAAATGTTGAAAAATTTAACTTTTTTTTATTTTCTTGGGTATTCACGCAAATTTTGTTGTTTAAATTCTCAAGCTGGCGTGTTTGCGTAATGTTACATAATTTGTGTAAGAAATCCGACACTGAGTAGTTAACTATGTACCTTTTTTTTTGTCTGTTTATATATATTAATTATCTTGTTAGAATTTAAATATTATACACTTTAGCGTATATAAGTAAATTTACAATTATTAAAATAAGTTTTTTTCATATAAAAATTAAATAG